>CM076578.1:1216047955-1216647955 GCA_034641835.2 Pinus albicaulis
CTAGTATTTTTTGATGATATACTAATCTACAGTAGGTCTTGGAAGGATCATGTTCAACATGTTGACAGGGTGTGTTTGGTCTCAACCTAGTCTCCTAAATTGAGTTCATTTAATTGTCAACCAGGGTTGGTAAATTGCTGAAGTGAAGTGCACTGTATGTGCCTAGGTGCTTGTCTCTTAATGCGTTGTGTTTAGTGTTTTATGATGTTTTTGGTCTTTTGTGATGATTTATGATGTTTTTGGTCTTTTGGTGGTTTTATGTTCACACGAAAAATGATTAGAAAGCTAGTGGAAAGAAGCTACTGATTAAAAACAGAGTGAAGCCTAATTGGTTGATGACAAATGACAAATGCAAAGGCAAATACTGAAACAAAATCAAACCTAAACTATGACTAAGCAGAATACCAAGCTTGATAATGATTTTAAGGAAATGAATCAAAACATAAACTTAACTTGTCCAATTCTTTCATCAAAGGTATTTTGGGAGAGTTTTGAGAAATGGTCAGCTAAGTATACAAATTCTTCTAACTAAACAATCAAACATCCAGCTCATAATGATGCAACATTTTATCCATGTTTAAAGATTTGTTGAAACATATTTGAAGGAAAATATTGGTATCATCATAAGATCTCTATTCTAAGACTAGTTCCTAACCCTATTCTGCAACTTAGTTTGATACCACTACACTTCACTCAAAGGTTATAGATTTTAGAATAGTCTTTTGAGGAAAAGTTTGTTTGTGAGATGATAAAGGAAGTTGCAAAAGTACTTCAGGCCTTGAAATGAGACTGTCTTCTGTTCATATGGTTATGAATCAATTATAGATTTGGAACAAGAAGAGGTTTTGTAAATAATGAAGGCCGTTTTGTTAAGTTTAACAACTGATATAATCTAATATGCAATGGATGACAACTGAATGTGGAGTGAAAATGCAATGTGTTAAGCTAAAATTGAACTTAAGATGTCACTAGTCTAAAACAGTGCTGAACTAACAAGTCATTATCAAACTCAAAACAAAATAACAGAGCATGAGTTAAATGCAATTAGACTCCGGAGTATCCTAACTAAGTTATCATGCATTAATCTATGGGATTATACAGCCTGTTTTTTCCATCATGATTGGTATTTTGGAAGAGTTTGTTAGAAAAATCCTAACTGTACAATTCAGTGCAAATGCAAACATAAAGAATGAAAGCAATTTAAAAACTAAGATATCACAGTTGTCTCCTACCCATCATTATGATATTTTGGAAGAGTGTTTTAAGAGCAAGGTCAGCTATGTTACTTAGTGAAAACAAACAACTGAAACATTCATTATCACAGTCATGCCTTAGACATCATAAGGATTTTTTGGAAGAGTTTGCTTAGTATAAGTTCAACTGTGATAGTGAATCAAAAAAATTACAATTAAATCCTACAACACTATACCCATTTCCCATTCATTATCATGATCTTTTGGAAGATTTTCTTCTTTTGGAAGAGTTTTTAGAACAAGTATAACTATAGTGGCTAATGAAATTAACTATGAACTCAAACTTCAAAAACGTAAAGACAACTAAGATACTTATCTAAATTACGCAAGTAAAACTGTGCAGGAGGCAGGGGCCCTCTACCACCAGACGGAATCTAACTCCAAATCAAATCAATGCTTTCAAAGCAATACTGTCTTCTTCATTAAAGGAAAAATAACTTGAACAGAGTAGTCTGCGTCTTCAGAAATATAGCATGAAATCTAAGCAAAATCCAGAGCAAAATCTACCTATCTCTCGGTTTCCCAAGTGTTTTTATAACAAACTTACATAACAAGACTTGCAAAAATTAGAGGATCATTGTATTTCCTTATCGAAATCATACTAGGACTCTTAAAGTGGCAGCGTAAAAAGGAAAAGGACATCTGGACTAAGACAGTCCTATTAGAAATCTGCTTCCTTAAATGAGTTCCCACGTACCAAAACCATATCCGAAATTTGGTTCTTCCTTCATGATGAGCAACGAACAATGTAGACATGACGTGGAATATACCCATATGTGGTTTTTCTTGAGAGGACACCTGGAACATGCCTGAATGTGAAGACAGCTGCAAAATTTCCGGTTAGCTACGGAATGTCTGCATTCTGCAGCTAGTTCTGGTCAAAATGCATTACAATGACAAAAATCACAAAACTTAGCAAGTTAGCCATGTTAATCATTCTAAAAGTAATTTTAACTAAATTCATTGATCAATTGGGTCTGGGATAACAATGGAAAAAGGAAAATGAGGTAAAGTAAGATGAAAGAAAGCACAATATTGAGGCTCAACATACCCCCACTGCTGACTTCTTGCATGTCCTCATGCAATTTATTCCATAAACTCAGAGGCTTCTGCAAGAACATCTAATCCTCTCCTTCTTCTTTGCCTGGAAGCTAAAGATCTTCTGGGTTTTCTGATGACAAGTTTGAACCTTAAGTTGATAAGTGCCCTGATTAGCTTCTTATTCCTCTTTTTCAACTTTTCATTAGCCTTTTCCACTTTGTCCATTTGTAGAGATAAGGTTGAGTTCATATTGGTTTTGAGTTTCACTTGTTCCTTTAGAATATCATTCTCATTTTTGATGTGTCTATTAAGTATTTCCAGCTCATACCTATCCCTTCTTAACACATCTATTTCGGACAGTGGAGGACTAGGGGTTCTATCTCTACTCTCTGAAGCTTTCCTTTCCAAAGTTTCAACATAGTCATAAACTTCTTGCTGAGCAAGATCAATTTCAGGGGGTTCCTTCATTAAAATCCTCTTCAACATCTTCTTCAATAGATGTTTCCTCATCTTCTATATTTATCACCCCTGTTTGTTTGATCTGAGTTTTCCTTAGTTTCCCCCTGATTCTATGGCTTCTTCTTGGCTGGGAAGATCCCTCTCCTTTTTCTGTGGCATATTTTCTAATTACCCTCTCTTTCTTAAGTTGTCTCTTAATTTGAGTCAATTTCTCTGAGATTATTTCCTCACTACTTTCCTGGACTGTTTTGTCAATTTAAATTTTAGAAGCTCTCCATTTTTTTCTTCTCCTTGTAGGCTGTTGTTCAGGTGAGGGCTCTTTTGGCTCTTCAAAATGATTTCTTATCAAGAAATTATCCCAAGTATCATTTGTTTTGGCTAAATGGTGTTCAATTAAAATCTTAACCAAGCCATGATGGTATAGAGTTGTCTCTAAGAATTGGACCCTCCTTTGAACACAAGAAGCCATCTTTTTCAAACTTTGAAGCAAGAAATAGGGCAAATTTAACTCTTCCTCCAGAAAATGCATTATCAATCTAATATGGTAAACATAAAATGTGCCATATCTACCTTCACATGTGATAAATTTTTGCAGAATAAGCAAGATATTTCTCCATTTATTTTTCAATGCAGAACTTGGAATTCCCTTCTTAAACACAGTGACATCCATACCTGGTGATTTTAGAATTTGCTTCCATGATTCATTATGGAATTCTCTATTTTTGAACCATCTCTCTCCATTTCTAAGCAATCTCGTTGCTTCTGCAATGAAAACCTCAGTGACAGTGAATTTAACATCTCCCACTTCAACCTCAGCTCCTCTAAATGACCTTGCAAATGTTTTAGTGACTTCTTTGTGGAAGCCATTAAATTTCTCAATAAATTGTAGCCATCCTACCTGTTGCAACATTTCTTTACATTGAGGGTATCCTTCCAGGTATTTTGTACCCATTGGTTCGGTTCTTACAATAAGGCCCATAATTGCTTCTTCAATTTTCAGATTAATACTCTTTCTACCCACGGAAACAATAAATTCCACCTTCGAATTGATATACCTCTGGTTCTCGGTGACAATGGCTTCAAACTTCAGACTGATATGCCTCTGATTGACAGTGACAATGGCTTCAAATTCCACACTGATATATCTCTGTCTCTCGGTGATAATGGCTTCAAATTCCACACTGCTATACCTCTGTCTCTCGGTGACAAATGGCTTCAAATTCCACACTGCTATACCTCTGCGTTTATAGTGATAATGCTCAATCTCTGCTCACGGTGATAGTGCTTTAATCTCTACTCACAGTGATAGTGGTTTGATATTCAAACTGATATACCCTTTGCTCTGCTCACGGTGATAGGGATATCTCTGTTTTGCGGAATGAAATGATGAAGGGCTGGCTACAGAATGGAGTGATGGAAGTAGTTACGGAATGAGTTAATGGAGTGAGGTGGAGAAAACGAATTAATGAGTGAAAAGACTACGGAGATTTTTACAACGGAAAAGAAAATCATCATTGAATGATTTGGTTGGGTGACGTGAGGAAATCAAACACTTCAGCCTTTTTAACCGCTTAAATGATGGTCGGGTATAGAATTTGAAATGAGATATTTTTATCCAAAGTTTGTGGAGGGTATATTGGTCATGATCAATAAAAATAATCAAAACAACTTTTTCGAATGATTCATAACTAAAACTATGCTAAACTTTATGATATGCCATTATAATCAAAACTTGTTACCTTTGCTTTTCATTTGCTTTTTGTGGTCTTTGTCTTCTTTGTTCTCCTTTGGAAGAGTCTTCATAATCCTTCTTGATTCTTCTTATTCATGGATACACTGGATCATTTTGTTGCAATTCAAATGTCTGCTGATTAGTGCCTTTAGGATTTGTAGCTGCGGAATGACTGTCTGGCTGCGGAAACTCTGATCAGCTGCAGAATGTCTGTTTAGCTGCAGAATGTACCTGTAGAGCATTTTAATCATGGAATGGAGTGGTTTGGAATATAAGTGAAATGTTATATGGCATGAATGAAGATGGATGATGAAACATGATATGTATGAAGTGGATGATGAAATGGAATGGATTCAATTTATGAAATGGAGTGGAAGAACATAAAAACTGCCCTGCAATCCATGACATGTGTTATTCATTTGCAGCAAGACATCAAACTTTAAATTTTGACATGGAAATGAGGTGGATGGAGTATGGAATGAGATGAATGAAATATGGAATGAAGTAGAGTATGAATGAATGAATGAAATGGAGTATGGATGGATAAGTGAATGGAATGAAATGAAATGAGATGGATCATTACGTGCAATGGATGCGAACTTATGATTTTGTAGGCTTCTTGCGGAAACAAAAATGGAAAATTTAGAGTGTCGGAAAGACTCTGATTTTCTCCCTATCTTTTACGTATAAACATGCCAATCGGTGATTGGTTTCATGTTTATACTTTTTCAAAAATGACTTGAGAAAATTCAATCAAGTTGATGAAGAAGAAATATTATTCTTCATTAACTTCACATCATTATTTTCACGGAACTTCTTGACAAATTCTTCTCTTGAGAGTGGTTTGGCAATTGACTTCAATCTATAACCATTCACAAGAAAAGTGACCTCTTCTTCATATTGTCCACGATTTTCTTTGCTCCTTGTCAAAAATTTCAGCAAGTTCATATGGCCCAAACTAATGTGTTTGAAATTTACCTTGAAAATCCTTGAATTTTGAATCAAACAAGAGATCCCAGTCCTTCTTTGAACTTCTTCTCTTTGATGTGCTTGTCATGCCATCTAGTGTACATTGGACATCTAGACTTGTTTTACGGCTGCATCTTGTCTGGTCTCATCCAATTCGTGTCTGCTCCAATACGCATGCTTTTGTGCACTCAGTAAATCAGAGTCTAGCTGAACTTCATTTGAAAGTTTGAATGCGGAACTCTATGGGAAACAAAACTTGCTTTCCATAAGCAAGTTCATAAGGAGTATGAGCATTGTGTTCTCATGTAGTTCTGTGGGCCTAAGGCTTCGAGGAAGCCTATCTACACGATATCTTCTATGCAAATGAGCAGGTCTTTGTTAGGATTCCTTCAATGACCTTGTGTTAGATTCCACTTGACCATTTTCTTGTGGATGATAAGGAGTAGAATTTTCTATGCCTGATTTTGTACCTCTCCATTATTTGCTCCACTAGCCTTGATATGATGAGCTCCTTGATACGTAACAACCATAGGGACACCAAAGCAGGTAAAAATATCCTCAAAAAGAAAAGTAATAACTACGGATGCTTCATTGTAAAAAGTAATGGCTTGGCCTCTACCCATTTGGTAACATAATCAGTGCAAACTAATATATATCTCTTTTGTCTTAGTGGAGGACTAATAGGTCCTACAAAATCCAAAACACATTTTCAAAGTTCAATATGTGCACGAGACATAATAGCATCTCCACGATGGAGAAGGGTTTAGCTACCCTTTGGCAACCTATCACACCTTTTGACATACTCTTTAGCATCTTTAAACAAGGATAGCCTATAATATCCTAAATGAGATCTTATAAGCGCCATCATTTTATCAGCAAAGTGTCCACTTGAGTTCATCAGCATACTTTGAGAATCTCGGGCATCTCATCTTAGGGCTTACATCTTCTAATGATCAATCTGGTTTGTCTTGTACAACTCATTAGCAGTTTTTTGTTATGATATTTTGCTGGCTCAAAAATGATTTTCTTTATCTGTATTCATTATTGAAGGAAATTTTCTAAGAAAATAAATAATTAGCAATGTCGACAAACCAAGGAGTTTGAGTAGAAATTTTAAAAGATATTCATCGGGGAAATTGATCTTCAGCTGAATAATGCATCTTTGATGTTTTGGAGTCTGAATAGAATCAACTCATGTTTTGTTTTCCGAACCTATAAAATTGCGTGTCTTGAATTCTTGCTTAAAGCAATAACCATCTTATGACTCTTGCCATTAGTAATTGATTTGTTCATTAAGTATCTAATTACGGAATGATCGATGTGACAAAGGATTTCATAACTTTGTTATATGATGTAGATTTGGTTATGGCATGAACAAAGAGCTAAAAATGTTTCGGTTACGGTATAGTTTGCTTTCTGGGGAGTCAAATTTTTCTTTGGTATAGTAGATGGCATAGAGAATCGAGGATCTTTTTGTCCCAATATGCTCCTAGAGTACAGCCTTAGGCTTATCTGTTGAGATATGAAAAAGGTAACTTCCGATTAGGTCCCCTTGGAAATGGGTGCCCAGAAATTTTTGTTTTAGGTTTCAAAGACTAGCCAGCAATCAAATTCCATTAAATTCACAATATTTGGTAAATGGTGAAGAGTGGGTACTATACTTGGTGAAGTTTTCTATAAACCTCCGATAATATCCTTAAATCCTAGAAAACTCCTAACATATGACAACTGGAATAGATAAGTTAGAGATGACTTCAATTGCATGACTCATAAACTCTAATCACATCCCTGAGTATGATGTTCTTTAGCTCTTAATACCTTCAGTAAACATCATGAAACATTTCTCATGACTAAGTGAAAGATTTGCTTCTTGACATCCTTAAAACTTTTTTGAGTTTATTCAGGCTTCTTCAAATACATTTTCCATAAAACTGCATAAATAGTCATGTATACCTCTACACAATCATGTATTAGATCGAAAAAATTCCTAGCATCACGCCTTTGGAATGTTAAGGGTGCATTACATAATCAGGATGGAAATAGGTAAGCATGGAAATTTTAAGGAGGATAGGTAAATGTGGTTTTGTCTTGATCTTCATGTGCTACTTGGATTTGGTTGTAACCATGACCCATCTAGGAATTGGGAAGTGGCATTTCTGACTAATGTATCTAACACTTGATCTATGAAGGTAAGGGAAAATGGTCTTTAGGTAGCTTTGTTTAATTCCCGGTAGTCAATACATACCCTCCATTTACCATTTTTCTTTGCTTTGTTACCAAAGGAGAAACCCCTTGACTATACGAAATGGGATAGATGAGAGTTGACATTTAAAAATTTTTGCAATTCTTCTTTAACAATCTCCCTAAATTTGGATTCATCAGTATTTGAGGTTATCGTTGATTTAAAATTTTCCTCTATATAGATGGTATGAGTGCAAGTCTTGGGAGCTTATCCCTTTCATGTCGGTGTACTCCCATACATATGTAGAAGAATGTCTCACAGCAATATCTTGACTAACTCTTCTTGTTATGAGATTTTCTAGGTTCTTGTTTATGTTAAAAGTTTTACGGAAATATCTCTAACATGGAAAACTGTAAATTTATCCATAGAATGAAGAGACATAAATATTGATGCAAAAACTCAATGTTGGATCCTCTGAAATGGTTTAACATTTGAAAACTTATTTTGAAGGAAGGATTCAAATTTTCTAAGTGTTAAATTTGGGTATCTTCACTAATTTACAGAGGTGTGAAGGAAGAGAGGTTGTAAATCTTCTTTAATACTCTGTCATTTAATTGTCATATAAATCTATAATTATTATGTTTGGAGGATACGAGTGAATTTTCTTGGTGGACTGTCATCGGAGATGTACATATCCTTGGATCTACAACTAATAAAGAAGCACTCGGGTTGTAGCCAACCAAGGTCTTCCTAATATAACGCAAGGATGTCCTCCTATGTTATTCTTAGGAGTTAGGATCATGGAAATCCACGGGGTATCACAAGAATCTGGGGACAACTGGAATGTCTTCTATTACCCACTCCAGGTTTGATCTGAGATTTGTTTGCTAATTGTAATAATGTGGGTGTAAAGAAAAGGTGGGAAGTTTCGGTTTATCCCATGATTTGTCTACTCATGGCAGTATTGATTATTTGCTCTTGATATTGTGGTGTGTTTTGGATTTCAATTCCATTGATGGAATTTAATATTTGGATTTCTGGGTCAGAATGCTTTGAATAGCAATCTCACCCATCTGTCTCTTGCTATTTTTTCTGCAGTTGAATTTTCTTTGTTTTCTCTTATTCTTTTTCTTGTTTTCTTCTTAACTCCTTTGTTTTTTCTAAAATTGGAATTTCCTTGATGGCTTGTAATAATGGAATTTTAATGTATTCCTACGACTCATCTAGGAAATCATAATTAAGAGCACCATTATTTGTTTTTGCCTCTATATCAATTTAATCTTTACGGAAAGGGAGGTATAGAAGTAGATGTGGATGATTGCTCTAATACGGGGGTTGGTAATGGATATTTTTACTTTAATTTTCGGTGTTTGAGTCCTTGGTCTTGTCTTCTTCCAAGACTTTCAGATATATTAGGAATGTGAGTTATCTTGTTCTTGTATGATCACGAGAAGGTTTCCTCTTTTCAAGTATTCTTCCAAAACTAGAAGTTGAACATCACTAAGGTCTAAGGAGTAATTAAATAAGTTGGAAGCTAGTGGCCTTCTATCATGTATGTGTGTTCGGGTTTTATTGTGGGGTTTGGTATGGGTTGAGTGAGTATGGCGATTTGATTTTTGAGGAAATGGTAATGGAAGTGGTTAGTTTTGATGTGATAGGTTACGATGATGTTGTTGAGGATTTTGTTGAAAATTTTGTTGAGGATTTTGAGGATAAAAATGTGGGTATGGTGGACTGGGGTGGATACGTAGTGCGGTATCTTCCATAGGTTCTTGCTGTGCCCAAGCTTGAGATTGATTTTGAAATTGAGGCCAAGATTCTTAGAATTCCAGGATGGAGGTTGGTTATACATTTGATCACATGGAATCCATGTGTTTGGGGTCTTGCCAAGGCCTTTGGGAGACAAAATTGAGATTCTATGGAATTTGTAGGAGTTTCCTCTTGAAAGATAGCTTTGAGACCGGGAAGGAAGGACCAGTTCTTGGTCTCATGTTTTAAAGTTCAAATGACACGGAGTCTCTGCCCCATCCAAAGGACCTCTCAAGGCATGTTTCTTTTCACATTTGGGACAAAATATTGCTAGGCATGATTCGGCTTTTTGCTTGTTACGTCTGAGGTGTCATTTGTTCACTGGAGCTCCTAAGATGCAGATTTGAAATCATCGAGCATATGTCCTATTTGAGCCTACTTCTTGTCCCAAAAGCGATTCCACTTGCCTTGCAAGAGCAAGATCTCTTGGACCTTTACGATTTTAGATTTCCCTCTTGAATGGTTGATCGTACTCGGATATTTTAGGTAATGGCATTTGTGATATATCCTTTCCCATCATGTTAAGGATATCTAACCATTCATCTCTAATTTTTTTCAACAAAGGCTTTCAGGTGTCTTGATCTAAGTTTTCCATTTTTGCTCTTTTGATGTTGTAATGAAAATCTCTCCAACCAAATCTTCCAAGTTTTCATCTTCTTTTTGTAACATCTTAAACACTTCTTCCTTATGATTGACCGACATACAATAATCCAAATACCTCTCTAGAAATGCTTGTTTCATATCTTCCCATGTCTAATAAATGGTGATCAAACTCATAAACCACTTCAATGTTTGCTCCTTTCAATGTTGAAGGAAATAGTTTTAAGTTTTTGAGCATCTTGTGATAGTCATAAGTTCTACACGGGATTTCAAGTTCAAATGAGGAAGGTTTGAGGATCTTCATTTTTAAGTCCATAGAAGTTTGGAAGGACGGAGGTGAAATGTTTTCATGGTTGTATTGGTTTCTTCATCTATTATAGGGAACCCAAAAATTTCCCATTCTCTTCTACCTCTTCCTCCCTTCGCACCTCTACCTCCTTCTCCTCTACCTCTACCTCTACCCCCTCCAAATAATGTGTTCCTGTCCATTGAGACTCACTCCCCTCCCCTTCTTCTGCCATGGTTGATTCTCATGGAAATTGGAAAAGTTTGTGTCCCTAACATGAGTCTTTAGGATCTTCTTCTAAGGCAGGTTCGGTTGATGTAGAGTGTGGAAGGTTTCTCATGGAATATACGATCTTGGGTCTTCCTGGGGGGTCTGAGATCGTCTGAGAGGATGGAATGTGGGTCGAGTTGAAGGGTGTACTAGCTCTTGGTCTAGGTGAAACAAGTGGTGTTCTAGGAATCAAACTTTTGTTTAAACGCCCTTGAATCTACCCCTTGAGTCTCTCTCTCTACACATATAATTTGTTTTGGGAGTTAAACAAGGTTACTAGTTTTCACTTCCCCGGCAACGGCGCAAAATGTTTAGGGCTCAACCCTAGTCTCTAAATTCGAGTTCATTTAATTTTCAACCAGGGTTGGTAAGCGTTTGCTGAAGTGAAGGGTGCAACATGTATGGCCTGGTGTTTGTTTTCTTACTGCGTTGTGTCTAGTGTTTTATGATTTTTTTGGTCTTTTATGGTTTTATGTTCACAAGGGAAAGAACTAAATGCTTTGGTGGAAAGAAGCTACTGGTTAAAAGAGTGAAGCCTAAATTGATGATGACAATTGACAAATGAAAATACTAAGATAGTACCAAACCTAAACTATGACTAATGAGAATACAAAGCTTGATAATGACTTGAGAAAATAATTCACAACATGAACTTAACACATCACATTCTTTCATTGAAATTATTTTGGAGCTTGAGAAATGGGCAGCTAAAGTGTAAAAATTATCCCTAACTAAACGATTAAACAATCATCTTATAATGATACAACATCTCATCCATGATTAAGGTTTGTTGAAACATATTTGGAGAAGAACATTGGTAACATCATAATATCTCTACTCTAAAACTAGCTCTAATTCTATTCTGCAGTAGTTTAGATCACTAACCTCAAGAAGTTATGAATTTCCTTTTCGAATAGTCTTGAGGGAAAGGCTTGTTTTGTGAAATGGTAAAAGGTTGCAAAATTATTCAGGGCCATGGGTGATAGCATCTTGTTAAGATGATTATGAGTTAATATAGGTTTGGAACAAAAAAAGTTTTGTAAATAATGAAGGCCGTGGTATTTTAAGTTTAACAACTAATGTAAATTAATATGCAATGGATGACAACTAAATGTGGAATGTAAATACGGTGAATAGCTAGGCTGAACTAGTGCTACTAGTCTATAATAAACGATGCTAAACTAACAAGCCATTATCAAACTTGAAACAAAATAACGAGAGCATGAATTGAATGCAATTTGACTCGAGATTGCCCTAACTAGTATCATGCAATTAATCTATGGGGGATTCTCTGACCTATTTCGTTCATCATGAATGGTATTTTGGAAGAGCTTGTTAGAACAATCACATTTGTACAATTCAATGCAAATGCAAACATGAAAATTGAAAGCAATTACAATTAAAAACTAAGACATCACAGCTATTTCTACCCATTGTTGATATTTTGGAAGAACTTTTAAAACGTAAGTTACGTGCTACTTAGTGTAAACAAAAAGCGAAACCAGTATCACGGTCATGCCTTAGATACCCAATAATGATTTTGGAAGAGTCTACCTGGGAATAGTTCAAGTTTGTGATAATAGACAAAGAAATTACAAATAAAACCTATAAAACTTCAGCCATTTCCCATTCATTATCAAGTTTTTGGAAGAAGTTTCTTAGAACAAGTATAGCTATAGTGAATAATGAAATTAACTATAGACTCAAACTTCAAAAACGTGAAAACAACTAAGATACTTATCTAAATTACGAAAGTAAAGCCGTTCGGGAGAGCGGGGGCCCTCTACCACCGAGGCAGAATCTAACTCAAAATCAACTCAACGCGTTCAAAGAAATGTTGTCTTCTTCATTAAGGAAAATAACTTAGAACGGAGTGATGCTCGGTCTTCGGAAATATAGCAGTCAATCCATGAAATCTAATCAAAATCTAGAGCTTGTCTCTCGGTTTTTCACCAGTACATTTATAACAAATCTTCATAACGGAACTTGCAGCAATCAGGATCATTGTCTTTTAATATCAAATCATACTAGAACTCTAAATAGCGGTGTAAAGGACGAAAGGACATACGGTGTCCTTGTCCTATTAGGATACCTCCTTCTATGATTCCCACGTACAAAACCACGTCCAGAATTTAGTTCATTCTTCATGGTGGCTTGACAAACGTTGAGGACATGATGGAGTCTCAGCTTCATCCTTTATTTTACGAAGGACTTTGGAACATGCTTGAATGTAGAAGGCAATTTGTAGAATTAGCGATTGGCATACGGAATGTACGCATTCGCCAACTGAATTTCGAGTTCAAATGCACATCACAATGACAAATCTAAAACTTGTAAGGTTAGCCATGATACTCATTCTTAAAGTAATTTTAACTAATTTCATTGATCATTTGGGCTTTCGGGATAACAATGGACAAAGGAAAATGGAGTGAAGTAAGATTAAAGAAAGAACAATCTTGGAGCTCAACGGGATGGAAAGTCCCCACAACCATAAAGCAGTTGCGAGGATTTCTCGGGTTAACGGGGTATTATCTGATTTTTAAGAATTAGCAGAATAGCAGCACCTCTAACAACATTAAGAAAGAATGCATTTTCATGGACTCTTAGGCCGGCTAAGGGCCTTTGAACATAATAAAGAGGAAATGTACCTAGCACTGGTCTCAGCTACACCAGACTTCACAAATACCTTTATTGTGGAATGTGATGACTCAGGAAATGGAATTGGTGTTGTTTTAATGCAAGAAGGAAGACCCATTACTTTTTAAGGTCATCCAATCAAAGGAAAGTATTTATAGAAACCTATTTATGAGAAGGAAATGTTAGCAATAATGCATGCACTAAAGAAATGGTCAACTTACCTAATGGGAAGACACTTCAAGTTAAAAAATGATCATGATAGTCTTAAACACTTTTTGGAACAAAGAATATCTTCAAAAGAGCAACAAAAATGGGTCACAAAGATGTTGGGTTATGACTTTGAAATAATCTACAAAAAAGGGAAGCTAAATGTTGTTGTAGATGCACTCTCAAGAAAGAATGAAGAGGTAGAAGCATTGCTTTGTGCCATTTCTATTATCCAACCAGATTGGATAATCGAAGCAAGAGATGAATGGAAGAGGGACGAAGAAGTGTGGACTCTCATTCAAAAGTTGCAGCAAGATCCTAGTACATCTGATACATTTAGTTGGAAAAACGATTCCTTATGGTACAAATATAGCTTATATCTTTGTAAGAATTCCCAAATAAAACCAAATATTCTTTTTGAATTGCACACTTCTCCTTTAGGAGGACACTCAGTATTTTTAAAAACTTACCACAGGGTGAAGAAAGAATTTTTTTGGGATGGCCTTTAATCTTATATTAAAAAGTTTGTGGCAAAATGTTTGGTTTACCAGCAGAATAAAGTTGAGACAATTAAGACCCCGGGTCTTCTACAACTTTTATCCATTCGAAATAAACATTGGGAGGATATTTCAATGGATTTTATCACAGGTTTACCAAAGTCTGAAGGAAAGAGTGTCATCATGGTGGTAGTTGATAGACTTACCAAGTATGCACACTTTTGTGCATTATCTCATCCATTTAAAGAAAGTATAGTTGCTACTAAATTTATGGACACAATTCAAAAGCTACATGGAAACCCAAGGGTTATTTTGAGCGATAGAGATCCCATTTTTACTGGAAATTTTTAGATGGAGATATTTTCTTGTTTGGGTACTCAATTAGCTCATAGCTCATCTTATCATCCTAAATCCGATGGTCAAACTGAGATAGTAAATAAATGTTTGGAAGGATATCTTTGTTGTTTTGTATCTGATAAACAAACACAATGGGTCAAGTGGTTACCTCTTGCTGAATGGTGGTATAACACTTCCTTCCATACTGCAGAAAAAATGAACCCATTTATGGAACTTTATGGATGTCATCCACCATCCATCACATTATCTTTAAGAGAAAATTTGAAGGTTCAAGAAATGGAATATCACATAGAGCATCAACAAGAAGTTTTCCAACTCTTAAAGGATAACCTGAATTTGGCACAAAATCAAATGAAAGAATAGGAAAATCAACATCATAGTGAGAGAAGTTTTGATGTCGGAGACCGGGTATTTTTAGAGCTACAACCATACAAAAAAATTTCCCTCAAGCAAGCTAAGAAGGATAATAAATTATCGCCAAAGTATTATGGTCCTTACAAGGTGTTGAAAAAGATTGGTACTATGGCATACAAATTGGAGCTTCCTGCTTCTCCACGAGTGCATACAGTCTTCCATGTTTCATGCTAAAAGAAGGTTATAGGTGAAAATATTCTAGTTCAAACAATATTGCCAGAACTTGATGAGCAAGGAAAAATCATATGGGAACTTGAAGCGGTCACGGAAACAAGAACTCGAGAGCTATGAAATCGATCAATTTCAGATTATCTCATCAAGTGGAAGAACTTACCCATTGAAGATTCTACATGGGAGGATGAGAATTTTATACAGACGCACCCAAAGCTACTTAAGCATTGAGGACAACACTTTTTTGAAGGAGAGGGGCATGTTAGGTCCCTATATTACTAGTATAGTCCCTTATTTTTGTTAGTGTAACCCCCTTATTGTTATTATTGTACCCCTATAACCCCCATTTTTTTATTATTGTGCCCTTAAATTATTATTGTTAGGTCGGCTAGGATTCCATTGTGCCCCACTAGGATTACATTGTGGCCCCATGGACTCCTATATATAGAAAGGAGGTTTTTTAATTTGTGTCATCCAAGAATTGTTCATTCATGTAATGTATTGGAGGTTGCCCCCTTGATGTGGCTTATTTCTAAGGCGTTGATATCTCTTTTCTTCTATTTTTGGAGCTGGTTTCACAACATGTACCACGTAGGATCGTTGTGTGCCTGGATCTGCACATGGTTCATGGTAAAGTGAAATGGGGTGTACATTTGTACTTTTCATACACTGCGGGGGATATTCTGGGCTACAAGTGTATTTCTGCCACCAATGTGCCCTAAAAAAGAACCTAGAAATTTTCATTTTCTTTCACGCACTTGGGATCGATGGAATCCCACAAGTTAGTGTAGTGCACCCCTTCGCATATGCCAGGCTCCACTTCTGGGAGGACTTCATTTGCCAAAGTTTCCCATGTTATCAGCACAATGTGTAACAATAGCCAGGAGTAGAAATTTTTTTCCCCTGATCTTGCGCTTCGTTCACATTTTCCAGGAATTCCTCGCAGAGGTTTTAGGACCAGTTGTAGCTGACCCCGTTCTCTCATTGGCATGCCAAGGCAATCACATCCACAGGGACTATTTTTGGGTGGCATTTGCGTATCAACTTACATCCCAGGACTAAGGTTACTAGGTGCACACCCGTCTCTACCATTGTGTGTACCAATAATCCTCTGTTTTCTTGGGCGACATGGTAATATTGTTTTACCTTTGCAGCCACCTTAAGCTCATTGTTGTTTCCAAAATGATCCATTAGATGAGGCCCCTTCTTGGGTAGACCAGTGATCCTATGGATTAGTGCAGTGTTTATTGGAATGCATCCATGGATCTAAAGACATCTATCATGTACTAACTACAGTAGCTGGCACACACAGATAGTGGTGATAGGGTACCTCCTAAAATGCAGAATCCTCAAAAAAATTATGATCCCCGTGTTGCTTAGCCCGCGCGCCCAGGGCATCAGCTCAACCTTCACCACCTCATCATAGATCACTCGCTAAATGTAGTACTTTGGTGCTAGCTTAGGGAACGTTTCCTCGTTTTCCAAATCATGATAATCAAACTTGACACTTGGGATCTTGCCAAACATATCATCCATAATGGAAACAACCTGTAGGATGTGAGGAATCTGAAGGTAGTCCCCAACTGAGTCAACATTATTGGGTGCATGCAGGGAGGGTCTGTGTAGATTGACATATGGCAGCCACCATGAGATGGGATCAATGAACACAGCCACCTCAGTGGCACTCATTGGTCTCATCGATGGATCACCTATAGGTGACATATCCTTACTAGCCTGATGCGGGGATGTCACATTCCTTGGAAAGCTTCGCGGATTTGAGGAGGACCACTTCGATATTTTTCTCTTCCCCTTAGCTGGAATAGACATAAATTATTTAACCTCAAGGACCACCTCATGGACATCATCTAACCCTAGATCAGTTGATGCCATGGGAGGCACAGAGTGCTCCTCAGTAGGCACACTCTCTAGATTGGTGGTCGTCATCCTTGGGCGAAAGATAAATTCCAGATTACATATGTCAGATGGGGTCTCTCGGCCACACATGTAGTGCTCACAGACAATTTTACAACACAAATCATGGATAAGCTCAGGGCGCAATGTACTTAGAAATAAAAGGGAATCAATTGTGACCTCTGCCCTACCAATTATAGGAAATGTAAGGTGGAAATGGTTGGAACTTCATTAAATTCAACTTACCTCCATAAAAATGGTCACAAACCCCATAATATTGCCTTATTAAATGCATAAAACCCACTCCATCCAATGGTAAAATCAGTTTCTCACCCAGTTTCACTGTTCCAATGGCTAGCTTCTTTTCCTGCACATCGCCATTGTGCTCCTGTTGCACCTGTCTTCGATTTTCCTCTATGCCGCACACATACCATTGGACTCTTATGCTCTGGAAATTTAGTCATTTTTTCAGCATAGTATTGTCCCTATATGGCTTCAAACGGCTTCAATTGAAATACCAGGGAAGATTCTCACCACACAACATGGCCAACTGCACCGCGCCTCCATTAGTGATTTTCTTCACAATGTATGGCCCCAACCAATGTTTCCTGAACTTACATGGGTGGTGCACAAACTGAATTTCATATAACAGGACCAATTCTTCCTCCTTGAACACCTTCTTTCTGATGTGCCTATCATGCTAGGCTTTTTTGCGCAGCTTCTACACTTGGTGATGGAAGTTAGCAATGAACTAATCCTCTTCTAAGGCAACCAATTCTGCCAAACATTCCTCCATGATGTCAGGATTAGCCATATTAGTGAATTTTATGATGCACAAGCTTGGGAAAATATACTCCATTAGCATGATCACTTCTTTCCCATAGACCATCCTAAAAGGTGTTTTCCTAGTCAAATTCTTGCATGTGGTCCTGTAAGTCCATAACATGGAAGGGATGCACACATCCCAAACATTTTGATTATAATTACAAATATTTGTGAGTGCATTCTCCAATATTTTTTTGAAATCCTCTACTGCGCCATTTTATTGGGGGTGATATGGGGTACTCTTCTGGTGATGTATCTGAAATTCCTCTGTCGGAGCTTCAATGGTTTCATTAATAAAGTGTGTCCCTCTATCACTCATAAATATCTTCGAGCATCCAAATCTAGTCAAAATATGTTCAAAAATGAAGTGTGAAGCGGTATCTCCAATACAGTCCTTAAATGCCTCAACTTCTTCCCATCTGGTTACATAATCTATGGTAGTGATGATACATCATGCTCTAGTCTTCTTCCCTGGAGGATTGATAGGTCCAACAAAATCGATATCCCATTTATCGAAGACCCAAAGGGCCATCTATGGCCATAGGGGGATTTCATCTATGTGCAAGGGCTTCCCTGTTCTTTGACATGCATTACAGAATTAGGAGTATGCATGTTCATTACTATGTAATGTGGGCCACCATAACCCAACACGCAACGCCTTCTACATAGTAACCTTCCCAGCATAGTGGCCTCCTGCCACTCCTCCACGAGCCTCAGCTAAGATATCTTGTCTCTCATGTTCCAACACATATCTTCTCAATACTACATCCACTCCCAAGTTATACAATTGACCTACAATCAGGGCAAACTCAATTGTGTTCATAACCAACTCCTTCTTCTAGTGCTGGTGTGCTTCAGTCATTGATCAACTTCCCAAACTGATTCTATCGGCCCTTGTTTAATATATTTTAATTCTATCACACAATATGAGTAGGAATTTTTCTTCCTAAATTGTTGTTTCAAATCATCCTTAATCTGCACAATAGTGGGATCAACGTTCTAAGCTAGATATCCCATGAACCAATCTAACGCGTGACCTTTGACTGCCATAGCCAGTTGTGCTCTCTTGACATCATCAATATTAAAAATTTTGCGCAGTGCACATTTGATCAACCAAAAACCAAAACCTAACTGTGTCCTCATCTCCCACACCCTTAAAGGTGGGTATCTTCATATGTGCGGCCATATCTTCTGTAGATGGTGGTGGTGGGGGGTTAGGAAATATCTTACCCATGCGCGAGTTCAACTGTGGCGTAGTAGGAGGGCTACCTTCAGTGCACGTAGCCTCACTACTCTCTATACCACATGAATTTCTTTGAGGGTTTTACATAGATCTATCCCATCTTTGATTGACCCAATAATATTTTCCGCTGCACGTAGTACTTTCTATCTTATTAGGGGTCATTCACTCAATGTTACTGCACAAAACACCCTTTTCACACAATATAATCTTAATTATCGGAGGCAAAGAGCATATGAATTTACCTCTCAATCCCTTCAAAAACATCCTTTCAGCTTCATAATACAACACAAACTTATCTACTACAAATTCTTTCAAAAACCCACCCAATATGTTGTCAAACCAGTGATCTACATTTCGGGTGATGGAATTATCAATTTTCTCCAACTCTTGGAAGAAATTCAAGTGTCCACTGCGTGATCTTGGCATCCATGTTTGGAACTCTGTTAACCTTCACAACCACTCCTGTAATTCATGTGCAAAGTTCACAAAGAAGATCTCGTGAACCTCTGTGAAAATATACTTTTGTTTCCAATCTTCAACAGACAACTTCTTAATTTTGTTCTCTTTAAGGGAAAATTCTTGAATTTTCTTCTCAAACTAGTCTTGTAGTTCAAGATTTGATGGCCGCCACATCATGCAATCTCTCCCAAAATGATCCCAGTCCCGGCAATGAAACCATTTGTTGGTGTGAGGGGTCCTAACCTAGGTTCGGAGTTAAGGTTAGCCAATAAAACTTTCTGACTACTGGCCCTTTAGGCAGTGACCTACTTGTGCAAGTCAAAGTCTCACCCAAAGCAGTATGGGGGGGTGCTAGAACTAGGTTTCCATAACCTGAGAGAGAATTAAATGATGTGGGTATCTTAAGATCTAAAACAACTGTGATCATACCTTCGCAACAAAAGCCCTAACCAGAAACCCTAACCAGGCAGATTTTAAGTTAGATACCTTGTGCGCTTGCTAAAACAGACTCCATAATCCATTTAATAGTCCTTAATACATGTTATTAAAGCTTAACAGTAATATATACATTCATTTATCATTAATATAAAGTAGAAAATAATTGCGCAATCGATCTGAATACAGATAACACTGCAACCGGAAATAACATGCAGAAGTAGATCATAAAGAAAACGACAGATTCATTTGATACTCAGATTTTATCCAAAAAAATCCTTTATTCAATTATAGTCATATTTTCCCTTATAGCACCTTTAGTCTACACATGCACAAAACCAGCGGGGTCTGCACACGATAGGACTAAGGTCTCTGTACACACAACCAATAGGAGGCTTCTAACCTAGAAAATTCACTCAAAACATCAAAACATAGCTAGATCTCTTACATCATCATCAATAGCCTCTCATTTATCGACTCAATCTAGGCTCCTATTTATACTTTTATCCTGTGCTTCCCTAAGGTCCACAAACTGTGGTTTGCGGTCCCTAGTTCTACCGTTTGACCCATTACAACTCATGTGGGGCTTTGACCCTCCCCAAACCCCCTTGACTTGTGATGTGCACGACTAAAGTTACAAAAATATTCAAAAAATATATCAGAATTTAGTCCTAAAGGACCTTGCCCCAACACCTATGCCATCATAAGAAGGCATGTCACATACCTCGGGCATCATACAATGAACTGATTTGGTAATTCTTAAAAAAACGCCTTGTGGATACTTCACGCAACCTATTCTGCTAATTTTCCAACCCTTCTTTTAAATCTAAGGTACAAGAACTATCATGTTCTCAAATCAACTTGCCTTCTTTAGTAGGGTTCACCCAATATTTTCCCTTCACTGCCATTTGATGGATATTGTCTATGTTAGTTGTGTAGTAATATTTTTTGATTGATTATGTGTATCTTACTCCTTCTGATGCATCTAAGGGAACAATTACTCTCATATTGTTTCCTTCAAATATTATCTGTATCTTCTTCAGATTAATTATGGTGATATTTTCAAATGCCCAGTTAAGTCCAAGAAATGAAGGATAGGGGTTACTATGATCGAAATCTCTATTACTTCAAAATCAGCATTAGTGCGCACTCCTTCAATATCCACTACGACACCTAGTAGTATTCCCGTAGGAAATATCTTTTGTTGATTATACATCCTTAACTGAATAAGTGATCATTGTAGCTTTGGATTACCCATCAATTCTCATGTATACTTTGTCACATTATTAGCATCAGATCCTAGATCCAGAATAACTTGAACCATCTCATACTTTCCTATCTTTGCACTAAGCCTCATTTCTCTTCCAAGTCTCTTCCGCTGATGAAAATTATTGATTACGTGCATCTTAGTTCTTGGTGTTTCTTTTAATACACAAGAATATATCAACTCCTGAAGCCCTTATACAACATTTTAATCTCTTAACAATTTCACGCAAGTCTATAGAAAATACCTTAAAATACTTACTTTACTTTCTGACTCGTGGCCTTGCATTAGAGCTCAGCTTTGTGTCAAAGTTGATGACACATCGCAGTTACTATGCTTTGGCTCTGCACTAGAGGTCAAAGCTCTAACATCCTTAAAACTTCAGTTTTCTTCCATAAAAATTTGTTTTTATTTCTGAATAACAAAACCAAGAGCTTTCTCTACAATATTTCTGACCCATGCGCTTTCATATTATTTCTTTTCATCTACATTATCACTACCAATCGTAGCTCCACTTATAGTGACAATAATGACTCGAGGTTCGTTAGTCCTTCTTTCAGAAGTCATCATTTGAATTTTTTTTATCGGCTTCTAATTCTATTTTTCTTTCATCGTCGCCATAAGTAAAAGACATTCTTCAATCACATGGTCAAAATATTTACAGTACTTACATGTGGTAGTGGGATTCTGGAAGTCTCTTGCAAGATGACTTGGATGGACGTCGTTATAGAAAATGATCTATCCATATCCTCGAATAGCTCCACCACCTCGACCTCTTCCTTGGTAACCTCCTCAACCACTGTGTTACCTATTTTCATCATGTTTGTGCTCTTATTCTTGCATTCTATAAGTGTTAGCACTGCTCTCCATCATTAGGTCATAAGCCCGACAATTATTCTCATCATGCCCTACTGATTTATAGAATTTCAAATATATATTCCTTGGACTTTGCACATATTTCTATAACAAGTAACAATATTTTGAGTGATCTTGGCCTCTATCCTTACATATTTCACACCACAGTCTAGATAGTACATTCAATGGATTATGTACTCCAACAACCATGTAATCCTTGAAAACATGGAATTTCTCTTTATAATGACCCTCTGATATGCACTTCGTACACCATACTTCGTTTCTAACCTCATCGATTTTCTTGATATCTTGTATCTATAGGGTCATGTTTGCGAGCTAATTCTGAATATGTTGCATGCCTTCATTAGTATCTCCTATAAGCAAAGCTTCCAATTTCAGTGCAATCTCTAGAGCTTCATCCTGACTTCCTATCTTTTGTTGCATCAATGGAAATATGATATGCAGTATCAGTGCAACTATACACCATTCTTGATGTTATTGTGGAGATATGTTGAATATTACCTGATCCAATAGTAGCCTAAATATATGATCTACCTCCCGAATAGATTCAGTAGGTTTCTGTTTGATTCCTTTGAACTCGGTGATTCACTACGATGGAGACTTCAACTTCTTAAAATATCTGATCATTTTTGTTTTAATATGTGAAAATTGTTTGTTCTGGTTATTTGAATACTTCATATACCATGTCAATTCTCTATCATGTAGTTTCACAATGATTTTCACTTTCTTTATATTCTCATCATTGATCTACTTCGACATCCATACAACTTCGCATAAAAACCAAAAATTATTTGGATCCTCCAATCCATTTCCTCTGAAAATAGGTAGATTATCATCAACCATACCTCTTCTTTGGGGTGGAGGGGGAGGCGGATGGGGGGTAAGAAGGGTAGGGGGAGTAGGAAAACCAAAAACACCTTCGCTATTACTAGATTTTGATTTTTGTGAACTCTTAGGTTGGAAGGGGGAATACTGCCAAGTTACTTGGGGTTTATCACAGTGGGTTTCTTCTCTTTCACTTTTAGATTCACTCAAAAGAGGAATATAATCAACCTCTACCAAGGTCTTCAGGTATTTTCCACGAGATCTCTTTCTGGTATCTACTCTATATCTCTTTCCACTTTACATTGTGCTGGTCTCTTGCTCCATTTTACTTTCTCTTCTCCCAAACATAAGTGAACTAGTAATCTAATGACATTTTTAAAACTCCCTTTTCACATATAAGCATCTTAATCAACAGTTCTAGAGATTTTAAATACTTACCTCGTGATACATTGAAGAATCATCTTTCTTCTTCGTTGTGCAACACAACTGAGTCTACTGCAAAATTTTTAATGAATCCTCCAAAGATGTTATCAATCTAAAAATCGAAAACCCTTTAAATCCTATTGTCAATTGTCTTGAGTCATTGTATAAGTTCTGGAGTCCACATCATAGGTTCTCACTCTTAAAAAAATCCTTTCTTTTAGTCGACCTTGATATCCACTCATACAACTAAACAAGAAAATAAGCGAATAATATCTTATATTGATCTATAAAAATTTACTTATGTAACCACACTTCATATTGGAGATGATGATTTTTGTTTTCTTGTTCTACAAATTCTCGCTCTTTTAGGTCTATCCAATATTCAACATCTTTCTTCAACGAGTGCTACATACACATATCCCTCAAAAATATCTCAGTCCCGACAATAGAACTAGTTGTTGGGTTGGTTTGGGTTGACCCAAGTTCGATCTTACTTTGCGCCAACAAAACCCTTGATCACTGTCCCTTTCAGCAACAACCTGCAAGGAATCATAGTCTCACATGAAGTGACTATGGATGGATGTAGAACCAAGATTGTGCATCCTTGAGAGACTAGGAGATGTGGTATTTTTATATTATCTTATGCTTAAAACTCATACATTACTTCACCACACTCAGTTAATCATAGAAACATGTCATATAAATCCATAAACCATTACTATCATGACATAACATGCAACTACAATAACTACTTCACAACAGTAGATATTAAGAAATTATATAAAGGAGACACATAAGAACACTAGAATATCATCCACCAAACTTCCTCTTTATTATGATTAATCTTTGAATACACCCAATCTCAACCTGTGCACTAAGTTGTAGGTGGTTTGTGCAATAAGCTGCAGACTCTTCCCAGGTCTCTGCACACTGAGCTACAAAGCCTTCACTTTTCTACAAAATACATATTCTCCTTAGATATATCATGCCATATCCTTAACATATAATTTTAACCCTTTATATATTATTACATCGTAAGGCTACATCATTACAATACCATGGTCAAAATACCATGGATTCCCATAAACAAAAAATATTCCCCATAACCCTTTACAACATTGTGCACTTTACAAAAAGGAGGGGCTTCCACCCACCCCAAATGAAATATGACACCGCATGGTATATTTAATATTCTCCATTGCAGTATCCACTCTTCACTCTACTCCATAAAATGAAAATTCTTAGCCAAATTCGAGGACATGTTGGGTTGTCCCCAACAAGTAGTACCCTAGAGGAGGCACACGCAAACAAGAAGGATCTATCTAACATCCAACGATATAGTCCACAAGAGATGGGATGGACATTACAACCAATGAATGAGAAAGACATGTCTAGTATCTTAGGGAATATTCCACAAGGATGGGACACCAATAACAACCATTATAACACATTATCAATAATATAAATACTAAAATAACATAAATAGTTGAACTAATTTGGAATAGATGAAAGAAAACATGAAGCAAAAATCCCCAGAATATTATCACAAACATCCATAATCCATGTACAAAGAAGATGTTGACCTTTAAGGCTTATGTTATTAGGTAAATGTTCAAAGAAACATGTATACAACGAACAGTACTAGCTCCAATAGTGAAGTGTTGGAGCCACTTATTGATCCCAAAAGGAACTAGCTTATCTCTCTAATTCCTTGCGGGAGGAGCCAAGGTGAAAAATTCCTTTTCTCTTACAATGAGGGTGTATATATAATAATGAGAAGTTGATTCTTCACCTTCCTTGTGACTCTTCATTTACCCTCATAACTGTTTTACTTCCTATGACTTTTTAACTTTACATGACTTATCATATTCACATGTCCCTTGGACTTCCACTTTACAATACATTTTAAAAACATAATTTACATCATCCACAATATGGTGTGGCATGTGCTAACTCATGACATGACATTGCTAAAATGGATGATTGATGATGTGGAAATTTCAAGTCATTTTTGCTACTATGTGTTGAATTTCTTCTTCAAAGTGCTTCTCTTTTAACCTCTGCATGTCTTGCTGATAAGGAATCTTCAATGATCTCAAGTCTTGAGCAATGATCATAAACTTGTGTCCCTTTCCTTTTTCTCAATTGATCAGCTTGCATACTCAGCTATGAATGTGTATTTCAACATGTTTCCCTCCTTCACCTCCTTCTTCATCATATCACCATGTCATGATACGGCACCTTCATCTTCAATTCTCTCATGGCGAGACACCATCAAGCTGAAAAACCACTAGTATAAGATAGTGCATATTGATCCATTGAATGAGTCGAAGTTGGCTGACAAGCTAGGAAATGGGATCAGTGACTGCACAGTTGCATAGTTCAAGTAGCTAGGGGTGATCCTTGAGCTATGAGACTTCGAAATGTGTAGTCCAAGAAGGACTAAGGGATAAAAATGTGCAATTATGGAGATCAGTGTGACAGGATGAGGAAATGGGAACCAGATGAGCACATTACGGAGTTTCGGGAGATAGGTGATCTTGGGCCATTGCAAAATTGTGCAGCTCATTGTCTCAAGGTATGAGCTTGAGGCTAGAAAATTTGCAATGAGAATTTATGACTATTTTGGGAAGAGGAATTGCACAATTCTTGGAGCAAAGGTCGAGGATTTAGCACTGGAACTACGCAATGAAGCAGTCCCAAGAGGCAATAATTTCACATTGTTCAATTCCAAGAGGAAATGTCACAGCTAGAGGACTAATAATATTCAATGTGTAGTCCAGGGAGGTTAAGTGAAGCTGAGTTTCTTGGTTCAGAAGTTTTTTTAGAAATGGCTAAGTGCGAGATCAGTGAGACTGATGTCAACAGTTATAAGACTTTGACTGTGATCATACACTTAGAATACTTAATGACTAAATAAGATTCATCATCCATGACATATGGACAATGCATCTCCCTTATTCTGATAGCTTTATGACAACTTATTACAAGTGTGACACTTAAGATACACTTTGTGACTACCGTGATGACACTTGTGTAGCAATGCTTAAAACTTCGGAAATGAGTGTGATAGATGTTTACATGGTTGGAACAACTTATTTACAAAAATATGACCTATTGAAACCAACATAATAGGCTTGTATACATTGTGCAATAGCTAACATGTGAAAAGATGATATTTTATCTATATTGCAAAAGGAGCTAAAAAGCTTGAAGGAAGCACATGGAATGAGTTCTAAATTTTTTGATGATAATGTACACGACCAAGGGAGGCTCTGAAATTGAGAGTAAGCCAAAATGTTGGAGGGTATTGTAGCAACGACAACACTTGGCGACACACTGGTAGAATTCCATCTTCTCTTCCTTGGTTAACTATTTCTTGCAGGGCCTTGGATCTTCGTGGATTATCAATTCATTGTGTGTATTACTTCGGTCTCCCCACTTACCTCATGAATAAAAATGGTCCCTTTTACACCTTCTCGGTTGAATGCAACTCAACATTCAACAATATCACAATGTTTTCATTTGGGAAGGGTATTGAAGTTCACGAGCTTAAGGTTTTCATAGTACAATTTTTGATCTCTAGTGTTGTTGCACTACTAGTAGGCCTAGGTAGTACCCTGGTAAATTCACTACAGGAACACAAAAATTGCTTCACAGCCAACAATCCTGGTCAGTACCCTGATGGAGATGTTTACTTCACCTCTCTACACAAGAGGACTTGTTGTCCTTTTTCTGTTATTTATTATTTTTGATGGGACTGTGCATTGGCACTTATTCAATTTATGGCCGAAAGAGGGATCCCGACTTATGGAGAGTAGGAGAGGTTGTTCCTTCAGAGAAGAATATAGAGAGCTCTGATTAGGTTTTATCATTTAGATTTTTCCCCTTATCCTCTTCTACTAAATACATAAGTGTGAAAATACCAAAAAATAAAAAATTAAGTCTAGGAATAAGGTTTCTTAAATAGACACAAGTTCATGGTCTAATAAAAAAAAACCTCATAGATGAATCATATTTTCCATTATAAATTCATCAACCAAAATATAAAACCAACACAAGGAATATGGAAGAAAGGTTAGCCAAATGTTGAAGTGTCAAAAGACTCTTTTAAATTGAGCTAGACACACACTAGTATGCAACTAGTTCATAAAATAGAAGAAAAGATAGATCAATGACTTAGAAATCGGCCTCTTCGAGGGGAACAACTGTTTTACATTACATAAATTAGCAATTATTGGATGATTCAAATGATAAAAACCTACTTTCTATATATAGGAGTCTAAGGGGTCCCAATATAATCAGATCCTACATAACAATAACAATGTAAGGGAACAACAATAACAATAGTGGGCTTCTAAGGGGCACAATTATAGCACTATGGGGAATACATGGGCACAACAATAACAATAAGGGAGCTACACTAACGATAAAAATAAGGGGATACACTAGTATTATAGGGACCTAACATGCCCCTCTCCTTCAAAAAAGTGTTTTCCCCAACACTTGAGTAGTTCTGGAATATTTTGTATAAAATTCTCATCCTCCCATGTGGAATCTTCAGCAAGTAAGTTCTTCCACTTGATGATATACTCTGAAAATGATCGATTTCGTAGCTATAAGGTTCTTATTTCTGTGACTGCTTCAGGTTCCAATATTATTTTTCCTTCCTTGTCATGTTTTTGAAATAGGATTTTGGGACATACATGGAAAACTAGGTGCACTCAGTAAGATGTCAGAAGCTCTAATTTTTATGTCATATCACCAATATTTTGCAACACCTTGTAAGGACCACAGTATTTTGGCAATAATTTATTATCCTTCTTAGCTTGCTCAAGGGACATTTGTTTTTATGGTTTTATTCATAAAAATATCAAGTCACCTACATCAAAACTTATTTTGTTGTGACGTTGATATGCTTGTGGTTTCGTTTGATTCTACGCCAAAGTTAGGTTATCCTTTGAGATTTTAAGAACTTGTTGTTGATGCTCTATGTGATATTCCACTACTTGAACCTTAGAATTTCTCTTGAATAAGGTGTGATGGATGGTGGATGATATACATAGAGTTCCATAAATGGGGTCATTTTTGCTGCAGTGTGGAAGGAAGTGTTATACCAGTTTCTAGCTGGACGTAACAACTTGACCCATTGTGTTTGTTTATTAGATAAAAAGAAACGAAGATATACTTCCAAACATTTGTTCACTAAGTTTTCCCATCATATGGAGGATGATAAGATGATCTATGAGCTATTTGAGTACCCATACAAGAAAATAATCACGTCAAAAAAATTCCAGTGAAAATGGGATCTTTGTCACTTACAATGATCTTTGGGTTTCCATGTAGGTTTTTCATTATTTCCATAAATGCAGTAGCAACTATATTATTTTTAAATGGATGATATAATGCACAAAAGTGTGCATACTTGGTAATCCTATCAACTACCACCATGATGAAATTCTTTCCTTTGGACTTTGGTAAACCTGTAATAAAATCCATTGAAACCCCATCCCAACATTGCCTTGGAATGGATCAAAGTTGTAGCAGACCCGAGATCTTAATTTTCTCAAATTTATTTTGTTGACAGACCTTAACATCCTACCACAATTTTTTGAATATCATATGTAAAGCCATCCCAAAAAAATTATTTCTTGACCCTATGGTAATTTTTTAAAAATATTGAGTTTCCTCCTAAGGGCGAGGTGTGCAATTCCAAAATAATATTTTGCTCTAGTTGGGAATTATTGCAAATATATAAGCGATCTATGTACCATAATGCATCATTTTTCTAACTAAATGTATCACATGTACTGGGATCTTGCTGCAAATTTTGAATGAGTGTCCACACATCTTCCATTCCTCGCTTACCTCAACTATTCAATATGATTGGATAATATAAATGGCACAAAGCACTGCTTCCATGTCCTCATCCTTTCTTGAGAGTGCATCTACAACACATTAAACTTCACTTTTTTGTAGATGATTTCAAATTCATAACACTACATATTTGTGACCCATTTTTTCTACTCTTCTGAAGATATTCTTTTTTCCAAAAAGTATTATGACTATCGTGATATGTTTTTACCTTAAAGTGTCTTCCCATTAGGTAAGGTTGCCATTTTTTTGGTGCATGTCATATTGGAAAAATTTAATTCTCATACAGTTTTTTGTAAATACTTTCATTTGATTGGATGAATTTCAATAGAAATAGGTCTTCCTTCTTGCATTAAAACAACACCAATTGCATTTCCTGGGGAATCACTTTCCACAATAAAAAAATTTGTGAAGTTTTCCATATCTAAGACCGTTGCTTGGAACATTGCCTCTTTAAGATGTTCAAAGGCCATAGTTGCTTCTGGATTCCAATAAAATGCATACTTCTTCAATAGTGTTGTTAGAGGTGCTGCTATTCTCCCATAATTCCTAATGAACTAGAAATAATACCATGTTAACCCGAGGAATCCTCGTAGATTATTTTGGGTTGTTGGGATTTTCCATTCGTTAATGACTTTAATTTTGTTTGGGTCTACCTTAACACAATCATTAGATTAAATATGACCCGGATATTCCACCTCCTATACTCCAAAGAAACATTTGGATGTATTTTCATATAATTGTTTCCCCTCCAATAGTTTGAGCACCCTGTCAACATGTTAAACATGATCCTTCCAAGATTTTTTTTAGATTAGTATATGATCATAAAATACTAAGACAAAATTTTTAAGGAAGGGTTTAAAAATGGAATTCATCAACCCTTGAAATGTAGAAGGTGCATTGGTATGGCCAAAAGGCATGACCAAAAATTTATAATGACCCTCATTAGTTTTAAATGTTTTTTTCAGAATGTCTTCAGTCTTCATTCTAATTTGATGATAACCGTAATGAAGATCCAACTTGGTGAAGTAAATTGCCCCATGCAATTCATCAATGAAATGAATGGGAAATTTATCTTTAGTAGTGAGATTGTTGAGCTCCCTATAATATGGACACACGTGCCATGATCCATCCTTCTTCTGCACCAATATTACTGGAGAAAAGAAATAAATTTTGATAAGTTGAATTATAGCAACCTCTAGCATTTCTGCAATCATACGTTCAATTTCTCTCTTTTCGGCATAGGGATATCTCTAAGGCCTAATGTTTGGAGGAACAATTCTTGGAATCATATGAATATAATGATCATGATCATGAATATGTGGGAGGCCTTTGGTATTCTCCAACAACTTGGAATGATAGTCCAATACTTTTTGGATATATGGAGAAATATAAGATTTCGATGTTTGAACTTTTAGTGAGCATAATTGTGCAATTACGCCTCGATTTTATTCCTTCAAAATATTTTTCATGAAATTATATCTGATTATACTTTCCCATTTCCCTACGATACCCCATATTTCAACTTCTTTTCCATCCCAAATTTTTTTAAAGAAACATTCTTGAAAATTAAAATCTATAGTCCCCAAAGATTGTAACCATTTAAATCCTAGTACAACATCAACACCACCCATTGGAATAGAAAGCATTAGACTATTCAATACATATTCCCCCATGGCTAGCTTGATATTATATCATTTTCTAGAGAAATTTATAGTTCCTCCATTTTCAACCATCACTTTACATTATGGTGTTGGATATAGGAAGAAATTCGATTCCTTGGCTATCTTAAAATGAATAAAATTATGTTTACTACCTGAATCAATCATCACTATTACCTTTTTTTTCTTGTTATATCCTTCTATCTTGAGAGTTTAAGGAGTGGTAATTCCTTCCAATGCATTACAATATATGATTGGATTCATTTCCTCCTTCTTTGGGGTTGGCTCCTCGTGCATATCCTCCTCATTTTACTTTTCTTTTTCTTTTTCTTCCTCCTCTTCACAATCTACGTAAAATAATTTCTTCTTGAAGCACTTATGACATTTAGTGTATTTTTTATCACAACTATAACAAATACCTTTTTATCTTTTTTCCTCCAATTTTTGAGGTTTCAACCTTGTAGGTTAGGCATGGCTAGGAGTAATAACATTTCCATATTTATAGTTGTGATTGGTAGACTTCCTTATTTCCATAATTTTTCTTTTAACTTTTCTTGCCACCCTGGATGCCTTTTCCAATGAGTCAGGTTCCCAAAGGCTAACCTCATGTTCGATGCTATCATTTAAAGTCCCTATTAATAAATCAATTCTATGTTCCTCTAGAATATTATTTACCCTTATATTCAATTTTTGGAAGTCCTCAATGTGCTCCATCATTGAACCCTTTTGTTTGAGATTTATCAATTGTCTAAAGAAGGTGTTTCTCCTTGTATCCTCATAATGTGCTATCATTTGCTCTGAAAAATTTTACCAAGTGACAAGTTTTTTTATGAGAACAAAGTCATCGATACCATAGAAATTAATTTTTTTTCTAAATACAAATTTGCAATGCATAACTTCTGTGTGTGTTCCACATTATGGAGCTCAAAGTATTGCTCCATTTGTAGTATCCATGTTATTAGACCTTTTCCATCAATCTTCCTCATATCAATATTTGGAATATGGTGGATCTTAACTCCAACATTAGAGTCTATGAAATCATGATTAAAATTTATTTTTCTCTCATCAAGAGTTTCATTTACAACCCTTTCGCCATTAGGAAACATTTCTTGTAGAAACTTTGTCAAACCTTCATTCAAACCTTCCATGTCTTCTTTTAGTTTTTTTTCTATACCATAGATCTTAGCTTTCATTCCATCCATTCCATTCTTCAAAAAATCCATATTTAGCTTCCACTTTAGTTTTGGTTACTTTTGGTGAGAGCGAAATTTGTTGCACTTGATCTTGCAATTTTTATATATCATGTTTCACTTATTCCTCTTCATCTGTCATATTAGATATTTATGAGGTATTAATGGGTTTGTAATTATTTCTGTGAGGGATTATAGAACCCAATACTGATATCAATGCTTCAATATGCCCTTTGGAATCACTTTAAACTAATTTTTTTAAACAAAATTTATACAAACTTTTAAAAACAAACACACTTTTTTCTTGCTTTTGAGGATCTCGATATTGAAACTGATGTATCTCCGTGATCTTGGATCCCTAAGATTTGAATTTTGGTCCTGTAGTATCCCTATGAGTCTTCTTTCCAATACCATAGGTCAGACATAATTTGGATTCTTCAAGAAAATTTTATGTCCAATCTCCCACAATGACCTAATTATGGACTAGTTGAGTACAACAAACTTGTACGGCATGCCACATGTCATTGTTTCAACCTTAGGACCTGAAATTGATACAAAAGAAAAAAAAGTCCCTAAAATTGTGACCAATTTTTATAGAATTCAAATCTGATTCTCGAAATGAATGTTATGATGATTTTCCCTTAGTCATTTGTTTGAGATGAAATTCTGGAGCCTACAAAAACCGCAACTTCCACAGATCATATCTCCAACAATATTGAGAACAAAGGTCTGAAATTTTTACATGATTTTCATCATGATTTTTCCTCCACATGCTGAAAATTTCAGCTTTTGAATCCTCATAAAAAAAATTTATAGCAAAAATTCCAATATGGCTTGTTTGAAGAAGCAGAACACTAGAATCCCAAGCTCTGATACCAAATGTTATGCAACCAATTCACAAAATAGAAGACAATATAGATAAATGACTTAGAAATCAGCCTCTTCAATGGGGAAGCCTCTTTTACATTACATAATTGAACAATTCTTGGATGATTCAAATGATAAAAACCTACTTTCTACATATAGGAGTCTAAGGGATCCTAGTATAATCAGAGCCTACATAACAATAAGAATGTAAGGGCACAACAATAACAATAGTGGGCTTCTATGGGGAAAAATGATAACCATATGGGGACTACATGGGAACAATAATAACAATAAGGGGGCTACACTAACAATAAAAATAAGCAGATACATTAGTATTTTAGGGACTAAAAAAAAAACAAAGGGGCCAGAAAAAACGCTCACACGCAACACTTATTTACATAATAAAAACAAAAGAAAAATAAAGCAAAAAGGAATATTATGTAGAAAGTGTAGGTAAAAACACCAGATCATCATTGAAGATAGTGTTTTAAGTCTTGGCCATTGACAAGGAGAGAGTCAATATTCTCGTCTAGTGATTGCAGACGATATGTGTGTTGGAAAAGATTCTCATGAGTAGTGAATGGTATAATCCACAAGGATTGAAACTTGTTGTTTTTTCCTTTTTCATCATGGGATTTTTCCCACTTCAATACTATGTCACCCACACTAAATTTATTCTTCCCTCTAGAATTCTTGTTGAACCACCTTTTCATACACTCTAATGAAGGGAAATTTTTTCTTTTGCTTTCATGTTTTCTTCTCGTAACTTGTGAAGATTTTCCATCTTACGCTGAACTAATAACCATGGCCTATCCTGGGATTCTTGGAAAATTTGAATTGTAGGAAAGTAGATGTTAGGAGGAAGGATGGATTATTTTCCATACACTAAGAAGTAAGGGGAGGTTTTCAAAGAGGGATTTCGTGTGACTGAGTCAGCCCATAAATAATTTACCATAGAAGAGGTCTAATTCCTCTATGAAGAGAATATGGTATTTTTGATGATATGGATAAGATTCCTATTTGTGGGCTTAGCAATACCATTTCCCTACGGATAGTAGTTAGCTAAATGTTTCAATACAATTCCATTTTGTAATAAAAAATCATACTATTTTATGAATCAAGAATCATTTTCATTATAAAAAACAATTGAAGTCAGAATGATGAACCTGGAAATCATATTTTGCTTAAGAAAATTGATGAATTCCTAATCATTAACCTGTTTAAGAGGAACTACTTCTATCCACCGCATGAAGTAGTCTGTAGTAGTGAGGTTGTAGTGGTGCTTCTTTGACGAATTCAGAAATACTTCTCCAATGACATCTAAGCCCCATTGTTCAAATGGTTCTTCCACTATGATAGGATGCAATGGGGTGGGTTACTTCTTGTTTCATTCAGCACACCTTTGATAGACCAGGAACTTGCGATCATACACATGAGGATCTCTAAATAATGTAGGCTAATATAAACCTACATGCATAACTTTATGTGTAGTTGTGTTATCCACGAAATATACCCTGGATGGTTTGCCGTGGAGATCACACAATACTTTCTCTAAATCTTGTCCTTGTAATCACATGAGAAACACTCCATTATGGTTATTTCTAAAAATTACCCGATGCACCAACTGTAAAGATAATTATTTAGGTATAAGTTCCCTCATATATCATGTAGTTAAATGGGAGGAGATGGTGGCCTGCTCAAGGTATTTGTGCACATTTGGATACCAAGAGTATGTTATAATAGTGGGAGGATTTGATTCAAAATTGTACATTTCGATTTGCTACTCACATCCAGAAGTATCTTCCTCTTTTACATCCACTGCTTCTCTTACTTGTTGACATAGACTGTGGCCATTAATTGTGTGAACTGGTTTCATATCTAATTCATGTTCCTATAAAAAATTCATCTAGTTCACTCTTCTCTCACCCATCTCTTGTTGACCGAAAAATAATCTAACTTTTCGGTGTAGAATGAAGATAATGCAATGATTTTTAAAGATATAGGGTTGGAAGTGTCTGACTTCCTTGTATACTATGTAAAATTATTTATCAATGATGGCGTAATTAGGTTCAGGTCCTTGAATACTAGTGATCATAAAATATATTGTGCACCCATTGTTTTTTTCATCATTTTTCTTAAGAACCATGACCAGCGAAGTGTCATAAGAAAAAATGTAGAGCAGAAAATATTTGCTGAAATAGGGTTTGTATAAAGAGGGTGATTCTACAATAGCTTTCTTAATACAGGATAATGCATACTTTTCCTTTTTATCCCATATGTAAATCGCATCCTCCTTTACAGTATCCTTTATGGACTTTTCGATCTAAGCGTAATCGGAGATGAACTTGCAGAGGAAATTGATTTTCCCCTCGAAGGAATGCATAGCTTTCTTATTCAAAGGGAAGGCGATATACATAACTGATTTTACCCTCTCCATTTCTATTTTAATCCCATTTTTGGTGATGATATGACCTAAGAGGTTACCCTCGGACACTTCTAAAATTCTCTTTTCTGGATTAAGGGATATCATGTACTTGCGACATCGCTCTAAACTTTTCTTCGTATCATATATGGTCAATTATCTTCTTATAATACATATTGACATGATCAAGATAGACCACCAGTTCGTGTCCAATCAGTCCATGGAAAGAAATTTCCATAACATGTTGGAATGTTTCACTGACATTGATCAACCCAAACATCATTCTCTTAAATGAGAATGTACCCCACTTCGTGTGGAATGTTGTCTTAAGTTTTTCAGGTTTAAGACTAGAACCTTGTTATAATCGAAATACCCATCCAACAAAGAAAACATCTCGGACACGATATTGTTTATAGTATCTGTTCCATAGATGGCATTGGGTAATTGTCTTTGTATGAGGTGTAGTTTAATTTGTGGAAATCAACACACAAGAAAATTTAACCAGACTTCTTTCTAATGGGACCATGTTCGATACCTATGTAGAATTTCAGTCTTTGTATATAATCCAAGCATCCAAAAATATCCTTAGCTCCTTTTGGATCAGAGGCTCAAGTGTCTGATGTACCTTGCACATATTTTTTTGAAAAGGCTTGGCCAATTATTTGATTGGAATCACTTCTTGCATTATTCATGTGTCATAAGTTTTTATCTCATCATACATCCATGAAATAGATCTCGGTACTACTTGAATAAGTGGATAAAATTTTGTCACTCTAGTGGTGTGGAACAACTACCAACATTGACAAACTTTGGATCATTTTATGTTCCAAAATTTATTTTCTCATGTGACAATGTTGGGCTATGGGTTCTCACATTGAATGACCCTCTGAAGTGGTTTTGCAAGTCATAAAACTTTTCTAATGATATCATGCCTTACGACATGTGGTTTTCTTTGCTTTCACAAGTTGCATCCTACAATTCTTTCTCATCCTCTTCATCATTTATAGCTACATCCCTAAATACATTAGTGTTCACCATAAAGTGTAGTATGTTCTTGTGATCAATATTGAAGATAAGTAAATTATTGATATTATTAGGGATGAATGGATTATAAATAGTTTCCCCAGAAAAACCGTCGCTAAGCAATGATAACCTAGCATGAGAATTTTCCAATGCATCCACAACTGTGTTGCATATTCTAGAAATAGAAGTAATGTTAAAATCTTGGAAATGTGAAATCAAATGCCATATCACTTGTTGGTAAAAATTTTGATGAGGTTACACATAATGCATAGTATCATGTACATTTCGTATGATAATTTCTAAGTGACCTATTTCTTTAAGAACTGCAACATTGAGTTTGATGTCTCTTTGCAAACCCAAGATGAGTGCTTCATATTCTGCAATGTTGTTCATGCACTCGAATTTGAAGAGTATGGAGATAAGATGCTTCCTTTGTTGTAGGTCCAATAAAACACAACCAACTCCAGAGCGCTCCTATGTTTTGGAACCATCAAAATACAATGACCACATATCATATGTACAAAGATTACATGCCACACTAGTACTATTATTATTACTACTACTAACTGTACATATGTCATTTTCACATGTTGCACTAGCAAGGAGCTCCAATTGTGTATCTAGTGGGATTGGGGATGGTTGAGTAAGATAACACCTCAGATGAGTTTCTAAAAATAAATTTCTGGAGATCATATCTACAAAATCCATTGATTCATTCTTTCCATCGAAGGGAGTAATAATGTGTTTCATGTGTCATTTTGAGTTGACTTATATTTTATTATCTTTTTCCTTGTATGGAAGCCATAAATGTGACCATTCATGTCCAATATCTACTTAGAAATACACTGTATGCTTCTGGAATGTCCACAATTACTATATTTATACATTGGCGAACTCGGCCATCAAATGATAAGTGAATAAGTACATTGTCGAGTTCACCAATTGCATGGAAAAGAGTCATGTGAAACTTAATGATTTGTACATATGTTTTATCCCATTTTTCATTGATTTTCTTTGCAACAGATAGTGGCATTAAGTTCACTGATGCACTAGAATCAACTAATAAATTGTGTACATTATAATTGAAAATTTTGAATGTTAAAAGAAATCGATGGAAGAGTGTGTTTTCATCTATCGTTAAAGCATTAAGTACATATTTGAGGGGGCTAGAGGATGTAATAGATCCCTTATGTGAAGAAGCATCGTTACCTAAGGCATACTATCCAAGTGCACATAGGAGCATTTCTCACTGGCTCGCGATCTTTATCAGTTCAAAATGTGAAATATTGCGAGATTTCTTCATTTGTTCAACTATGTTGTAATCCAAAGTGGGAGGGATCATTGAAGTGTGTCGTGGAATAAATAGGTTTTCAAATTCCATAGTGGTGGAAATACTTTTTCTCCTTTCAAAATTACTTTTGTTGTGGCTACATTTACAAACATTCTCTGAGTGTTTTGTGTTGAGTTGATAGGCATGCGGATCTTCCTTAAAAAATATTTTTTAAACTTATGTTTCGTCAACTCTTGTTCTGTGGTCGATCCTTGGATTATCAAGCTATAATGGTTACTTTTATTCTGGGTTGGATCATCGGTCATAGGTTGTTCTTCAGCAACACTCTTGTTTACTGCGAGTACACAACTAAATGTGTTTACTACATTCCCCATGCTTTGATTTTTTTTTGTTGCAGCAGTCTCTTCCTTTTTATTGGAACGCTCGGTCTTCTCATCAGAAAGTATTGTATCAATGAAGTGTGCAGAAAGAGTATCCATATTGTGGTTCCGTTTTGGGCATTTCTTTCTCAATTATATTCTTGGTTAGAGGAACATTATTGGTCCATGCCCATACTCTCAACATTTAGCACAATGTTCGAGATTTGCGCAGACTTTGTCAGTTGATTTTTGCTACTACGAGAGTTTTTATTCCTTCTCAGAATGTTGAAATTTGGAGCCTTGCTTCTCATGGTGGTATATCTTGACCTTTGTTTCAATTTATCCAACTCATTTGACAGAGTCTTGATGGTGTGAGTCAATCTCTCGAGATCAACAATTTATTTCTGCTTGGCCTTGCTTAAGGAGGTCTGAGACCTTTTTCCCATGTATTTGCAGTATTTTTTCGATTCATCATCTATGATGACCCCAATCACACAAAATTACATTTCGACCATGATTTCCTCTTCATATGTATCTGCAAGAGTTTATTTCACAATCCTTTTTACGAACTTCGTAATCCTTGTTGGAAAGTCAGATGTGTAGTAATCAATGGTGATGGAGTCATGAGGGTTTTATTTGTTTGGAATTTATTCAAAATATGGGTAAACCTATAATTGAAATATTTCAATTTCTCTTTGTGCTCCATCATGAGATTACCTAGCTCTTTGAACAACATGGTGGGGGTTTTTTCATCAACGATTTTTTAAAGAAAAATATTCTTAAACCCCTTCCAATTTTAGATGGAATTTGAAGGAAGACTATGATACCATATAAGTTATATTCCATCTATGGTGCACAGAAAAACTATTCATGCAACATCATCATAGTGTACCTCTACCATTTGTAGATGTAGGTATAAGTTATCTAGATGGTCCTCTACTTTCATTGCTTTGTCAGGGTCATACTTCATTAAAATATTTTCCAGATCTCTTTGCATCTTATTTATAACACCAAGAAGTGTGACTGGGCCTTGATACATCCAATCCAAATCTTGATCTACCATATCTTCATATTTTTCCTCATCCTATTTATCATAATCTAATGGTTCCTCTTCCTCTTCTTCTTCACCAACCAACCCGTGGAAAATATTGATTGAGAGTACAACTTTATTTCCATCACCACCGTCATATGGTGGAAGCTCTTTTTATTTCTCTATGTTCTTCACAAAATATGTTGGAAAAAACTAAATATTCAATCATAGAAACCATTATCCTAGTGGGGGTGGTTGGGTTCTTTTTCAAAAAATAAGAAAGGTTCAATACTCCCAAAATCAATCCAGTAGCTTTTGGAAACTAACAAGTTATTGGATTTATGGCTTGAATCTAATCATAAGAGATTTCACAAGTTTGTACAAGCTTGCATTAAGAAGATTCGTCAACTTTAGGAATGCGAGTAGGGGAGGTACTGTAAATTTTTATGCCTTAACCAGAGAATGTAAGATTCATATTGTTGAGGTTATCATCCATAAAAATTTGGCTTCCCTCCTAGTGCCATAAATGTTGATGGTTCTGGACACTAGAACATTCATGGGATCTCCTTTATATGAAGTCCTGATTATAACTCACACCATTTGGTGTAGGATTCCCATATCGCCCAGATGTCGAATTCTTAAAGATTTTTCTTAGCTCTAACTATTAACAAGAGAGAGGAATTCAATAGTATCTTCAAAAATCAAGAAGGTGTTCATGGTGAGTGTTCAGTTGTGGATATATAAAATATCTTCTATCGCAGAGGGAGGGAGAAAAGTGAGAATCTAAGAGAGAGGTGATAATACCACCCTAGAAGAGGCACACACAAATAGGAAGGATATGTCTAACATCTAATGGAATAGTCCACAAGAGATGTGATAGCCATTAAAACCAATGAATGAGAAAGATCAGTCTAGTATCTAGCAGAATATTCCAAAAGGATGGGACACCAATAACAACCATTGAAACACATTCTCAAGAAGATAAGAACTAAAATAACTGAAATAGCTCGACTAATTTAGCACAGATAAAAGAAAACATGAATTACAACCATCCGCGTAATAGTATTACAAACATTCATAATCCATGTATGAAGAATGCATTGGCCTTGAAGGCTTCTGTTATTAACTAAAATTTCCAAGACACGTGTATACAATGAACACCACTAGGTCCAATAGTGGAGCTTTGGAGCCACTCCTTGCTCCCCAAAAGAGCTATCTTATCTCTATCATTCCTTGCAAGAAGAGCCAAGGTGAACAATTCCTTTTCTCTTAGAATGATGGTGTATATATAACAATGAGGAGGTGACACTTCACCTTCCTTATGACTCTTCATCTACCCTCATGACTATTTTACTTTCTATGACTTTCCAAATTTACATGACTCTTCATATTCCACACATGTCCTTTGGACTTCCACTTTGCAATACATTTTCAAAACATAATTTTCACCATCCACAATATGGTGTGGCATGTGATAACTCATGACATGACATGAAATGACACTAGTGACATGGATTTCTTGATCATGTAGCAATTCCAAGCCACTCTTGTTTCAATGTGATAAGTCTCTTCTTGAGAATGCTTCTCTTTTCACATCTCCATGGCTTGATGATAAGGAATATTCAATGATATCAAGTCTTAAGTGGTGATCGCAAACTAGTGTCCCTTTTCTTTATCCCAATTATTCAGCTTTAATACTCAGCTGCGAAGATGTATTTCAACATGTTTACCTCCTTCATATCCTTCTTCATCATCTCGCCATGGAATGATAAGGTAACTGCATTTGTAATTCACTCATGATGAGACAAAATCAGTCCAAAAAACCCCTAGTCTCAGGTAGTGCATATTGATCCATTGATTAAGCTAGAACTAGGTGACAAGATGAGAAAGGGGTTGATTGACTGCAAAATTTCATAGTTCAAGTATTCAAGGGTGAGCCCCGAGCCTTGGGACAATGCATTGTGTTGTCCAGGTAGGACTGAGGGAGAAAAAATTGCAATTTTGGATAACAGCGTGATAGGCTGATGGGATGGGAAATGGATGAGCATATTGCATAATTCAAAGATACAGGGGAGGTAGGGCCATTGTGAAATTTTGTAGCTCAAGGGCTCAAGGGATTATCTTGAGGATAGTGAATTAACAATACACATGTAAGGCTACACTAGAAAGAGGAATTATGCAATTCTGGGATCTAAGGTTGGGGTTTGAGCACTAGCACTACATAATGCAACAGTCCTGGGAGGAAGGAACTATACATTTCATAGTGCATAGAGGAAAGGTTACAACTAGAGGACTGGGACTACACCATGTGCAGTTTAGAGAGGTAATTTTAGGCTAGGTTTCTTGGTCGAGAAGATTTTTTAGAAATGGCTTGTGCGAGATCAATGAGTTTGAAGTGAATAGTGATCAGACTTTGACTATGATCACACACTTAGAATACTTGATCAAACAACAACATAGATCATACATGACACATGAACAATGTATTTCCCTCAATTTGATAGCTTTACGAAAACTTATGAGAATTGCGACACTTAAGATAGACTTTGCGACGATCGTGGCGATACTTGTGCGAAAATGCTTAGAATATTTGAAATGAGCGCGATCAATGTTTACATGGTTAGAAAAAATAATTTACCAAAATATGACCTATTTAAACCACTACAATATTCTTGTACATGTTGTTCAACAACTAACATGTGAAAAGACACCAATTTTCCTATCTTGCAAAAGGGACCAAAACACTTGAAAACACATGGAATGAGTTTCAAATTTTTCGACAACAGCGTGCAAGACCAAGGAAGGCTACGAAAATGAGCATAGGCCAAATTTTTGGAGGGTTTTTTAGTAGAAAAAACATATTCTTCTATGTGGCCTGATTTGACATTCTCTCAAATTATGGTGGTGAAAATGAGAAGCTTAATGTTCGATTTTACTAATTTTTCTATACATACTCTAGTTGAAGTGATTTTTTCACTATTAGAAATGCCTCTATGTCTAGAATATGAAGAGAATAATATACATTAATAAAGCAAAGTTTTAAGCCAAATAAATCATTTGATGCCTAAAAATGCTCCTAAAAGGTTTCAGAACCCAATTTTCCAAAATGGGTCCCACTAGTAAAATTGGTCTTCTAAGTTGATTCCTCCACATTTTCCACTTTGAAAGCATCAAGGTTGATGAAAATTATATAATGATCCAATTTGGATGAAACGTACCCATTTGGGAGGATTTTGGTCCCCAAATTCTTCTACTAAATGAGATGAGGAAATGTTTCTTCCACCTTCTCTCAAGTGACGATTTATTCTTTCCTAGAATTTGTCATTTCAACCCAATCTACCAAAGGTCATGCTACCCCTATCTTGTAGTTATGGACCTATTCTAAAGAATTTTTATCTTTTTTCATATTTTCTTGAGTGTCTAGTGCCAAAATATCCATAGAAGGTGGGACTTATTCCTCTTTCTAATCTAGCATGGAAGGCTCATAGAGTTTCATATTCTCTATATTCACGACGAAGTAAATATGAATATATGGGGGTATACTGATTCTATATGCAGTATCTCCCACCTTTTATAGTATTTCAAAGGGACCCATTGACAGTGCTGGACCTACTAAAATTCAAGGGGTCTTCTTGAGATGTTGTCCCAATTAGGCCTCACACCATTTGGGATAGGAGCCCCATTCAAAATATGACCTCATTATTATTTTCTTAAAGGTTTTCCTTGCTTCTAACTATTATCAAGAGATGAATGCATATGTTCATTTGAAAACAAAGTAAGTGTGGATGGTGAGTGTTCAGTTGTAGGTGTGTCAAGGTTCTTGTACTGTGGAGGGTGAAAAAAAAATCAGCCTCTAAGATATAGGTAATAGTACAACCCTAGAAAAAACACACATGAATAGAAAATATATGTATAGCATCCAGCACAATAGTACTCAAAGATATGAGGGACATTACAACCATGATAGCACATCCTCAATATGATAGTTCAATTAATTTAGTACAGGTGAAAACAAACATGAATCATAAACATTCACAGAAAAACTTTACAAATATTCATAATACATGCATGAAGGACGTGTTGGCTACTAGGCTTCATGTATTAAGTAAAAGTCCCAAGGCACATGTATACATTGAACACCATTAGCTCCAATAGTGGAGATTTGGAGCCACCACTTGCTCCTCAAAAGAACTAGCTTGTCTCTAATGCCTTGTAGGGTGAGCCAAGGTGAAAATTCATTTTCTCATATAATAAGGGTGTATATAAAACCAATGGGCTGATCCTTCACCTCCCTTGTGACTCTTTGAGTACCCTCATTATTTTTTGACTTCCTATGACTCTTCGACTTTACATGATTCTTCATATTTTGTACATGTCATTTGGACTTCCACTTTACAATACATTTTGAAATAGGAATGTACATAATCGAAAAAAATTATGTGGCATGTGATGAATCATGGTATGACATGACATGAAACTAATGACATGGACTGAATGATGGTATGGCCATGTCAAGTCATTCTCGTTGCTTCTTGTTATGTGTCTTCCTGAGAATGTTGTTCTGTCCACCTCCATATGCCTTACAGATAAGGAGTCTTGAGTGATAGGAGATCCTGAGTTGCAGTCACAAACTGATGTTCATTTTCTTTTTCCTGATTGAACAACTTTCATAATCAGTTACAAATGTTTCTTCTGGACTGTTCTGTGTCTCCATATCCTTCTTCATCATACTTTCATGGTCTGATAGAGTACATGCATCTACAATTCACTCATGATGAGACGATATCAGTAAAATAAACCCCTAGTCTAAGATGTTGCATGATGATTCACTAAATTATCTAGAACTTGGTAGTAGGCTAAGGGAGAGGATAAGTGATTACACAATTATGTAGCTCAAGCAATCATGGATCATGCTTGCACCTTGAGACTATGTAATGTGTAGTTAAATCTAGACTGGGTAAGATGATTGTGTTGTTGGGAAGCTCAACGTGCTAGGTTGAGGGCATGAGGGTTCAAGTTTCCCACTAGGAAATGTTGCGAGGACAACGAGTCTAGGTGACTATTCCATTGAAAATTTAAGGATATCAAGGGTTGGGTTTCAGGACTAAGAATTCACAATACATAGTTTAGGAAATAATGGAGGGCAGGATTGCATTGTTTTTTAGCTCAAGGGTCAAGATTGAGCACTGAGAGTGTGTAGTGTGTAGTCCTGGGATGCTGGAACCACGTATTGCGCAGTGTCAAAAGGTCAGGTTGCTGCTTGAGGACTGAGACTATCGACTGCGTAGTTTAGGAAAGCCTGATGAGGATAACTTGCTTGGTTGAGAAGTTCTCTAAATTTTGTCAAGTGTGGGGTCGATGAAGATGATGTGCACAGTGATAAGACTTAACTATGATCACACACTTAGAACACTTGATGACACAACATATTTTATCCACAACACATGAACAACACACTTCCCTCAGTGTGATTATTTTGCGATGACTTAAGACAAGTGCGATACCAAAGATACACTTTGCGATGATCGTGACAACACTTAAAAGTTCAGAAATGAGTGTGAAAGATGTTTACATATTAATATTAACTCATTTACACAAACATAACCCCTTGAAACCACCAAAAAACGCTTATGAACATCATTGAAAACTTAACATGCAAAAATACGACTATTTTATTTTCTTGCAAACGGGACCAAAACACTTACAGAAAATTCATGCGATAGGTCCTAATGTTTGCAATGAAAGTATGCAAGACCAAAATAGGCTCCAAAATTTTTGTCTAGGCAAAAAATTTAAAGGGTGTTGTCACAATGATAACGCTTTCCAAAACACTAGTATAATTCCAACTTCTTTGTCTAGGTTGATTATTTTGTGTAGAGTATTAGTTCTTCAGGGAATATTGATTCATTGTGCATATCACTTTGGCTACCCCACTTACCCCATGAATAAACATAACCCCCTCCATGTTATCTCGGTTCAAAAAAATATAATATTAGCAATAACACAATGTTTTGAATCGTAAATGTTACTATAGTTTGAGAGAATGATATTTTCATAGTAAATTTGTTTCATCTCTAGTGTTTCTATGTTGCCAACAGGGCTAGAGAATACCTCGATGGAGTGACTACAAGAATAGAAACATTGCTCCATTATGAGTGAGCCTGAATAGTACCCCGACAGAGTTTTTTTCTTCACCTCCCTATATAGGAAGCATTTCTGTTGTTTCACCTTTATTTATATATTTATATAGGACTTTTCATATCCAGTTACTCATTTTGTGGGTTGAATAGGTATCTTGAATTATTGAGAGAAGAATAGGTTGTTCCTTCAAAGAATCATATAGAAATGTCTGATTTAGATTTTCTCATTTGGATTTTTCCCCTTTTCCTCCTCTATTGATTGGATAAACACGTAAAAAATGAAACATAAAGAACTGAGTGCTAACAGAAGGTTTCCAGAATATACACAGGTATCATGGTTCAACATAAAACTATCCTTAAAAATAGATCATATTTTTTGTAGGAACAGCATTGACCAAAGATGTAACTAACACAAATGAGCAGTATCGCAGGCTATCCAAATGTTTTAGTGTCACAAGACACTTTCAACTTAGCCACACACAAATAAGCCATAAAACATGTCCACACATTATTCCTATTTAGATGAACGAAAAAATAAAATGGAAGACCAAACAAACAAGAAAAGAAACTATGTTCATAGGACAGGGCACAACCTGCGATCATCATTGAAATTAATGTTTTAAATCCTTTCCATTGATAGGAAGAGAGTCAATCTTCCCATATACATATTGAATACGATATGTGTGTTGGCTAAGCTTTTCGTGCATATTAAATGCGTCGACGCACATCGATTGGAACTTATTGTGTTTTCCTTTGTCCTCTTGGGATTTGTCCCACTTCAAGACTAGGTCACCCACACTGAATTCATTCTTTCTTGAATAACTCTCTTCAAACCACCTCTTGATATTGCTCTAGTGGAGAGAAATGTTTTCTTTTGCTTTTTTTATTTCTTCCTGTAGCTTTGATAGGGTGTCTATCCTACCCTAAGAAAATAAGCATGGCTTTCCATAGGATTCTGGTGAAATATGGAGAGTAGGAAAGTAGATGTTGGGGGGTAGGATGGATTTTTTTCCATACACCAGGAAGCAAGGATACATATTCAGAGAAGGTTTAGGCATGACATGTTCAACCCATAAGGAATTCACCAAAGCTTAGCTTCAGTTCCTCTGTGGAAAAAGGTCTTCTTAATAATGTAGATAAGGTACTTATTAATGGATTCAGAATTATCATTTCCCTTTAGATAATAATTAGAATAATGTTTCAATACAGTCCCATTTTCCAATGAAAAATCATATACTATTAGAGAGGAAAAGTGCGTTGCATTGTAAAAAAAAAGTGAAGTAGGTACGTGAAACTTGGAAATGATGTTCTTCGTGAGGAAGTTGATGACTTCTTGATCATTCACTTGCTTGAGTGGAACCACTTATGTCCACCGTGTGAAGTAGTCTATGGAAGTGATAAGGTAGAAATGTTGTTTTGATGACCGTAGAAAGATCTCACCAATGACATTAAGGCTTCATTATTGAAATGGTTCTTCCACAACGACATGCTACAATGGGGTGGTCAGCTTCTTTCCTTGGCTGACACACTTCTAAAATATATAACATGTGTGGAATAAGCGTGAGTATATTTGAATAATTTGGGCCAATAAAAAATGGTCTACATAATTTTATGCGTTGTTGTGTCACCTGCAAAGTGTCGCCCAACTGGTCCATCGTGGAGATCATGTAACACTTTCTCTGAATCGCGTGCTTCTAAGCAACTGAGAAATAATCCATTATGGTGCTTTCTAAAAATAACCCCGTGCACCAATTTTTAAGATAATAATTTTAATATAACTTCCCTCTTCTATCATGTGAATAAATGAGAGGGGAAAGTGTCATGTTCAATATACTGGCACACATCTGCGTACCAAGATTTTGTGATAGTAGTGGGGGAACCTCGCTCAGAATTATACATATCAATTTCCTTCTTCCATCTAGATGGATCATCTTCTGTTACATCCAACGCTTCTGTTGCTAACCAACATAGACCATGGACCTTAATGTTGTGAACTGGTTTGAATTGTAAGACATATTGTTATATGCTAGTCATCTAGTTTTCTCTTCTCTCACCCAACTCTTGTTGGAAAAACAATGATACGACTCCTGGGTGTGGAACAAAGATAATGAAATGATTCTTCAAGAGATAGGGTTGGAAGCACTTTACTTCCTTATAAACTGCATTAGTCTACTTATCAATGGTGGGATAGTTAGTTCAGGTCCTTGTAGGATTTCACTCATAAAAGATATTGGTCGCTCATTGCTTTGATAATATTTCTATGTAGGTAAAGTGGCAAGAGAAGTATCATAAGAAAATATTTGTTAAAATATGGGATATATAAGGAACATTGTTCTGTGATAGCTTACTTAATATGGGAAAACACATCGTTTTCCCTTTTTTCCCACTTGTATATTGCATCCTTCTGTACCATCTCATATATAGGTTTGACAATTTGAGCATAATCAGAGATGAAATTGTAGAGAAATTTGATCTTCCCTAGGAAGAACTCCATGGATTTATTGTTCACTAGGAAGGGAATCTTTGTAATAGCTCTGATCCTTTCAAGGTCCACTTTAATCCCACTTTTCGCGATCATATCGCCTAGGAGGTTTCCTTCAGACATTGAAAAAATGTTCTTCTTGGGATCAAGAGATATCATATATTTTTGACATCGCTCGAAGATTTTATTTAGGTGGAGTGGGTGATTAGATCACTTCTTTTAAAATACATGACATCATCAAGATACACCACTATGATTTGTCTTATCAGTCCATGAAATGTGATATCCATTGCATGTTGAAAAGTTGCACCTAAATTAATTAGTCCAAACAAAATTCTTCTGAATGTGAACATGCCCCAAAGCCTATTGGGATTCAAGACAAGAACTTGATTGTATCTTGAGTAAACATAAAGTATAGAGAAAATTACTAACCCTGATACTATATGCAATATATGTTTCATAGATGGCATAGGGTACTTCTCTTTTTCTAAGGTGCGATTGATATTTCGAAAGTCTACTCACAAGCATATTTACCCAGACTTCTTCCTTAATGGGACCATATTTGACACCCACATTGAATGTCACACTTTATAAATTATTTGAGCATGCAAAATTATCCTTAAATCCCTCTGAATTAGGGGTTCAAGTGTTAGATGTATCTTACACAACTTTTGTTGAAAAGGCTTGGCCCCTTCCTTGATTGAGATAATGTGATGGATTATTCCTGTGTCATAAGTTTTGGGCTCATCATATGTCCACGTGAAAACATATTGGTACTGCTTGAATAATCAAGTAAAGGCTTTCCACCCTTGTGGTGTGCAACAAGTACTGATATTCAAAAACCTCCTATCTTTGTCTATTCTGAGACTTATCTATTCATGTGACAGCGTTAAACTGTGGATTTTGGTGTTGAATGGCCCTTTGAATCAACGTTAAAAATGTCATACACCTTTTCTAATGATACCACACCTTTTGACATGGAATTCTCCTTATTCACACGAGCTGTATTTTGAAAAAAAAAATCGTGCTCATCTTCATCAATATACGCATCTTTAAATACATCAACACTTTCCATGAAATTTAGTATATGTTGGTCATCACTAAAAAAGCATAAATTAGCGATATAGTTAGGGACATATGGTTTATAAAGTATTTAAATATAAAAAATTTCTCTAAGCGGTGATAACCTAGCATTAGAATTTGTTGATGCATCCACAATTGTGTTAGACATTCTAGGAACATATATAATGTTAAAATCTTGGAAATGAGAACTTAAATGCCATACCTCCTATTGATAACTTTTCAAATTAGGTGACACATAGTGTACAATATTGTGTCTGTGACGCACGATGATCTATGAGTCACCGATTGCTTTAAGAACTGCAACATTAAGGTCAATGGCCTTATGTAAACCTAAGATGAGTGCTTCATATTTCATTGTTTTTTAGTGCACTCAAATTATAAGTGGCTTGAGATCATCTGTCTTTTGTGTGGCAGGTCTACTAAAACACAACCAGCTCTAGAGCCCTCCTTTGTCTTTGAACTGTCAAAAAGTAAAGTCCAAACATCATATGTACATGAGATAAGCCCTACCCTAGTACTTCTACTACTACTATCTATTGTACAAAGTTCATTTGCATCAGTTGGACTAGGAAGGATTTCCAATTGTGCATCTGGTGGGACTGGGGAAGGTTGTGCAAGCTAGCACCCTAGATCATTCTCCAAAAATCAATTACCAAATGTAAGATCTATGAAAGAAATTGATTTATTTTTCCCCTCAAAGGGAGTAAAAAAGTGTTTCATGTAAGGCTCTTAGTATACCCATATATGATTGTTTCTTCCCTTATACAGAGGCCATAAATATTAATAGTTGGTAGAAAAATAACCCTTTAAATTTTTTGACCAATCTCCACTGAATAATACGTCGTATGCTTCGGGGATGTCCACAATTACTATGTTTATGAACTATTGAACTCGTTGATTGGATGATAGTTGACTAAGCACATTTAAGAGTTCACCAATAGCATGGAAAAGATTATTTTCTAGATGAATAATCTATACATATACGTTATCTCATTTTTCATTCATTTTCTTAGCTATAGATAATGGCATTACATTTACAGAAGCACCATAATTAACTAAGAAATTGTGTACATTGTAATTGAAAATTTTAAATGTCAATATAAACAAAGGGCAGAGGGTGTTAGAAACTAATGTTAATGCATTAAGAATAGATTCTTGTGGACCATAAGACTTGCCAGATCCCTTCTATAAATAAGTGTTGTTACCTGAGGTAGATTTTTCAAGAGCTCGAACAAGTATTTCTGGCTGGCTCCTGATACTTATAAGTTCGAAGTGTGAAATATTAGTGCAATCTTTCTTCATGTTTTCAAATATGTTATAATCAACCACGATGGGAATTTTCCGAGTGTCTATAGGAGTAAATTTATCTGCTACTTCTATAATGATAGGATTACTTTTGGTGTTGGTGGATGTACCTTTCATTGTAGCAGTGTTCCAGATTTTATTTGAGTGTTTTGGGCTAAGCTGACAGGTGGCGTGATATTCCTTAAAAAAATTTCCTTCAATTTATGCCTCGTCAACTCTTATTTGGAAGCTGAACCTTGGATTCTAAAGTTGTATCGACTATTCCTCTTTTGATTCGGGGCCTCACTCAGTAGAGGTTATTTAGCATTATTTTTTGCAGTTGCGTATACACAACTGAATGTATTCACACTGTGTCTAACATTCGTAGTTTTTTCAACTGTAGTAGTTCCTTCTCTTCCACTAGATTTGTCTACTCATCTAAAAGTATTGTATCAATGATATGCATATATATAGTGTTCATGTTGTGATTCCAATGTGGGCACATATTTTCTGAATGATATTCTTGATGAAAGGAACAATATTGGACCATGCCCATACTATCAACATTCAGCACGATGTTTGATATTTGTGTCGACTTCACTAGCTGGTTACTGCTGCTGACATAGTTGGAAACCTTTCTCTAAAAGTTTAATTTCGGTGGCTTTATTCTTACAATGGTATCACTTGACCACTTTTTCAACTTTTCTAGCTCATTTGAGAGAGACTTGATGGTGCGGGTCAAGCTTTTGATATCATTAGTGTCTTTATCCTTGGAATTAATTAAGGAGGGTTGGTACCTTTTACCAATGTCTTTGGTGTCCTTCAATGGTCCATCTTCAAGAACGAATCCAATTGTGTGAAATTCCTTTAAAATTTCAATTGCTTCTTCATAATATTCTATCAGAGTTTGCTTCGAAGTTCTCTTCATGAACTATACGATGCTTGGCAGTAAGGAAGACGTGTAACAATAAATGTTGATGGGATCATGAGGTTTCATGTTTGTAGGATATTTTTTCAATATACAGTTAAAACTCTAATGAAATTCTTTAAATTTCTCTTTCTTCTCCATATTTAAATTGCCTAGCTCTTTCAATAACATGGGAAGAGTTTTTTCCTTGGCAAACTTCTCTAGAAACAAATTTTTGAACCCCCTTCAATAATGCATTGATTTTGGTGGAAGACTGTGGTATGATACAATTGATATAGAATCCAAGTTACAAGGGAAAAGTATGCATGCAACATCATTGTAATGTACCTCATTCCAAATTGTCCTCCATTTTTATTGCTTTGTTAGGATCATACTTTGTTACCATCTTTTTTGGGTGCCTTGACATCTTGTACAGAATGCCAAAAAGAGAAAGTGGGACCTATGATATCTAATCCAGATATTTTTCTATCATATATTTCTCTTTGTGCTCCTCATCATCATCATATTTTGATGGATCTTCCTCCTCTTCTTCGCCACCGCTCTCGTCTGAGAGTAGAAAGTTTTCTTTGTCATCTTTGTTATAAAATGGACCTTACTTTGGTTTCTCTGTGATTTTTTCAATCTCTACTAACTCTTCAAGGGTTGCAAGAAATATATCTTTGACTATAGAAAAAACTATACCATAGGAGTGGTTATGTTATTCTTTGAAAAATAAGGAAGACTGTGTACTCTCGTAATAAATGCAATAGCTTTTCAAAAATTATGAGTTATAGGATAGATGGCCTAAATTTTTTCATCATATATTTCACAAGTTTGTTCAAGACCGGGCTGAGAAGATCTGGAAATTTCAGGAGCATGAGAAGGAGAGGTGTTGGGAATATTATCTCCTTAACTAGAAGAAGTATGATGAGGGTTGATGAGGTTATTAGCCATAAAAATTTGGTTGTACTCCTTCTAGCTCCATAAATGTTGATAGTGTTGGGTATGTGTTATATTCTTTCGACGACTAGCCCCACGCGCTGTACGTTGCGCTGGGTGCAGGGGGGTCACAAGGGGGGCGACAGTCCCCCTTGTGGAGGTCCATGGTAGCGGCCCAAAAAAATTTTTTTGCTGTGCGGACCCACTCATAGGCGGACCCACCAATGTTTTGTGCATGAGTTTTCACATGGTTTTGGGGTACGATGGTTTTCGGCCCCTGGTATTTTGTAGATCCGGTCAAGGGAACTACGTTTATGTTCTAATCCAGGGTTAATGGATTGGGGTTTATGTATGCCTCGACATGTATATATATGTGTTGTAACACTAAAAGGAATATAATGAAAAATCAAGATGGTCGTCCCGATTTGGGATCTAGGGGAAAATCTCTATGTTTATCTGTTTTATGTTTTATGGTCTTGTTATTTTTTATTTTCTATTATAAGATTCATGTGTAGATAATTTCTGTTCAGGGTTAAAACCTACATCTGGTATCAGAGTTGTTTCAGCTTCAAGGGGACGCCTTTGCTGCTGAGGGTTTTTTTCTCAAGCCTGAGGTAGACCCTGTTCAGTGAGAGATCTGCGAGATCGATTCTTTCAGTGAAAGAATATGGCGAGCGGCGGGAACATAGAGATCGAGAAATTTAATGGTCAGAGTTTTGAGTTATGGAAGCTCAAGATGGAGGATCTGTTGGTGGATAAAGATCAATGGATCGCGGTAGATCCAGGTACTAAACCAAGGGCAATGTCAGATGAAGACTGGAAGAAACTGGATCGGAAGGCTAAGAGCACAATACGATTGTGTCTCTTAGATTCAGTATTGTTGACTGTATCTGTGGAAGCTACGACGAATAATTTGTGGGAAAAACTTGGGACTTTGTACCAATCTAAGTCTCTGGTGAATAATTTTTTCCTGCAGAAAAAGCTGTATAACCTGAGGATGAAGGATGGAGACTCAGTGACAAAGCATCTGAACTCCTTCAATATTGTGGTAAGTCAGTTGTCATCTATTGATACTAAAATCTCAAATGAAGATAAGTGCATCAGTTTGTTGTGTTCTCTACCAAACTCATGGGATAGCCTGGTTATTGCAATAGGTAGCAATACAACTACCTTGAATTTTGATGACATTGTCTCAACCTTGTTGTCAGAGGAAATGAGACGAAGAAATATGGAGGGTCAAAATTGAGATGCCTTATCTGTACGAGGAAGGTCCCAAAACATAAACAAGAATAAGGTTTCGAGTGGGAGATCTAAATCTAGAAGGAGATATAAATCTCCTGGAAATTTTGTAAAGGTGTGCTGGAAATGTGGAAAGGAAGGACACTACAAAAAGGATTTCAGATCTAAAGCTCCTGAGAAAGGAAAGGGATTTGATGATGCTCCATCTGCAGAGGCAAAAACCACCTCGGATGAAGGTGGGGATGTGTATTTGGCTTCTTATTCAAATACACATGTAGATCATGAGTCATGGTTGATTGACTCAAATGCATCCTTTCACTTCACTCCCCATGAGGAGTGGTTCTGCGAGTATGAGAAATATGATGGTGGTGATGTCTTCCTAGGGGATGATAGGAAGGCCAGAATTGTTGGACATGGAAAATTCAAGCTGAAGCTGCAAGGTAGAAGGATTAGAACACTTCCTGGTGTTCTGCATATTCCTGCATTGGCCAAAAATCTGATTTCTGCAAGCAAGATGGATGATGCAGGTGTAAAAACAGTGTTCGAGAAAGATGCCTATAATATGGTTCAGGGAGCACTGGTATTAATGCGGGAAGTTTGGACTAGAACTCTATACAAGCTACAAGGTAGCACTGTTATTGATGGGTGTAACAGTTCCATGGTTCCCTAAGGTGGAGTGGAAAGCCTAGCTGTCTCTAGAGAAAAGACCATGCTATGGCATCAAAGGCTTGGACATATTGGAGAGAAGGGTCTTCGGATACTACATAGAAATGGTATGGTAGAAGGTATGTCTAATTGCTCTCTAGATTTTGATTTCTGTGAACATTGTATATATGGGAAGCAGAATCAGGTGAGTTTTCCTTCTGGTGCAAAGAGGGCAAACAAGATATTAGAACTTGTGCACAATGATGTGTTTGGAACTATGTCAGTTCCATCACTAGGAAAGTCTGTGTACTATGTTTCATTCATATATGAATTCTCAAGGAATACATGGATATATTTCTTGAGGAATAAATCTGAAGTCTTTGACAAATTTAAAGAATTTAAGGCTCTGGTAGAAAACCAGACAAAGAAGAAGATAAAGGTGTTGAGGACAGATAATGGTGGGGAGTTCTACAAGAAGGAATTTGAATATTTCTGTAAGAAGTGTGGTATGGCACGTCAGAAGACTATTCCATAAACACCTCAGCAAAACGGAGTTGCAGAAAGAATGAATAGAATGCTGATGGAAAAGGCAAGAAGCATGCTTAGTGGTACCAGGTTAGGATAATAATTCTGGGCAGAGGCAGTGGAGACTGCATGTTACTTAGTTAACAGATCACCTTCATTAGCGTTGCAGGATAAGACTGCACATGAGGTATGGAATGGTAAGAAACCCTCTCTTTCACATTAAGGGTATTTGGATGTGATGCATATGTACATGTTCCAAAGGAGAAAAGGACCATGTTGGATAATAAATATGAAAGGTGCATCTTTATTGGGTATAAGGATGGTTTAAAGGGTTACAAGCTTTGGAACCCAGAAATAAGGAAGGTTGTGTACAGCCGAGATGTGGTGTTTAGAGAGGTAAAATATTTTGTTACACATGAATTCCTACCAAAGGAACCTAAGAAGATAGAGTTTGAGCTAAAGGAGGATGAATCAGACTCTACAACAAAAGAATACTCGGAAGAGGAAGAGCCAAAAACTCCAGCTGTGAGAAGATCAGTTCGGGAAAGAAGGCAACCAGAAAGGTATAGTCCATCTTCTTTCTATTCAAGTTTTGCTTTAACTATAACTGATGATGATCCTAGAACTATCAAGGAGGCAGTAGATTCAGAGGATGGAAAACTCTGGAAGGAGGCCATGGTTGATGAAATGGCATCCTTGCATAAAAATAAGGCATGGGATTTGGTAGAGTTTCCAGTTGGAAGGAAGCCCATTGGGAGAAAATGGGTGTTTAAGTAGAAGATGAATGTAGAAGGCAAGGTGGAGAAATATAAATCTCGGTTGGTAGCAAAAGATTATTCCCAGGTGCCGGGAATTGATTTTGGTGATATTTTTTCTCCTATTTCCAAAGTTACTTCTATTAGATTACTTTTATCTATTGCTGCTGCATTTGATTTTGAGATAGAATAGATGGATGTGAAGACATCATTTCTTCACGGGGATCTATAAGAGGATATCTACATGAAGCAACCTGAAGGGTTTATAGTGAAGGGTAAGAAAGAACTGATATGCAGGTTGAAGAAGTCTCTGTATGGGTTAAAACAGTCACTAAGGATGTGGTATCATAAATTTGATACCTATATACGGGGACTTGGCTTCACCATAAGCAAGGAGGATCATTGTCTTTATTTTAAATTAATTGGTGATCATGTTATTTATTTGGTCTTGTATGTGGATGATATATTGTTGATTGGAAATGACAAAGAAATTATCCAAGATTTGAAGACCCAACTATTCTCCAAATTCTACATGAAGGATCTTCGTGCTGAAAACTATATTTTGGGCATGGAAATTAAGAGATCGGGCAAAGAGGAAGCTCTGGTTAAACCAGAGGAAGTATGTCGAGACTATATTGCAAAGGTTCAATATGCAGGATAGTAAAGCAGTGAATGTTCTTATTCCTGTAGGTTTTAAGCTATCTACTGAATAGTGTCCCAAGACACAAGAAGAAGAGGAGGATATGTCCCGTGTTCCATATGCAAGTGCAGTGGGTAGCCTGATGTATGCAATGGTATGTACTAGACCAGAAATTTCACATGCAGTGCGAGTATTGAGCAGGTTTATGTCAAACCCAGGGAAGGAACATTGGACAGCAGTGAAGTGGGTTTTCAAATATTTACGTGGCACTAGTGATTATGGCTTCTGCTACCAGGGAAGACCAAGATTGGAAATAATGTTGGACATTCATGGTTTTGTTGATGTAGACTGGGCTAGAGATCTGGACCAAAGAAGATCTACAAGTGGGTATGTGTTTAGCCTATTTGGAGGTGCAGTCAGTTGGATGAGTAAAATACAGTCTGTAGTGGCTCTTTCAACTACAGAGGCAGAATACATAACAGCCACTCATGCAAGCAAGGAAGTAGTTTGGTTGCAGAGATTGTGTTCAAGGTTGGTACAACAAGCTATAAGGATAGACTATGATAGCCAAAGTGCAATTTTCTTGACTAAGAACCCTGCTTATCATTCAAATACAAAGCACATTGATGTTCAATATCACTTTGTTATAGATATGGTTGAGGCTAAAAGTGTGTTGCTGGTAAAGGTGGACACTTTGAAGAATGTTGTAGATGCATTGATGAAGTCTATGAGCACTCAAAAGTTCTCTTGGTGTAGAGAAACAATGGGTGTTGAAGAATTGGCCCAATGACTAAGCTCTCATGTGGCCCCCTGTCGAAAGAAAACAACAAGTGGGAGAATGTTGGGTATGTGTTATATCCTTTCGAAGAGTAGCCCCATGTGCCGAGCGCAGCAGGGGGGTCATGGGGGGGCAGCAGCCCACCCTGTCGGGTTCCGGGGCAATGCCCTAGCAAAATTTTATTTGGTGTGCAAACCCACTCATAGGCGGACCCACCCATGTTTTGTGCATGAGTTTGCACATTGTTTTAGGGTACGATGGTTTTGGGCCCCTGGTATTTTGTAGATCCGGTCAAGGGAACTACAGTTATGTTCTAATCCAAGGTTAATGGATTGGGGTTTATGTATGCTTTGGCATGTATATATATGTGTTGTAACACTAAAAGGAATATAATGAAAAATCATGCTGGTTGTCCCGATTTTGGATCCAGGGGAAAATCTTTGTGCTTATCTGTTTTATGTTTTATGCTCTCACTATTGTTTATTTTCTGTTATAAGATTCATGTGTAGATCATTTCTGTTCAGGGTTAAAATCTACAGATAGTGTTGGACCTGCCAACATTCAAGGGGTCTCCCTAATATGTAGCCCCAATCAAACCTCGGATCATTTGGGATAGAATCCCCACCTAGAATGTAACAGCCTGATTGTCATTTTCTTAGATTTTTTCCATGTCTCTATCTATCAGGAAGAGATATGAATGCATATGCTCCTTCGAAAAGCATTTAAGTGTTCTTGGTGAGTGTTCAGTTATAGGTGTGTCAAGGTTGTTCTACTACAGAGGGAAAAAAGAAAGTGAGCCTCTAACAGAGAGGTAATAGTACCATCCTAGAAGAGGCACACATGAATAGAAAAGATGCATCTAACATCCAACGGTGTAGTCAGCAAATATGCGACAATCATTGCAACCATTACAACACATTATCAATATGATAAGAACTAAAATAACTAAAATATTTCAACTACTTTAGTACATGTGAAAAAAATGAATCATAAACATTAGTAGAATAGTCTTACAAATATTAATAATCCATGCATGAAGAATGTAATGGCCAATAGGCTTCATAGATTAATTAAAATTCCCAAGACATATGTATACATTTAACACCACTATCTCCAATAGTGGAGCATTAGAGCCACCACTTTCTCCTCAAAAGAACTAGCTTTTCTCTCCAATGGCTTACGAGAGGATCCAAGGTGAAAATTATTTTTCTCATACAATGAGGGTGTATATATAACCAATGGGGTGACTCTTCACCTCCCTTGTAACTCTTTGACTACCCTCTTGACTTTTTGACTTCCCATGAGTTTTCGACTTTACATGACTCTTCATATTGTGTAAAAATCCTTTAGACTTCCACTTTACAATACATTTTGAAATAGGAATTTACATAATCCACAAAAATAATGTGGCATGTGATGACTCATGACATGATACTGATGCAGTGGAATTCATGATGACATGGTAATGTAAATTCATTCTTTTTGCTTCTTGCTATGTGTCTTCCTGAGAATTTTCTTCTCTCCACCTTAATATGGATTGGAGGTAAGGAGTCTTCAATGATATTGGGTATTAAGTTGCAGTCATAAAATGATGTCCCTTTACTTTCTCCTGATTTATCAACTTGCATAATTATTACAAAGGTGTCTTCTAGAATGATCCCTTTATCCATCTCCTTCTTCGTCATCCTTCCATGGTATGATAGACTACATGCATCTACAATTCACCCATGATGAAATGAAATTATTTTGATAAACCCATACTCTAAGATGTTGCATGATGATCTAATGACTAAGATGAAACAAAGTGGAAAGCTGAGGGACAGGTTCAGGGTATATGCAATTGCATAGCTCAGGAAATTAAGGGTCAGTCTCGAGCCTTGATATTTCACTGTCCATAGTTTAGGTTGGACTGGGTAACATTATTTCATAGTAAGGGAGCTAAAGGTGCCAAGATGAGGGCTGAAGTTTCCAACTATGCAGTGCTAGGAGGAAAGAAGCCCATGTGACAACACAATTTTGTAGTTCAAAAGTTCAAAGGTTTTTCTTGAGGACTAAGACTGCACAGTGCGCACATCAGGCCTAGATAGAGGGCAGGATTGCCCAGTTTTGGAGCTCAGGGGTTAGGCTTGAGCACTGAGAATGGGCAGTGCGTAGTATTCGGAGGTAGAAAATACACATTGCATAGTTTCAAGAGTGGCAGGTATTTCTTGAGGGAGGAGAATGCACAACGCATAGTTCAAGAGGGCCAGATGAGGATAAGTTGCTTACTTGGGAAGTTCTCTGAATTTGGCTAAGTTTGGGATCGATGATGCTGATGTGAACAATGATAAGACTTAATTATGATCACACACTTAGAACACTTGATGAAACAACATATATCATCCAAATCAAATGAACCCCACACTTCTACAAAAATTTGTGACGATTTACAACAAGTGCGACACTAAAGATACACTTTGCGACATCTAGAAGACACTTGTTGACAATTATTAAAACTTTGGAAATGAAGCAACAGATGTTTATGGTGAGCCCTATTATTGCACCAAGAATGGTGCAACTCCTAGAGGTTACCCTACTTTACTTTATCAACCCGGGGTTCGTACAAACTTGGAGGTGACAATTCTATATACACAACAGATGGATTCTACTCATGTCATCCTCTTCTGAGCTCTACGAAAGGGTGCTACTTCTAGGGTTTATGGATAAAGTCTGTCACACTTCTGAATTTAGGCCTAGGGCTATGAATGATTCAAATACATGGCTCTATCAACAAGTACAGAACTATACTACAACAAGAAAGTACATATAACTACTATGCAATGAAATAAGTCCACACATTAAGCTATTATAAGTAATGAAAGCAACCTAGGCATCTTGAATGAAGTAAATTTCTAAATTGAAATTGCATAAAGAAAACTAACTTAATCACACTTTTCTGGGCCAAATGGCTAAACACACTCTATTCACTTTATATTCTATCTACGTTGCTTTTAATCATGTAGCTATTCATGCCCTAATTATGATTGTAAGAGTGTTGTTTTGTAGCTAGGAGAAGAAAGCGCTAAGGTGGCTTATGGAAGGCTTGAACACATGGGTGCAAGGTTGCAGGTGTATGTGTGGTTTTGGAAGTTCTAGAGGATTTGGATGGTGGTTTCTAGGCTTAAGGAGGGCCCCACTAGTGTTGCGACAAGTGTTTCTATTGGTGTCCTATAGTGCTATAGGAGAGTCCTGAATTGCTAGAGGAAACAGTCTGAGGGAAATTTGAGGCCAAAAATGGGTGTGAAAAGTGTAGGGAAGGTGGAGTGAAGGTGGTTTTGGATGAGTGGAAGATATCCCGCCCCTTGGCCAAGCTCAAAACCTCTTGGGAGGCCTGTCTTTCACCTTTAGGGTTTTCTCATGGTGTAGGGATGAAAAAATATGAAAATAGGGCTGATGGCGATTTTGATGAACATTGGGGTGATGAAGGGTGAGAGATGAAGCTGAAGGTGCTGGTCCAGTTCTATTTGGCTATACTACTTGAACCTGCAAGAAAACTACCTGTTAATGTAATAAATATGGAAAAATTCATGATAAAGACAATGTAAAATATGAATTGAATTTGGGAAGAAAATCTACTTTAAGCTACAAACAAAGATCTAACACATCATTCTAAACATATTGAAGGAAATACAACAACCTAACTTATTAATTCCAAGAAATCATAAACTAAAAAGTAATTTTGGCATGTGGGGAAGGTCTACCCTCCTCAAGCTCCAATGAAAGAGATGAGAGTGGGAGGCTTGACTCACAACTTTATGATTTTATAACCCACTCTACCAACATGTAAGAAAGCTAAATCTACACCAACAAACAAATGGAAGATATCTAAAACCAGTGAATTGAAATGCAAGAAAACTAGCTTAATACCCATAAGAAAAACTAGCCAAAATGACATAAAACTAAACAATGAATATACAAGAGAGACTAAGGCACATGTATTGGGCCCTAACCCACATGCCTAGCCCTCTAAAACTAGATCAATGAAGCAGAATCTAAATATTCATTTTAATGAAAATGATGTTCTCGTTACATCAAAATGAAAGTCTCAAAAACCTATGACAAGAGCTAAGAGCATAATGGATTTCTCCAAAGTTTGAATCCTAATGAGCTTTTTCTCATCCTTATTTAACCTAAAGGGTAGCTACCAAAAACTCCCTAAAAAGTAGGTGATGAGTCCACTTCGAGTGCAACTGAAGTGTAGATTTGGTGCACTTGATCTTGAGTTTGCTTGGCTGCCTTTGATTTCGAGCTATTGGAGGGAATCTCAACGATCCCTTGGCTGCCTTTGGGAGTTAAGGAGGTGGAAAATCCCCCTAGAACCTCTCCTTTCTTCCCTACTCCGAGTCTTAATTGAAAAATCTTCACCAAAAATGAAATATCTTTGTTATTTTCCTGCATTTAAATCATGTTAGGTACTCGATATATGATCAGCCTCGATCACCATCTATGTTAGCATCATAAGACCATAATATAATTAAAAGTAAATAGAAAGAGACTTAGTAAGGAAAAAAGGTGGCCATTAAGCCCTCCAGATGTACCTAATGATGGAGCTCATCATCACCCCCCTACTAAACAGTTTCTCATCCTCTAAGAAACTATTCCTCCTTTTGCATTTATTTGAAAGTTTTGATGGACCCTTTGACTTCCCAGGGAAGAAGTGGAGTCCCTTTAGGAGGGTAAAATCCATCATTCTTTTCTACCTCCTCCCACTCTCTATTCTTCTCATCTTGGTCCTTTCCATCACTCAGCCCCAAGGGAAAGTGTGGACTGAGCTTCAAACCAAGCCGTTGAATATTTTTGGCCTACATGGCCCTCTTGTATAATGGTTCTCTCTCCAAGGCACCCCTCGATCTTTCTGGTGTAGGGTACTCCATGTTTCTAAGGTTGTGAGGGAGGATCTTCCATCTCTTTTGGCTAGCCATTATGCACTCATCTCCCAACAAACTAGAAAAATCATCAAAGTGATCCATTGCTTGAGCTTGTGTGTGGAGGTATATTTCTGCAAGTGAAAGATCCTTTTTAATATTAATATGGTTGTTGATGGCTTGCATAGGGCCGAATAGTTTTTCCCTAAAGTGTAAGGGTTATATGTTTTGTCTCCGCATAACCCTTATCACTTCTTGTTCTCTAGTTTCTTCATAAACCATCCATGATGCCAATGTCATTAGTTGCATGTCTCCCATCCTAGGATTGGGGTCCCAAATGTTTAAATCTTTCAATACAAGGTTATTCATGTAAAACTCTTACATATTTGCCTTGTCTGCCATACTTTCTTGGTTGAAAAAATCAATTAACTTCCTACAATTTTGGAAAGGTAAGGAGCCATGGGAGGCCAATGTCTTGATTTGAAATAGGAGCCACTGATCCTTGAGGTAACTTGCATATTAATCTTATGGATATCTATGTTGAATGGACTCCATGCACAAATCTTACATGGTGGCCACTTGTTCGTCCTTTTGCTAAAGCTACTTCTGTAATGCACATTCTCTGCTTCGACCTCCTAAAGTTGCTCCTTCAACACTGACTCTCTGAGCCTAACATCAGATAAATATTTCCCCAACTCAGCTACTTTTCCTTCCATTAACTCTATTAAATAGACACCTTTAGATGTGGCAAGATTCATACAATGATGAGTGCATGCCCTCTCCTATTCCAACTGATAAAACAAGGCACTGCGAATTTTTTAGGAATCAATATGCCCCCCTCAATGTATGTGTAGTAGAGCTGGGATTGGGTTGAGGGCTAGCATTTGGCACTACTGCTACATCATTAAGGATCGGTTTTGGTGAAGTGGCCTCTTTCTTATCCTATTTTCCTCCCTCATTTTCATCTTGTTCTTCCTCTTGTGCTTTTTCCTCAACTTCTTTGACCTCTTGCACCTCTATGGTTGTATTTTCCTCCTCAACCAAGTATTTTTTATCTAAATATGGGATTGATGAAGTTTCTTGTAGAAAAAAAAAAATTTCTTGTATCAAACTCTATTTTACTTTTTGAAGACCCTCTTTTCCTTGTTTTTCATTCTTTTCAGTTAGTGGAGGATCTATGGGGGTTGCATGAGGTGTATGGGATGCAAATATGATTGAATGTCCTCTGATATATGTTACAAGTGTCCTTATAGGTGAAGTGACATATTTCACCCTTCCTTCCTCTAATTTGATTTCCTCATCCTTCTTTGGTGATTATTCAATGGAAATAGGGCTCTTGGTGGGAGTTTTTGGTTTCCCTTGCCTCACCCTTTCACTCTTCCAACTTCTGAAATACATAGGTGCCTCCCTCTTTCTTTCTTTTTTGACAGGTGTGCTTAAATTAGTTAGGGTGGCAACCACTTCTTGATCTGTGATGTCTGGTGGAATTCTGTTGTCTTGAGGAGAGCTTTCATTGCCTATGATGGGGTCCAATTCTTTCTTTTCCTTAGTATTTTCTTCCTCCTTCCCCTCAAATTTTTCTTCCTCTATCTCTATTTTCTATGTGTTTTCTGCCTCAATTTCCATCATTTCATTTTATTCCTTAGTTTCTTCCTCCTCTTACTCTTCTTCTACCTCCTCTTCAACCTCTTCTTATTCTTCTTCTACCTCCCTCTCTCTACGACTCGAAGAAGAGTTTTTCCTTGTTTGGGTAGCTATAAAGTATTCCCTATACATGTCTTTGAAATCAGACCAGGATAGAAGTAGGTTAAACCTTCTCAAAGAATGATTCACAATTAGTTTTATCAAGCCATTATCGGCCAGATGTTGATGTTTTCTTTGCCTCACCTTATGGCCCATGTCAGTTATGGAGTTTGGGGGTAAGTGATGGATGCTTATGCTCTGTTCTCGAGGGAGTTCTCCCTAAAACCTAAGTTCATTTAAAAATCTGAAATGATGCCCATAGGCCACACTAAGTCTGCCTTCACAAGAAACAAACTTCATGATATGGAAGACTACATCCTAGGGGTATGGAAGGCATTCTCTCCTCACTCCATTTTTTTCTTCAATGTACTCTTCTCCTGGAAGAAAGAAACTCTTCTTGGTTGCGGTGCTAGGAATTCATTCCTTAACCCATTTGAATCATAAAGGAAAATTTGTAACTCTTCTTATGGGTTTAGGTGATAATGTGATGGCTAGGCCTCTAACCATAGTTGTGGTTCTCTCTTCTGAATGTGACTACAGAGCCAGTACAAATTCTCTACCTATCTCTTCATCAACGCCTTTCAAAAGTTCAAATAACCTTAGCCATTAGTGATTTCAGAATATTTCCATGACTTGAGGATGTTGCATAATTATCTTAATGCTAGTGGGCTCCCTTATGTTAAATCCACCTCCCATTTTAATGGATGTGATATGAAGGTGGTGAGAGGTTTTATAGTTATCTCTTAGAGATGGAGGTCTTGAAACAAAATGTAAGAAAATTTTTCTTTTACCCTTTAATTTCAAAATTTACTTTGCTAAGTGTGAATTTCATGGAGAAATTTTAGTGTTGGAGGATGACAACCACTTAAATTTTTCCTTTCTTGTTTTGGTTTGAGAGATGGTGGCTTTGGGAAGAAAATTCACCCACGGGTTAATATATGTTTCCTTCTAAACCCTTGTTGATCTGCCTCTGAAGTTCCCTCTAGAAAAAATTATTTCCTGTAGCACGATGGTGAATGGAAGATCAAACCTCGATGTTGCTCTTTTTATGGCTACCAGTTCTCTCCTACTCTTTCCGCTCTTTGAAATGATCAATGAAATGGTGAAAATGAGACAAATCTTACCTTTGTGAGACTTTTAACTAAATTTGGAACGTTGTGGTTACTCATACTTAACATGAATTTTCCTCTTTGAGACTGTTGGTCCCACTCCAGTTAATGATTGTTGAGCCTCATGATCACCTTATTCAAACCCATACACTCTCTCTTGACTTGATTTGACTTGCCCAAGTGGCATGCATTTTCACTTTTCCTACAGTTTCACTTTATGAAGGTGGCCAAGTTAACTCACCACCTTTCTTCCTTCTAAATTTCTAAAACTTGACATTCAACCATTTCGGTAATTATGGATGCATAGCGAGAGGTGAGGGGCCATACCTGAGCTTACCTAGTGTTGGTGAGGTGTTGAAGGATTTATTTCAAGGAGATGGAGTTGGTGGTGGTATTCATCATCTTTTATTTGTCATACCTTCATTTATTATTTGTTTTATGAGTGAGCATCTTTTTCTGAGTGAGATGCTTGTCCTTTCTGGGTGAGTTGCTTAATTGTTTTTTTGTTTTTTCTTTTTCAGGTGCTCCATGGAGGTCTTCAGGTGCCATGGTTGGTGTGCTTCCCCTCCTAGAGCCTGCTGGTGGTCTTCTAGAGTCACCATCATCAGTTTTCCTTCATCTTTTCGCCTTGTTGTGCCACATAAAGATTTGATACAGGAAACTTTCTGATGCATGTAGATGTCTTTTTCTTGCTTATTATTTCTTTAGTTTACTCATAAATGGATGGATATGGTTCATGGAGTCTATGTATGGAGTCATGGAATGAATGGAGTGGAGGATAGTCAAGTGAAGGGGTCTCATGCCATGTTTTTCAATGAAATAGTTGCTAATAGTGCACCATAGTGTTTAGATTGTAAAATATTGTGCATGGGGTGAAATACAGGTTTGGGAATGGTACATATAGGAAAAATATAAATTTTCATGCCCTCCTTGAAGTTCAGAAATACGTACGAGATATTTTTCCTTCAGGAATGAGTTTCTTATAGCAGTTACAGGAGTTTCCTGTAGTGCTACAGGAATCCTGTAGCTGCTGGTTTTGCCTATAGAAATTTATAGTTTAAGAAAAAAATAATTTTTTTCGTAAATGAGGGTTTAAATGGATGAAGGGGTGTATTATGGAGTGGATTATGGAGTGTTCAAGTAGAGGAGAAGATAAAATGAAGAGAAATTTTTCCTCTGGATCCCAAAAACATCTTTGATCACTAACCTGCAAAAAAGAAAACACATACATGCATACGTATTTTTTCTTATTTTCCCTTTTTTCTTTTCTTTATTTTCTTTCTCTTTTTTCTTTTTTTTTTGGAAGGAAAGTGGGCTACGTCCACAGATGTTTTCAACTCACAGGCTTGCCTTAGGTGCCCCAGTGAGGTTTTCACCCGAGGATATTTTATTCTTTGTTTTTTCTTTTTTCTTTCTCTTTTTTTAGCTCTAGGATTGCCTCATGGAGGTTTTCAACCCTGGGGTTGGCCTAGGGTGCCTCAAAGAGGTTTTCACCCATGCCTCTTTATTTTTTTTTCTTCTTTTCTAGGAGTGTGAGGCACTAGAAACTATGGAGCTTCCCATGACATACACCTCCATGTTTATGGAATTTATAAATTTTGCCCTAGACAGTGGCTTCTTATAAACCCTAAGCCTATAACCATTGACATGTAGGGGAATTCCTTACTCATATATGGTTTTGATCTAAATTGCACCATTATCATAAAATTTGTCCACTTTTAAGGGTCCCAACGATCTTGTCATAATTTTTCCTTTGAAATCCTTAAACCTTGAGTCATACAAAAAATGCCCAATCTCCTTCTTGACAGGTCTTTTCCTAAATGTACATGTCATGCCAGACCTTACTTTGCAGCTGAATCACTTCTGTGTGAAGGAGTTATTGCATTCTGAACTCATCCAATCCATTTAATTTCATCAACCTCTCTTGCTGAGAATTTGATATATCTAGGTATAAATCAGCTGCCATCCTTAAGGTGTTGAACTCAAATTCAATTGAAAGCATAGATTTCTTGCCATAGAATAGGTAATAAGGAGTGAATACTGTTTTTTTTTCCAAGTAGTGTTGTAGGCCCAAGTAGCTTCTATCAATCTGTCTGCCCAATATTTTCTACTACTTCTCACAACCTTGGTGAGAATATTCTCCAAGGCTCTATTGGTCACTTCCACTTGGCCATTTTCTTGAGGGTGGTCGATAGTGGAAGTCTTATTCTTTATCTTGTGCCTCCTCAGAAGATTCTTAATGAGATGATATGTGAATTGTGTCCCCTGATCTGTGAATAATTCTATGGGGTATCCAAACTTGTAAAATAAATTCTCCCTCAGAAATTTTGTTAGTTCTCCTTGGTTGCTACCTTCACAGCTTTTGTTTCAACCCACTTTTTCAGGTATTCAGTGCAAACTATGATATATGTTTTCTATATAGATGGTGGATCAACAGGTCCAATGAAGTCCATGCCCCACTTGTAAAATGGATCAAGAGCCACCTAAAGGTGCAAAGGCATCTCATCCCTTTGTGCAGGTTTCCCCATCCTTTCGCATGGGCCGCACCTACTAGTGTATCTTCTGGCATCGTGGTGAGTGGTAGGCCAATAGCATCATGCCTGGAAAACTTTGAAGGCAGTCCTCTTTGCATCAAAGTGGCCTTCACAAGGGCTATCATGAAATGCATAGAGAATATCAAAAAATTATTCCTCCCTCACACATCTTTTGATAATTTGGTCAAGGCCTATTTTTATGTGATTTCCCCCAATCCATGTGAAATGGGTGTTTTTTCTAATGATCTCAATTCTCTCCTTGAATGAGAGATTAGGAGGTAACTTTCCAGCAACCAAGTAGTTAGATATGTCAAAAAACTATGGTGAGAGTTCTAAGATAATGAAAATATGTTCATATGGCAACTGTTATCCACCATTCCTTCTTCATTTGTAGATAGAGCTAACATGAATAAAAAATCTGCAACAACATTCTCCTTTCCAGGTTTATAAAATATGGTTAGGTCAAACTACTGTAATAGTACATCCATCTAATTATCCTAGCATTAACATTGGGTTTGTTCATTATATATTTGATGGTTGCATGGTGAGTGTATACAAAGGTCTGATACTAAGTGACATAATTTCTAATTTTTTTTAAATCATGGACTATGTATAACATCTCCTTCTCTGTGACAATGTAATTAAGTTCGACCTTAGATAAGTTCTTATTGATGGAATGGATTGCATAAGGTAATTTGTATTCTAACTACCCCAATTTTGACCCCACAACTTTGTCTAATGGATATGTGTGGATGTGGAAATGAAGAGTCCAATTTGTACCTCAGAGAATGGGGGCAATAGTTAACTTTTCCTTAATGAGCTCAAAAGCTTCTTGACAAAGACTAGACCAAGTAAACTTAGAATCTTTTGCCAACAAACCAAATAGTGGCAAAGAAAACTTGCTTAAGTCTTTGATGAATCTTCTATAATAGCTAGCTAAACCCAAGAAACTCTTGAAATCTCTATGATTTTGAGGAGAAGTTACCCTTTTGATGATGGTGATTTTGCTCAAGTACGCCTGTATTCCTGCTCGAGAGATTGAGTGTCCTGGTACCACTTCTGCTCTTTTTACGAACTCACACTTTTATGGGCTCAGGGAGAGATGCATCTCAATGCACCTTCTCAACACTTTTGCCAAACTGGAGAGAGATTCCTAGAATTCATCCCTAGAGGGTGTGAAATCATCCATGTATATTTCAACTAAGTCATGGACTAGCTCATAGAAAATGCTCAAGATAGATATTTGGAAGGTAGCCGGGGCATTGCCAAATCCAAAGGGTAGGACTCAGTAAGCGATGGTAACCAAAGGGCAGGTGAAAGTAGTCTTTTCCTAGTCTTCAGGGATGATTTGTATATGGTTATGCCTATTGAACCCATCTAGGAAGGACATAACTTCTTTCCTGCAAGGCCATCCAAGACTTGTTCTATAAAGGGAAAAGGGATATGATACTTATTGGTGGCTTTGTTGAATTGTCGATAATCAACATAGATTCACCATTTTCCATTCTTCTTCAAGAGTAGGATAAGAGGATATACCCACTCACTGTCTGATATAGGATAAATGAAACTTGCATACAACAATTTCTATAGTTCCTCCTTGACTATGTCCTTTAGAGATGGGTTCATTCACATTTGGGGTTGGCACATAGGCTTGCATCCTTTCTTAATGTAAATATGATTTCTGCATACTCAGGGATGCACCCCTTTCATTTCCTTTTAATCCCAAGAAAATTCATCTAGGTTTTCCTTTAGAAGCTAGCATGGCTTCTTTTCATCTTCACTTAAGATGTTTGAGTTGATTTTCAAAGACCTAGATGGGCCAAAATCTATAGCATTGGTGGTTTTAGAGGTTGAATCGACTGAGTACAATTCCATCCAAGGTTGGATTTCAGATTCTTTGACTAGGTTTTCAAGTGGACAGTTAGTTGGGGACTCGTTTTGAATGACATGGTCGATGAGTTCATCTTCATCAAGTTTCCCCCCTCTAAGAAAAATATCTATCGTACAAATGGGGGTGGTGTTATATACCTCATCTTCTTTATTCTCCAACCATATATGTGTATCATGATCTATGGAAGGTTATGCTGGAGGGTATAATACCAACTGCTTAGACAAGGGCCCATTCTTAATAGTTATGGTTCCGGCCCGAAAGCTAATATAAGCATCGACAATGGCTAAACAAGGTCTCCATAAGATGAGAGGATATCAATTGAACTTGGTTTTTGGCTGCAGAACCAGGAATTATGTAGGATACTCCCAAGAGTCAATTGAAACCATAAAATTCTCAACAATTCCTTCCAGAGTTACTGTGGACCGATCTACAGGTTGCATAATTGTTGTGGTTTTCCTTAAAGTCCCTTGGAGGTTGAGTTTTAACATAGTTTCCTTGGTCATGATATTGATGGCAACCCTAAGATCAATCAAAGTATTTGGGACTATGACACCATCTATGTACACATCTACAACTGGAATGCCAGGGTCCACGCACTTTGGAAATATCACCCTTCCCAAGATTAAGTTAGACAACCGTCCTACTACATCGATGGTGGGGGTATCTTTATTATTTCTCCTAGGTTTCTTGAAACACTTTTCCTTGATAAGAATATTGTAAATATGGATAGCCTTAATGGCCCAACGAAGCAATATATTTACACACAAATTTTTCATTTCTACCAGAATTTCGGTCTCATCTTAGGTGTGTTGGCTGGAATGGATCAAGTGCTCAGAAAAAGGAGGTTGTTGGATCTGAGTGATTTTTTCTTCCTTTTCATCCTCAACCTCTACAAGTGGATATGGAGGGTATTTTTCTATGAGTAACCTTCCCGAACTGAGATTAATCTCCTATATCTCCACAGCATAAGCTGGATAGGATGTCTCAACACTATAAAACTTTTGTTCGGGTTTGGATTGGGATGTGCAGGAATCTGAGGCAACTTGGGTGGAGCAGCATGAGTAAGTTAAGGTTAAGGTTGGGGTGGAGGCATTAGAGAATGTGGTTGATTATGTTGAGGCCTCCACCCTTGGGATGGATTGTTCCACTGAGGTTGTTGAGGAACATACTGCTGAAATGGTTGGTTCAGAAGTTGAGGATGATATGGAGGGTTGTAAGTCCAAGTAGGAGGTATAGGCCAGGATGGAGGAGTGGGGGTATACCAATATTGCATGGGTGAATTCTGATTGTTGTGATATTAAGAGTAAGGTGCACCTTGCATACCCTCCTAATATGACCTAGGGCCTTGAGGCCTTCTCTGGTTGATGAAACAAAGTTGCTCTGGTCCTAATTCCCCACCTTGATATATAGCTTTGAGTCCAGGTAAGGAGGGACACTTGTCTGTGGCATGATTCACCTCACAGACTAAGAAAACCTCTAAGAAATTTAGTGGACATTCATTTCTAGGGAATTTTCTAAACATATACGAAGAAATATAGCCAAGGCCCTTTCTTCTTCCTCTTGCTTCCTCTTGACCTACATTGTATCCATTTCCAAGGAAAAGGTGTGCAACATGTCACTTTTGAAGTCCTCAAACATATTTCCAATCTCATGCTTGATGGAGGAGGAAGAGGAATGGGTATTGGTTGTACTTTGGCCAGCTCTGCCTTTGTTCCTAGCTGCCCTAAAATGGTTTCTAAGGACAACTTTGATTGTCTCATAAGGCAGCTAGTAATTATCTCCCCTCTAATCCCTCGAAGAAGTAATAGTTTAAGTGATCCAGAATAAAGAGTATAGTTGGTTCTCTTATATTTTAATTGAAACCTCTCTTCATAGTCTTCTAGGGATTCATCACGCCCTAGAATCATCCTAAATATCTAATCTTTACTTTCCTTAGACCTAAAGTAGTCCCTCTAATCATTGTTGAAGGCTTCTTGCATCTGTGACCACATAGTGATGTTGTTCCTAGGTAGACCCATGAACTAGCACAACGCGGAATCCATAAGGGTAGATGCAAATAACTTTAGATTTTGATCATCTGAGGCATAGTCATAGGTCCTATGGACAACAAAAATTTAAAACATGAATGTGTCAAGATGTTAAGAAGTAAGTCTATGAAAGTGTGGAAGGGATTAGGGGCTAATGTTATTCATTTTAGTTTCCCCATCTGCCTCTCTAATGGGAAAGGTGTTGGAAATATTGAGAGGGGGGGGGGGGTGGGGGTGAATCAGTATTCCTTTCAATTAGAGGATTAGTTAATCTTCAATTATTATCATTGTTTGTACAATGAGAGCAGCAAACAAGAGGAACACAAATGCACACAGTTTTTAAGGTGGAAACCCACTCTGGGACAAAAACCACCTAATGCTTTTCTAATAACTCTTTAATATTCAACTCCAACTGAAAATAAAGCTCCAACTTCCTAGAATATAGAAAATAATTCTTCTCTAGCTCCCACTGGATGGATGCTCCAATGCCCAAGATTATTCAATAGTCAACTGAACGGATGCCCCAACACTCAATGAGCTACAACTCACCCTAGCACCACCCTACCACCCTATAGAAGAATAAAAGAAGAATGGACTTTTGTACCAGGGAAAATGGTCCACTTTACATTGATATAGAATGATGTAGAAGAAGAAGATATACTAGACCATAACCCCAAATTTGACACAAACATATAATGATTATCCTAGACCTCCCAACACTACCTCTTCAACCCTTGGCAGATAGATACTAGTAAAATTTGTACAATAATGTATTTACAATGACTAAGTACAATGATACATTTACAATGATTGTATGGAGTGCTGCCCACTTGAAGACTTCATATGATGAAATTCTTGCTGCTGTTATGCACCTTCATTTCTGCTCTTGTCATGCTACCCTCTGCTGCACCTTGCTTTGCTTTTCTGCCGTAGAAAGTCTGGTCCTTTGCAATCCTTGACAACACATAATCTATATTTTTCTTGCCTTCTAGGAGCCCGATATTGAATCTGGTGTATCTCTATTATTTCAAATCCTCAATATCTAATTTTTGGTCCTGTAGTATTCCTCTGAGTCATTTTTCCAATGCCACAGGTCTGACCCAATTTTGATTCTTCAAGAGAGAGTTATGTCCAATCTCTCACAACGCCCTAATTATGGATTGTTTCAGCATAGCACACTTGTATGGCATGCCGCGTGTCACTGTTTCTTGATTTGGCTCTACAATTGATAGAGAGGAAATTAAAAACAATTTAATACCTAACACCTTTTACAAAATTCCAATCCGATACTCAGAGAGAGAGTTATGACTATTTCACCAAGGTCACTTCTTTGAGATGAATTTCAGGAGCCTGCAAAAACCTTGACTTCCACAGATCATATCTCCAAAAATATTGTGCACCTTGATCTGAAATTTATACTGTAGCTTCCTCAACATTTTAGCTTCACCTCATAAACGTTTCAGCTTCTTAACCTTCATAGAAAAAAATTTAGAGTGGAAATGCCACGATGACCTGTTTCAAATGGTCGAATCCCTTACATAAGGAGGAAATGAGGATCACAATTTATATAAATTCTTAAGTTGAGAGAGGCTTCAATAAGTGAACATGGGAGGGATTTTAGGAGCTTAAAAAAATATTAATTATGAAATTTCAATGACCCATGCCCCAACCCCATGGGGTTTTAGCCCACTAACTCGGGGTACAAACTTCAAACATGAATATCTCCCAAACTGTGAAGAATTACATGGCATGCCATATATCAATTGAAACATCTTGACAAGTAGAAACCATAAAAAGAATTATTGACCCAGAATATATTAATTTGGTAGGTCAAAATTCCCATGCAATATTGGGTTAGCCCCAAGTGATGCTTGGGTTGACATTAATGACAATTGCTGATCAACAATCTCCCCCTTTAGCATTGATGACAACACAAGTACTCCCCCTGCAATCATGACACCTCTTTGTTGTAGATTTAAATCCCCTCTGCAGACAGAGGCGATCCATACTAGCCCAGATCGGGTCTAGCAACAATTGTATCACGCTAAGGTGCAAGTTCCTAATTGCAATAGACCAAATTGCGACGAAGGCCTACCTCAAGTCCAACGCTATTGTTCGTAGAGAAGATGGCGCTCCTGTTTCCTTGATGCAGCAGATCACAATCCTCTCACTTTCCGCGATCGAACACCTGCACACACAAGAAACACGACAAACATAAGCGTAAAACCAATTATGTATCATTCAGAGAAGACACAACTCATGATCATAATGAAAAATACGAGTGGAACCATAACCAATAGTCGCTTGTCATTAATTCATACAAAGGAAAATACAACCTGGCTCTAACGTTGAATCTTCCTTCAATGGGTCGTCAATGGAATACGTCTCGGTAAAGCTCGTCGGGAATGGGGACAAGCCTCTCTCTTCGATTGTCAATCTCCTTGCTACTGATTTGGCTCTATGACAACTATTGCAGCAAGCTATGAAGGCTCTTGGATACTAGCTTGCAAAGGGAAATGGAAAGCTTATATAGATGGTGGAAGGGGAGTTGGGATCCTTACAATCATGGGATTAGCCCTATCCTCAAGGAAGCTTCCATGGGAGGTGGAAAACCACTTCCTCTACATGGAGATCTGGGGCCAACCTCCCAACTCAATTTAGAGACTATTTCAGGAATTGGTTGGAGTCAATCTTCTGCCATTTATTTTTAAAAAATACTCTTTATTAAGCCTGCAGCGAGTGCTACTCTGGGACACAGCGCCAGTTGGCGCGCCCTCTTTGAAGGATTTCCCCCATTGGTGCGGGTATAACACTGACGAGTCACGCCAAGGATAAAAAGGCTATTTTTAGGGTTTTTCTCAAGGAGTTGTCTTTAGGGAAATGAAAGTACGTGTTTAGGGGAATTCCATGAAAGTGTTTTCAAATCATTTCACTGCTCATAGGTCATAGAATAAGACCTCCAATGTGTGAGACGAGGAATTGCAGGGACGGTGAAAAATTGATGTGTAATAGATGCCCCCTAAAGCATGAGGCCCGAAAGAGAGAGAGGGGTGAAATGATTTACGAGAACGTGTCCAACTCAAAACACTGCCATCAGAAAACCTGCATAGAGAAGTACAACTGATATCTCAAATACATGATATATGTGGCATGGCACAGCCATCCATAACAGAGTATACAATAATCCAGATCCAAGGTATGGATGCAGCCATCCAGTGAGGATCGATAAATAGACAGAGGTATGGTCGCAGCCATCCAATGAATGAGTCATGTAACTAATCATAATAATCCACAAAATCACAGCCTGGATTCCAACAGACAAAATCCAGTGTCTTGCGCTCCATCTTGACCCGAACAAAGTACAAGTTCAAGCATGCGAATAAATGAGCTGGAGTCAAACATGCAATAACATCGCCTGATTACCAGCCAATGATGAAAGCTATTAACAGACGCAAGAGGTACCACCAATAATGAAAATGGCCCTCAAGGTACTATAGGTACAGTCTACGGCATGCGAATCAGTGAGCTGGCATCGAACCCCATATAATCACTCGATCGGAGGCCAATGATGAAAACCTCCAATCGAACGCGAAGAACCTGCCATTGAGGCATGCAGGCTCCAAGGTACCAAAAAGGAGTCTCTAGATCAACTTCCTGGATAATGAGCTGAAGTCGACAGGAAGTGACCTTGATCGAATGTGGGCCATAGTGTTTCCCACATCATCGACACGAGACAGAGGAACATAATTTCTTTGTGAATCACGATCAGATGAGAATCAGAGGAAGGTTGAAACTTGCAGAGGTCAACTTCTCTTGAACATATCGCCGGCACGACAGTGGATTTGGCAGTATTTGACATCAAAAGATCAGAGGTCATGATGACGAGGCAAAGAGAAGATGAGATGTCAAAATGGATCATCCAAACCCACGGAGGCAAGTGAGAAACGAGATGAGATGTCCCCAACCCAACACGAATGCAGACAAGTGCCATGTTCAAGAGCGACATACTTCCGACACGACAATGATGCTAGTTCCATTTTTCCCCACCATTCCTGGTGAGTACCCCAATTATTTTTGAAAAAAAGCTTAAATGGGATAGCATATTCTTGTCATATAAGTTCGTCCTTCGGACGAATCCATCCTAGTACATTTAACGAGCCCTAGGAAGGAGAAACTCGAATATTGTCATTACGACTGAATCCGATGTCATTAGGGTTTAACGAGCCTGACAAAGGAAGAACTCGGCATCTTTTCATGTTTAGAGAGTTTGAAAAGATAGCAAAAAAGTAAACTCCAATGGTCCCTTTTCGTAAATAGTTCTTGAGATCCGAAAAGGTAGAAAAATATGTCTAAGAAAACCTCCTAGTCGCGATAGGCTAGGGTATTCATTTTTCGTAAGTAATCTATCCCAGCCCAAAAAAACGGTAAACGTATACTGGGTAGATGTTGTTTCGGGGCCACTTTAATGAGATCGAAAAAACAAGGGACTCAGCAATATTTTCATGTTTAGAGAGTCAGAAAAGAGCTGAAATATGACTCCAAAATAACCTTTTCGTGTTTTTACCGAGTCTGAAAAAGTATAAAATACAACTCGTATCACTGTCCAAGTCGCGTAAAAACCTGTCGCTGCACATAAAAGAAAGTGTAAAATCCATTTTTCGACAAAATAAATTAAAATATTGAGAAAAATGACATTTAAAACCTAATTTTTGACTTGAAAAGTTATAAATAGGCTTCAAATGGTAAAAAAAAATTACTTTTACGTTTTACCTCACTTGGAGAGCAACAGTGGTCTTTTTGTGTGCAAACTTGCGGTGGTGATTGCGACTGATCCGAGACATCATTCAGATCCTCGTCTGTTCCAGGTAAAAGGTGTTCCCTTAAGCTCCATTTTAATCCATTCTTTATGATTTTTTATTGTGCATTCTACCTCTAGAGGAAACCTTTTGAAATTTTAGGGTTCGCTCCATTGGCGCGGGTATCAGGCACGGACCCGCGCCAATGGACATTTGCTCACAAAGGGGTTGTGCCAATGGTGCAACGTGATTTTCCGCTTTAGATTTATAAAATTTGATCCATCCATGTGGATTTTAAAATGCAACAGAGATCTAAAAATGCATTTTTAATCATGTTGATGCAGATATTCGGGCACAATGGTTATCGAATGGAAGGAGAGGGAACATGGGGAGGAAGATGAAATGGCTATGGAAAAAGAAGCTTGTATGAATGCACCTAGGAACTGTGGACTCAAAAAATTCTTCCTTATGCCATGCTTACGAGCTCAACCTGAGCTACTACAGTACTTGGTCAGCATATGGGATGAAAATGAGGAAGTGTTAAAACTTCGGGACCAAGTATTAGCTCTTGAGGTCTTTGATGTTTAATTTATAACCGGATTCTCGCACAGAGTTCCAGTGCCAATAATAACGGGTAGGAGACCTTCTAGATAGAAAATGGACATGTTAATGGCAAGAGTGTGCCCAGGGGAATGAACAGGATCAGGAAGCGGGAAGGTGGACATCCACACTGTCCACGACCTAGCACTCAGGGTAGTGCTTCATACCATTACGCGGGCTGCAGGATCACAAGCTCCGCATGAGGCAACCAACGCCCAACTCATACTAGCCTCCGAGTGTATGAATCCTACACTATTTGATTGGGCTACAATAGTGACAAGCAATATCAAGAGGCAGCTAACAAGATGCAAGAAAGCCAAACTAAAGTAGTTTGGCTATGGTTCCATTCTGGTGTCATTCATCCTGGAACGACTACCCATTTTCCAAGGCCAAGGGGAAATAGTTGCCAAGCCGATACTGAGGGAGCCAAGGATGGCTCACTGGGAAGCACTTATGCCCAGGTCAGGAGGGGGTCAATAGATGTCTTGGAGACCTGAGTTCTTTGGGTGGTTATGGTGTCAACTGATCGTGGTTGAGGATTGGCCTTATGCTAGGACCGATTTCACCGGAGATCCCGATCTTCCGCTCCCGGAGGGGGAGGACTAGGATGAGGAGCTGGGTATGATTCTCTTTTTCATTTTTCATGTATTTATGATTTTTTTTGGTAATACATGTTTGTTCTAACAAAAATCTTATGTGTATGCAGATTTTGGCCTAGAGAGGCCCGCGGGCATGTCGCCCATTGCGCGGAGGACCCATCTCGTACATGAACCTCATGCTGAGGGTGGCGAAGGGAACGAGATGATCCAGAACCTAGAGGGCATTTCCTGGGGAATCCCAGACTATGCACAGCTGGCAGACGTCCCATTAGCTTACCAGCGACACATTGTGGGGGTGCCTAGTCGCCTTCATAGACTGCTGAGGCAATTGGTTCACGCGGTGGCATGTTACCACGAGCACCATGCTGATTAGCTATTTAGGGCTTTGACATGCATATTTTTTGAGAGACATGTTGTCTCCGTCTATTATTAGACAAACATGTATATTTTTTGACTTTATGTGATGTACTGCAAACTATTCGACACATATATCTATATATCTATTTCTAGATGGATCTTTTTATATGCGATGATGTTTTGGTTTATAAGTTGTGCAAATGTCTATCTAAAACCAAATTAGCTACTGCATTTGTTAATTTATTCATATGCCTGGGTATGTGTTGATATGTGATATAATCAAAATTCCTTTCCAGTAAACGAATACGTAGATACAGACGTAAAATGGATGGGTTTCTTACTGAATAATGACCATTAAGTTGTAATACTATAAGCTGTGAGTCCAGATACACAAGTAATGCACGAATGTCGAGGTTAACAGCCTCGGTTAATAATTCTAAAACAACACTCTTCTCTGCAACATTATTTGCGGTAGGCCGTAGACACACACCTTGCAAATTAACCAACTCACCAGCAGGATCATAGATTACCCAGGCTGTCGAGGACAGATTCCTGGTACTGCAGGAGGCACCATCCGCGAAACCCACAAACGGATTAATAGACATCTGCACAATCAGGAAGACTTGATTAACAGAAAGATGCTTACATTGCACACCACACCAAACATGCACACAAATGAATATACACACCTATGTACACACACCACACCAAAAAATAACTCAAGCGTAGTATTTTTTAAGGTACAACCCATTTCTAGGTTGCGCCAATGGAACTCCTTCATAATCAATGAGCTCATAAGCCCCATTTTTCAATACTCATTTTTCTATGTAAGGCCCATTCCACATGGTTTGGAACTTGGCTGCTCCAAGTTTGTCGTGCGCTTAATCGTATAGGAGGACGAGGTCCCCTTCGACAAAGGAACACGGAGATACAGATTGATCAACGTGGGCTTTGACCCACTTCCTCTGTGCTTAGCAGCCGGTTTCATCCAGCCGTTCAAAATACAAGAGATGCTCTTCTTCAGGAGAAGTGTCGAGCAAAATTTCCATAGCCAACTTTAAGGAAGGAATTTTGCACTCAACCAGAAGAGTCGCTTCCAAACCATACACTAATTGGAAAGGTGTGAATCCGGTTGCACTCTTTTCTGACGTCCGGTAGGCCCATAGAGCTGAGGACAATTGGAGATGCCAATTGGACTTATGAATACCAATTTTCCGTTGAAGCATAGTGACCAAAACTTTGTTCACAGCCTCAACTTGGCCATTTTCCTGGGGGTAATATGGCGTTGAGCTATCATGTCGTAAGCCCAATCTTGATGTCATCTCGGCCATCATGTAATCTTGAAAATGAGTGCCATGGTCGGTAAAAATGGCCTGAGGGACCCCAAAACGTGCAATAATGTGGTTGAAAATAAACTGGGAAGCTGTCTTACCGTCGGCGGCTAGTGTAGGCATCGCTTCGGCCCACTTAGTAAAGTAGTCGACAGCGACGATTATATATGCATGCCCCCCGGTCGAATGAGGGTTACACATCATGAAATCCATGCTCCATTTTGCAAAAGGGCCTACAGTAATGACAGGATGCAGAGGGAGAGGTGGTGCGTGCATCTTGCACTGAAAAACCTGGCACGCATGACATTTTCGGATTGCAACAATATAGTCTTTGAATATCGATGGCCAGAAGTAGCCCGCACACAGAATCTTTTGGGCAGTAGCATATCCAGACATGTGACTGCCACAGGCACCACTGTGATAGTCATTCAAGACTCTTTCAGCCTCTTCCAGGGTCAAGCACTAGTGGAGCACCGAATCTACTCCTACCCAGTATAAAGTATCTCCTACAATGCGGTAGGGTTGAGACTGATGTCGAATCTGACGTCAGGCATCCTTGGTCAACTCAGACTGGAACATCGATGTTTGAAGATACACAATAATGTTGCTGTACCATGGATCGCGAGTACTGATAAGGAATAGGGTTTCATCTGGGATATATTCCTCAGAGTGAGATGGGGTGGAGTCTGTCGGGAGGGAGAAAATGAGATCCGCAAAAACCAGTGATTTGGTCGACTTAGCAGTGGTAAACTCTAAGTCTAACTCCTGAAGGATAATGATCCATTTGGAGTATTTTCCCCCCAGTAATTTTTGAGATAGAATTTATGTCATGGGGTTGCAATCCGAAACCATGGTTACTGTACGCAGAGGATGTAGTGGCAGAAACGTTGAATAGCTTGCACTACGGCTAATGCCAATTTCTCGACATGGGCGTAACGTGTTTCTATGTCGAGAAGAATCCATGATAGATAATAAACAACGTGTTCATTGCCATCATCTTCATCCTGCACTATAACCATAGCTATGGTGCTAAACGTGGCGGCCAAATATAGAGTGAAATCACGGTGATAGTTTGCAAGACGAAGCAACGGATCATTAACAAGTAACGTCTTAAGCTTCTCAAAGGATCGTTGAGCAATCTCGTCCCAGCAAAAGGGAACATTTTGCTTTAAAAGACACATGAATCCTTTGGCCACTTCCGTGTAGTTCGGTATAAAGCGTCGAAAGAAATTAGCTTTTCCCTATAGACTCTGCAATTGGTGTAAAGAGGAGGGTGATGGGAGATTAATAATAGCCTCGACCTTTAGAGGGTCGAGGAAAATACCATCCTTGGACACTATAAACCCCAAAAGACGGCCAGAATCCACGCAAAAGACACATTTATGAGGGTTAAGTCAGATATTATAGCGTCTACAATGAAGGAAAATCTAGCGGAGGTGTTCGGGATGGTCCTCTCGTCGAGCTGACTGAGTTGGCAGATCGTCTAGATAAGGCTGAACGATATGGTGTATGTCGTGGAATGCGTAAGACATAGCACGCTCGAAAGTAGCTCCAGCATTCTTCAAGCCGAACGGGAGCCTTTTATAAGCAAAGGTACCCCACAGACAGATGAATGCAGTCTTGTGTTGATCAGCAGGTAAAATATTTATCTGATTATACTTGGAAAAGTCATCCATCAGGGAATAAATCTCACTCCCAGCACATTCGTCAATGATTTGATCTATGAAGGGAGTGGGATAGTTGTCCTTAGGATAGGCCCGATTAATATCATGGTAATCAACATAGACTCTTATAGTACCCTATTTCTTATCCAAAGGGACAATATTTGAGACCCATTCTGTGAGGGGAATCGGGTAAATGAAGCCCACATTAAGAAGTTTTTCAACTTCTGCTTTAATGGCAGTGGCTTTGCGAGGATGCACTGGGTGTAGGCGTTGGCGCACAGGTTTCGCACCAGGATAGGTAGGAATCTCATGCACTACTATAATGGGATCAATCCCAGGTATTTCCTCATAGGACTAAGCGAACACGTCTCTGAATTCACGGAAAATATTAGTATAAACTTGTATATCATCAGGAGAACAAGTTACTCCCACATGTATGTTCTCAACTATCCCCGGTTTTACGGAGATGTCGATCGGATTGGTTTGTGTAATGTTGCTTGGGTTTCCTTCCGAAAGGACCTCATGAGTCAATATAGGCGTCTGGAGAGGAGGAGTAGGAACCTAAGATGCAAAACGCTCTAGACAATCGGACATTGCCCCCAGGCTGGGCATGAAGGAGGAACGATGATGCCTATCGCTCCAAGGTGGCTCCTCAAGAGACATTGTTTCAAAAATGGCTTCGTCAGAGGGGAAAATCTCTTTGAGAGGATCAACCGAGTCGGCCTCACCAAGCCAGGGGGATTGAGAATAGATATCTAAAGCCATGCTCGAGGGAGCATGTTGAGAAGGAGGAGAATCGGATGCGGCAACGATTTCATAGTAATTAATCTCTACTGGAGTTAAGGGCATCGATTCTCCAAAATCAATCACCTGTTCAGGCACCGGGATGATCCATGGGTCGTCAGACCTAGAGATCACATTAACTTGAACGGTGTGTGGTGGTGGCACGGGAAAAATACCCATGAGGACGGGGTCCTTGAAGAGACCGGGTCCTACATTGTCAGGGGGATTAGGGATCTGATACATGTAAGGAACATTGTTCTCACAGGTGGAGGTGAAGAAAGACAACTGATCCATAGTAACGATTTTTCCCTCATGAGGGAACTTAAGAAGTTGAAAGAGGGTGGACAGCACGCATAACATGGCGTGAGTCCAACTACGGCCGAGAAGCAAATTGTAGTTAAGCTTGGCATCAACCACTTCTACTTCTACATTGACTGTCTTCCCCTGTAACGTAATCAGCAAACTCTCAAGAACACCCAGGGGTTTCGACTCCCGACCATCGAATGCCTCTAAGGCATTTGGAGATAATGAAAGCGTCGAAGATCCAATGGCCTTCCAGCAAGCGGATGACATGACACAGGTAGAAGCACCTTCATCCACAATGACCCTATGGATGTTAAGACTGTTGATCCCAACTTGTATCACAAGAGAAATTTGATGTGGGAGTCGGGGGATAAAATTTTCTAGGTCGAAGTTGAGAAGACTAGAATCAGTGGGGTCGATTCCACCGATCGTAGATAACAGAGATTTCCGTTGCGAAGGGAAACTTTGAAGGACTTTCAATGCAGACATAGCAGAAGGTGTCTGTGCCAAATCCTACACAATACTGTAGTGCTGGGCAGCACAGGTATTTGGACTGTAGGAAGACCTTCTCAGAACACCTTTAGAGGGCGGCCTCACAACAGGTTCAGCAGTAGGCTTCTCAATTTCCAAAGGACCAGAGACAGGAGGAGTAGGTGGGCCATCCACGACATCCTTCCCAGCTGCCTGATGTGATCCAACATAATCCTTCGAACCCGTAGCAATAGAGATAGGTGTAGCACCATTCATCATAAATACTTGAGACCCAAATGGTGCAGATGGTGAAGGTTGTTCAACCATCTGGGTCTGCTGAGATGGGAACGATTCTTTAGGAACTGCCGGAGTCCCTTTAGAACCTTTGAGAATTTGACTAATTTCAGATCGTCGGGAAAATCCTTGGTATAATGATCTCCTTCACAAATAAGGCAGGGGTACTTCGGTTTACATTGAGAATCGTCCTCAGTACGAGGTTTGGAAGACTCTAGTTTTGGGGCGTCGGGTTTGGATTTTCCTTTGCCCTTCTTCTTTCCTTTGGAGGCTTTTTCCGTAGGATTAGCCTGAGCGGGGTTGACCTCTGCAGTCTTGCCAGAATCTGGAGGAGTAGGGAGAGCAGAATTATTGGAAGAATTGGACTTCTGCTTCCCATTCGAATATTTTCGAGAATTTTGAGACATGGAACCAATAACACCATCCATCACTGGGGTAGGTGGAGCTTTAGAGGTTCCTGGGCGTGGAGCATCAGTCAAAATATCATACAGTGTGTAGGACTGAGATTATACCAGATCAAGATATTGGGCACGCGCGATGGCCTGTTCTTCAATCACACATGCCCCCATAGCAATATCTTGAGCAATTTTGTTAATGAAGGATGTGGTGAACCAATGAGTTAGTAGTTGATCAGGTATATCAAACTTGATTAGCCTATGACGACGTCGCCACTCATGAATATGATCGGATATGTGGGTGGCTTTATCCAGTTTCAACGAAGTCAGGATATGCGTCTCGGCTTCATAGCGAACCGGTAACTCAAAGTGAGTCAGAAAGGCCATTGATAAAGTATTGAAATCTTGAAATATGCCACAGGGTATTTCAATATACCACTTAGCAGTAGCACCGGTAAGAGTGCGCTGGAAGAGATGTACACGAATTGAATCATCGACCCAAGAATTAGACGAACACCACAAATGGTAGGTCATTACATGAGCTTGGGGGTCTTCACCAGCTTTACCTTCAAACTTAGGGAAGTCACCGGGTACCTTGGTCGGAACCGGAGGCCAATAAGGATTGTGAAGAATCAGATCATTGGTTAATTTATAAATGTCTGGTAACTCCAAGGTAGCCAAGAACGGAAATTGCAGATTGAATGGCATGCCAGGCCCTCGATAAGGACCTGTACTTGTACTCCATGGTGGTTGAGTGTATCCTTGCCCCCATGGGTTCTGTCCCGAAGGATTATGACCGTAGGGGGTATAGGGCATATAACCAGTCTAATTCAGTTGCTGGTAACCAGTGTACGGGACTTGATAACTAGAGTATGGACCCTGATTATACGTCGGTCTCATTTGAGTAGTCAGTGGATTTGGCTGCTGAGTATAGGTGTAGCTGGGTTTTTGAGTGTAATAATGGGAACCTTGGGGTGGGTTATAATTCGGTCGAGATGGACCTTGAGAATAGTAACCGCCTTGAAGTTGAGCGGGCTGCTGATAAGTGGCACCCTGTTGAGCGCGATAATTAGGGTGCACCAGTTGATTCGGTTATGGCATCGAGTAAATCGGCTATTGAGCAGGGTTGACAGGATGTGCAAGCTGGCCTGGTTGGACAGGCTGACCTGGTTGAACGGGCTGACCTGGTTAAACAGGTTGACCCGGGTGAACAGGTTGTGCCAGTTGTGCAGGTTGACCTGGCTGTTGTGGAGCACTAGGTTGTACTGGATGGGCCAGTTGGCCTGGTGGTGGAATGGAGCCAGATGGTGGTTGGTAATCGGTTTGACCTACAACAGGACCATATGATGATCCAAGCTGATGTGCAACATTCGGACCAATAGGATACTGAGGTTGCATGGGTTGGGAAGGTTGGACTTGCCCCCCAGGACCATATGCCAGCCCTGGTTGGTACCTCGGTTGACCTGTGAGTCCTTGAGGTTGCCCAGGTTGGACTCCAGGAAGAGGCTACATAGGTTGACCTGAAGGGTTGTAATACTGTCCTTGCGGACCGTATAATGGCCCTTGCTGGCCCGAAGGGTAGTCCTATAAGGGTTGTCCTTGCGGGTCATAAGGATAGCCAGGTTGCCCCGAAGGTTGGCCTTGAAAAGGTTGTCCTTGCGGGTTATAAGACTGCCCAGCCTGGTTAGACGGAAAACCCTGAGCATGAAGGTGAGCCTCTGGAGCGGGTAAATGTAAAGGATTTCCGTACTCATCATACTCATATAGAAAAATGTACACGGGCGTACTATCCTGTGCATAATGCGAAAAAGATGGGCGGTTGGGATCTTGAGAGGATTTTCCGACCTCGGGGTTCGATTATTGTAAAGACAATCGATACTCCTCAGGAGAGATGTTCTCCGACATAGCAGATGTTATATAGATGTCTTCGGGAAGCGATGTGGTCCTTATGGACTAAGTGGTAACAGCAGGTGTAGATTTAGCCACACAGACAATGGGCCTGATAGGTACAAAAGTGACCTGAGGGGATGACGTAATGGGTGTCCTAGGAGACATCCCCAATGAAGGAATAACCAGCCTCGTAGAAGGAGTCGATATCCCCATAGAGGCGACGACGATCATAATCTGACTCAAAGATCTATACCCTGCTGGTAGTGAAGGACCGGACGAAGACATAAAAGATAATTCAGGGTTGTCTTCTAGGAACAACTGGTAATCTTCACCAGACGTGGGGATTTCCTCACTAAGAGAATGGCTAGATGAACCCATATCTGAACCTGCCGCTAGATCTCGTAATATACATCGATGACTAGGAGGAATAACAACAGCTAAAAGAGGCGAACCCGGTGTAAGAGGATGGAAATGTCCCCCTACTCCAAATCCAGAACAAGGGTCGAATAAGGGCCAATTGAACTCAACTGGTCCTCCAAAGGGAAGCTTAGACAGAACCGGTCCCCCGTCGGGAAACTTGGAAAAAATGGGCTACTGATGTTCAGCAGAGGATTGCAAGACCTCTGATGAGTCGCCCATATATGGACTAATAGTAGACGAAACTGAGGGTTCCGCCATTGTGACAGTAATGACGAAAGGAAAAGATCAAACACAACACACGGGCTGAAAAAAACAAGGCACATAATCAAACGGCCAACAAGCAAGATCTAACAGGGTGTGTGATCGCAAGTGATTTATTTTACGACATTGAAACTTAGAAACTTCACCGTTTCATGTTTTAAGAGTCGAGAAACAGATGAAAGATGACTCTATCTCTTTCAGTTTTGAAGCAAGAATGAAAGGACAAGCACTGGGTGATCTTTTCAAATTTAAGAAGTCAGATAAGATCAAAATGACTACTCAGGAATGCTAGGCAAAGGGTGTACCAAATAACTATGAACTGCAACATACACCTTGGTTTCAGAATGAAGGAGAAATCAACCAAGGACTTAACGTACGTGCAGGCAATCTCCCCGAATGCTGTGTCCAGTGTATCACGGGTATAGGGTGGCAGACTCGGCTTCCTATGGATAAAGGATAGAAACCTAGTGGGGTCTCCCTTTATATATGCGATGGTATGGGGAGCACAAGCCCGTACTAGTGCTGTCTAAAGCCAAGAGGCGAACGACAGCTACTAGGTTTAAAGACGCCGGAACACGTCTCTAGCCTAGACCTCTAAATATTTTGTTAATGCTTCAATGGTGCCTTAGTGTAAATTGAATAAATTTTAATGTTTATCTTCAATTATGTTTCAGTTTCCAGGCCCTAATGAGTGTTATGTTTCAAAATCTCCTAAATGCACACTACATGCCACAGTATATCATTTCATTCGATGAAAGCTAATTACGAGAGAGTTAAGAGCTTTTCAGACAATAAAAAAATGATCAGACAACAACCAGTAATGTCTCTAATGCAGCTAAGGGAAACTAAAAGATTTTCTTTCAAAGTTACAAATCACTAATAACACAGAAAAGATTCAATTTTCATTAACCAATCAAAGCAAAAGAATTTTTTTTTTTTTGTGTTTTCAATGTTTAAGAGAAAAGTGCATTAAACAAAATGAAAACTAATGAAACAAGCAATTTGAGAAGCGATAGCAAAGGAGTAAAAGCAATCAAATTTCACTCAATGCAAGCACACAATCAAACATCAAATTGACAAAAAGTCCCTCAAATCAAAAGACACTCAAAGACTCACATGAACCATGTAATTTAGGCCCAAAACGAGACAAGGAAAAATTCGAATGAAGAAGAAGCCAATCACTCAAACAACGCAATGAAATGATAAACAACCACTAAACGAATGCAGAGAAGCAATCACAAGGTTGACTGAACAGATAGAAACCAAAAACTCCCACAGGAGGCTCGACACACTATAACACCTAGATGCCCTAGGGATAGAATGTAAAATCCATAGAAACGGGAAAACAACCAAAGGATTAAGGTCACAGTCAGTCAATAAAAGCTCCAGAACACTCAAGCAGTCATAAAAATGAACCCAAACACACAGATCAAGCTCAGAAAGCTCAAAACATAGAAAACCCTAGCACCTTTTAGGATTGGCGCAACTGTCAGGCGAAATCTAGCACCAGAACAAGATTGGCATGGGTAATAGACTCACAACATGCACCAATGGGCATGTCTATCAAGCTAATAAGCGCGCCAGTCGATTTTACTATGGAAAAATAAAAAATAGCAATCCAAGGAACAGACTAGTGATGGTAAAGCTAAATAAAAGCCAAACACACAAAAAAAGCCAGCCAAAAGAGTTGATCAAGCAAGAAAAGTCAAGAATCGACCGAAAAGACAAGACAGTACTCCAAATCAACGATCCCCAGCAGAGTCACCAATTTTTTGTAGAGGTAAATCCCCTCTGCAGACAGACGCGATCCCTACTAGTCCAAATCAAGTCTAGCAACAATCGTATCATGCTAAGGTGAAAGTTCCTAATTGCAATAGACCAAATTGCGACGAATGCCTACCTCAAGTCCAATGCTATTGTTCATAGAGAAGATGGCGCTCCCATTTCCTTGCTCCAACTGTTCACAATCCTCTCGCTTGTTGCGATCGAACACCTGCACACACAAGAAACACGACAAACACAAGCGTAAAACCCGATATATGCAATTATGTATCAGTCAGAGAAGACACAACTCATGATCATAATGAACAATACGAGTGGAACCATAACCAATAATCGCTTATCATTAATTCATACAAAGGAAAATACAACATTCCTCGTGACTGAATCTTCCTTATCGGTACGTCGATGGAATACGTCTCAGTCAGGCACAAGTCGAAATAGGGACAAGCCTCTCTCTTCGATCGTCAATCTCCTTGCTACTGATTTGGCTCTATGAGGACTATTGCAACATTCTTTAGGCTATGAAGGCTCTTGGAGACTAGCTTGCAAAGGGAAATGGCAAGCTTATATAGATGGTGGAAGAGGATTTGGGATCCCTACAATCATGGGATTAGCCTTATCCTCAAGGAAGCTTCCATGAGAGGTGGAAAACCACTTCCTCTACATGAAGATCTGGGGCCAACCTCCCAACTCAATTTAGAGACCAGTTTAGGAATTGGTTGGAGTCAATCTTCCGCCTTTTTATTTAAAAAAAAAAAACTCTTTATTAAGCCTGGCGCAAGTGTGACTCTGGGACAGAGTACCAGTTGGAGCGCCCTATTTGAAGGATTTCCCCCATTGGCGTGGGTATAACACTGACGAGTCGCGCCAAGGATAAAAAGGCTATTTTTAGGGTTTTTCTCAAGGAGTTGTCTTCAGGGGAATGAAAGTCTGTGTTTAGGGGAATGCCATGAAAGTGTTTTCAAATCATGTCACTACTCATAGGTCACGGAATAAGCCCTCCAATGTGCGGGATGGGGAATTGCAGGGATGGTGACACATTGCTGTGTCACACTCTTCCTACAACATTCTCTCCCCCTTTGACATCAATGGCAAAGGGTAACTCCCCCTGAAACACAAGCGTCCTACAGACCTGTAATGAAATGAGAACTTTGGAAAATCCCAAGCTTTTGACGAAGATATTCAAATGCTTCACGAGGTAAAGGTTTAGTGAAGATATCAGCAATTTGTTCTTTTGTACAAACATAATCAAGTATGATATTCTTTTCAGCGACTTGTTCTCTAACAAAATGATATTTGATCGGAATGTGTTTTGTTTTTGAATGCATGACAGGATTCTTGGAGATGTTGATGGCACTAGTGTTGTCACAGAATATGGGAATAGGCTCATTGAATTGTACTTGAAGATCTTGCAAATTTTGTTTCATCCAAAGGACTTGAGTACAACATGATGCTACTGCAATGTATTCTGCTTCCGCTGTAGATAACGAGATTGAATTTTTCTTTTTTCTCAACCATGATACGAGACAACCACCTAGATAGAATGCTGCTCCACTAGTACTCTTACGATCATCAACGCTTCCTGCCCAATATACATCTGTAAAGGCTTGAATAATGAGATTGTAACCCTTGGGATACCACAAGCCATGTTCTTTTGTGCCCTTTAGATATTGAAGAATTCTTTTGACGGCAATAATATGTGATTCTTTTGGTGCTGCTTGGAATCTTGCTACTTGTCCAACTACTTGCATAACATCTGGCTGAGAGGCTGTTACATATAGAAGACTACCAATCATAGATCTGTACAACTTCTGATCCACATCCTTAGATGAGTCTTCTATGCTCAATTTGCAACCTGTTACCATTGGAGTAAGGACGGGTTTGCAATCTTCCATTTTGAATTTCTTGAGTATTTCCTTGATGTACTTGGCTTGACATATAAATATTCCTTTCTCTTGCTGAGATATTTGAAGCCCTAAGAAGTATGTCAGCTCACCAAGTAAAGACATCTCGAACTCACTTTGCATATTTGTAGAAAATTTCTTACTTAGTCGATCATCATTGCTACCAAATATTATATCATCCACATATACCTCAACGATTGTTAAATTATCTTTATCTATTTGTACATAAATATTTCTATCAACAGTACCTTTCTTGAACCCTTGTTGATGTAGATATCCATCAAGACGAGCATACCATGCTTTGGGAGCCTACTTGAGACCATATAGAACCTTCTTTAACTTGCAGACATAGTCTTCTTTTTGTGATAGTAGAAAACCTTCAAGTTGTTCGATGTAAACTTCTTCTTCTAATTCTCCATTCATAAATGCTGACTTAAAATTGATTTGGTAGACTTTGATTTTTCTTGAACATGAATAAGTGAGAAACATTCAAATGGCTTCCATTCTGGAAACTAGTGCAAATGTTTCATCGAAATCAATTCCTTCCACTTGTGCATAGCCTTTGCAAACCAATCTTGCTTTGTTTCTGGTAACCTTCCCATCTTCATTCAATTTGTTTTTGAACACCCATTTAGTCCCATTGACATTTTTATCTTTTGGTCATGGAACTAATTCTCAGGTGTTATTCTTCTCAATTTGATCCAATTATTCATTCATAGCCTGCTACCCAATGTTCATTCTGGCTGGCTTCCTCAAAACTACTAGGCTCAAAGGTTGCTAGAAAATCAATGTGAGTTTGTTGTGATGAACGAAGCTATCGACCTTCATTTATGTCACCAATGATTTGATTTGATGGATGGTTCTTTTGAATCCACTCTTTTGTTCTCCTTGGAGGAGCTTCTTGTTGTTGTTCTGGTATATATTGATGATCATTGTTTACTTCTTCCTCATTGATAGTTGCTTCTTGTTCTATAATTTTATCTGTGTCTTTTTCAGCCTCTGTCTCAAGTTTCAAAGATTCTAGATCCTCATCATTACTTGCTAGAACACCATCTTTGTCAAATGTAACATTTATGTTATCCACTATCTGTTTTCATCTTAGATTATAGAATTTATAGGCCTTTCTCTTGTGTGAGTAACCAACAAAGATACCTTCATCAACATGTGATTCAAACTTACCCAAATTTTGATCTTCTATTTTGATATAACATTTGCTTTTGAAGATTCTGAAATATTTTACATTAGCTGGTTTTCCTTTCCATAATTCATATGGAGTGTTGTTGCAATTATTTCTGAGAAGACTTCTGTTGATAATGAAGACTGTCGTATCAATTGCTTTAACCCAGAATTTTTCATCCAATTTTGAGTCGTTCAATATTGTTCTACCCATTTCCTGTACAGTTTTATTCTTTCTTTTAGCAACTCCATTTTGCTGAGGTGTTTGTGCTGTTGAAAATTTCCTTTTTACTCCATTTTCGTCACAGTATTGCTGAAATAATTTGGAAGTGAATTCTGCACCATTATCTGATCTTAAACACTTTATTTTCAAATCAGTTTCATTTTCAACCAACTCCTTGTAGATCTTAAAGCACTCAAATGCTTCAGATTTTTTCTTTAGGAAACTGATGGCTATCATCCTGTTATAGTCATCTATCATTAACATGAAATATAATTCTCCATTTAAGCCTTTTGTTCTCACAGGACCACATAGATTAGTATGTATCAATTCTAATGGATGTGATGCAAAGTGTTCTTTTCTTTTAAATTGGACTTTTGTCTGCTTGCCATGCCGACATGCCTCACATAGTGTGTTGGAAGGTTTTGATATTTTCGATATTTCTCGTACTGCTTCCATTTTTCTTATCCTCACAATATTTTCAAAGTTTATGTGACCCATTCGTTTGTGCCATAACCATCTTTCATCTTCTTTAGCTAGTAGACATGCTTGAGTTGCTTCATCTAGAACATATATGTCATTTGGAGCTTGACTTGCTGTAGCCACAATTTTACCATACCTTCCTTTCCTGATTTCACATTTTGTGGAGTTGAATAGCATTGTGTGTCCTTGATCACACATTTGTCCAACACTGAGCAGATTTTGATTCATGTTTTCGACCAATAGAACATTCTTGGCTATAACATATTTTCTTCCGAGAGTGACAGTACCTGATCCTATAACATTTGAAGATCCATCATTTCCAAAGGATATGGTTCCATCCTTCTTCTCTTTCAGAGATACAAATTTCCTTCTATCTCCAGTCATATGAATTGAACAACCGCTGTCAACATACCACACATCTTTCTTTTTTTGAGCCTTGAGAGCGAAAGCACAATTATCAGTCTTCTTCTTCTTACATGTTCATTCATTCTGTGGCTTTGAAGATTCTTCTGGAGGATTTTCAAGTCTGCAGTCTCTGGCTATGTGTCCAAAGTTCTGACATTTGTAACATTCCATATTATTTCTTAAATTTTCAAATCTATTGATGTTTCGTTGAGCCCTAGGAGGTTCATATTTGAAGAATCTCTTGGAATTGTATTGGTTCATAGGGTACGTGCGACATTCTATAGCTTTATGACCAAATTTTCCACATGAATAACAATAGCCATGAAAAATATGTTGGTACCTGGATGAAAATCTTCGTCGAGGAATCATCTTCCAAGGATGTGCTTGCGAATCTTGTCCAATGAAGTCTTCATGTATGTCAGATCTCATAGGTTCATTGTATTTTATTTTAGAAGGTCCTACTTCTTCTTCTTTGTAACCGAGGCCAGTTCTGTCTTTGTAAGATTGTTGATTGTTGATGAGTTATTCCAATGCTCTTGAGATTTTGGCATAGTTTTGGACAGTTTTTCCCTTCTTCACTTCCTTACGCAGCGAGACTACTTCAGCTTCTAATGCTTCCCTTTCTTGGTTGCTTTCTTCCAACTTCTTTTGAAGTGACTCTTCAATAAATTTGTGTTCTTCAACCTCAATTTTGAGACCTTGAACTTGTTCTTCAAGAGTGTTGGAACAGATCTTCTCAGCATTGAGCTCTTTTATAAGCTTGATTGCCTCCTCATAAAATTCTTCTATGGTCAACCCTTCTTCTTCATTGTTTGATACTTCTTGTTTATTGTGCTTGGCCATAAACAATACTTTCTCATTGGCTTCTTCTTTGTTGTCACTTTCTTCATCGGATGATGAGCTATCTCCTTTAGAGAGAAAGTTCCTTTTGGATCCTTTCTTTTTTCCTTGCTTGTCAAATTTCTTAAAGCCTTTCTTTCCTTTTGAGTTTCCATCACTTTTGTTCGAACATTTTGCTACGAAATGCCCAACCTCACCACAACTGAAGCATATCAATGGAAGTTTGCCTTTTAATTTTCCCTTACCAAGTTTTAGTTTTCTCGTAAAGTAAGCATATTCTTTATCCGAAATACCTTCTCCATCATCTCCATTTTCTTCACACTTGCAGGTGCATGTTATTTCAATTAAAGGTTCTTTGTCCTTATTGGTTTGCTTAGATGCAACGAATGTAGTTTCTAGATTTTAAGTACCCTTTTCTTCATCAAGTCTCATTTCATACGCTATGAGAACTCTATGTAATTCTTCCTTGCCGAGTTTGTCCAGATTTGTACTGTATTCTAAGACCGATACCTTTGGGTTGAATCTCCCTGGTAATGTTCTAAGAATCTTTCGTATAATAGTCTTCTCGTCAACTGGCTCTCCCAATCCTTCCAGAGAATTGGCTATTTCATCAACGTATTGGAAGTATGGAGCAATGTTGCAATCTTCTTTCATTCCGAGTTGCTCAAATTTTTCTCTATAGATTTGAAGCTTTGCTTCTTTGACATTTGAGTCACCTGCATATATATTCTCAAGCTTGTGCCATACATTTTTGGCGGTTTTACAACCCAACACCTTATGATAAGTAGATTCAATAAGTCCACTGATAATAATATTCTTTGCTTTTGCATCATTTACCAAATTATTCTTATCTTGTTCATACGCGGTTGATGTAAATCCACTTTGAATAGTGTCCCATACTTCGTAACCTTGCGCCAATAGATAGACCTCCATTCTTCCTTTCCAAAGTGCATAATTATTTTCATTGAATAGAGGTACACCATTCTTGGTATGCTCCATGACCCCCTTCCAGCTGTTAAATTGCTATTGAAGGAACCAAGCTTTGATACCAATTGTTGGAAATACTGAGAAGGGGGGTGAATCAGTATTCCTTTCAATTAGAGCATTAGTTAATCTTCAATTATTATCAGTTTTTGTACAATGATAGCAGAAAACAAGAGGAACACAAATGCACACATGTTTTAAGGTAGAAACCTACTCCGGGACAAAAACCACCCAATGCTTTCCTAATAATTCTTTAATATTCAACTCCAACTGAAAATAAAGCTCCCACTTCCTATAATCTATAAAAGCATTCTTCTCCAGCTCCCATTGGATGGACGCTCCAATGCCCGAGATTCTTCAATAGTCAACTGAATGGATGCCCCAACACCCAATGAGCTAAAACTCACCCTAGCACCACCCTACCACCCTATAGAAGAATAAAATAAGAATGGACTCTCATACCAGGGAAAATGGTCCACTTTACAATGATATAGAATGATGTAGAAGAAGAAGATATACTAGACCATAACCCCAACTTTGACACAAACACCTAATGATGATCCTAGACCTCCCAGCACTACCTCTTCAACCCTTGGCAGATAGATACTAGTACAATTTGTACAATAATGTATTTACAATGACTAAGTACAATGATACCTTTACAATGATTGTATGCAGTACTACCCACTTGAAGACTTCATATGATGAACTTCTTACTGCTGTTATGCACCTTTGTTGCTGCTCTTATCATGCTACCCTCTGCTGCACCTTTCTTTGCTTTTCAACCGTAGAAATTCTGGTCCTTTACAATCCTTGACAACACATAATCTAGCTTTTTCTTGCCTTCTAGAAGCCAGATATTGAATCTGATGTATCTCTATTATTTCAGATCTTCAATATCTGATTTTCGGTCCTGTAGTATTCCTCTGAGTCATCTTTCCAATGCCATAGGTCTAACCCAATTTGGATTATTCAAGTGAGATTTATGCCCAATCTCTCACAATTCCCTAATTATGGACTGTTTCAGAAGAGCGCACTTGTACGACATGCCATGTGTCATTGTTTCTTCATTTGGCCTTGAAATTGATTGAGAGAAAGTTATGGGCTGTGAAATATCTACCAATTTTTATGAAATTCCAAACTGATGCTCAGAGAGAGAGTTATGATGATTTTACCAAGGTCACTTCTTTGAGATGAATTTCAGGAGCCTGCAAAAACCCTGACTTCCATAGATCATATCTCCAAAAAAATTGTGCACCTTGATCTGAAAAGTTTACTGCAGCTTCTTCAGGATTTCGGCTTCTCCTCATAAAAATTTCAGCTTCTGAACCTTCGCCGAAATAAAGTTAGAGTGAATATTACAAGATGACCTATTTCGGATGGCTGAATCCCTTACATAAGGAGGAAATGAGAATCACAATTTATATAAATGCTTAAGTTGAGAGGGGCTTAAACAAGTGAACGTGGGAGGGATTTTAGGAGCTTAAAAAAATATTAATTATGAATTTTCAATGACCAATGCCCCAACCCCATGGGGTTTTAGCCCACTAACTGGGGTACAAACTTCAAACATGAATATCTCTCAAACCGTGAAGAATTACATGGCATGCCATATATCGACGGAAACATCTCGAAAAGAAGAAAATATCAAAATAATTATTGACCCAGAATATATTAATTTTTTAGGTCAAAATTCGCATGCAATACTGGGTTAGCCCCTGGTGCTGCTTGGGTTGACATCAATGACAACCGCTGATCAACAAAAGGCTCCCCGGGCTTCAGTTTCAGCTATAGTCGAGATAGGTGAATAGGTCCCTTAGGTGAAACAAGTTCTTCTTCTTCTCTAATAGGTTCCTCAAAATTTTCAGAAGGCTCACCTATGGTGTGTTCAACCTCATAGCCATCGAAGAAGAGTGAAGGGTGACTATGTGGTGATGTGGGGGTTTTAGGTAAAAAATTTATTTGAGTATCCCTACTCCTCTGAGGTGTGAAAATTATATTTTTTACTATTTTCAATATTTTTGAAACAACATGTAAAAGGAAAGAAGAAAATAATGTTGAAAAAAAATCAAAGCATCTACTGGACACCTCCCCGGCTATGACGCCAAAAAGTGGTGAGCCCTGGTATTTCACCAAGAATGTTGCAACTCCTAGAGGTTGCCCCACTTTACTTTATTAACCTGGGGTTCATAAAAAATTGTAGGTGACGGTGCTATATACACAACACATGCATTCTACTCATGCTATCCTCTTCTGAACTCTATGAAAGGATGCTACCTCTAGGGTTTCTGGAGGAATTCTGTCACAATTCTGAATTTAGGCGTAGGGCTATAAATGATTCAAACCCATGGCTCTATCAAAAACTAAAGAAATATACTAGAATAATAAAGTACATATAACTAATCTGCAATGAAATAAGTCCACACATTAAGCTATGATAAGAAATTAAATCAACCTAGGCATATTACACGAAGTAAATTGTTGAATTGAAATTGCATAAAGGAAACTAACTTAATCACACTTTGTTGGGCCAAATGTCTAAACACACTATATTCACTTTATATTCTATCTACCATGCTTTTAATCATGCAACTATTTATGATCTAATTATTCTTGTAAATGTGTTTTTTTGCAGCTAAGGTATAAAGTGCTAAGGTGGCTTATGTAAGGCTTGAAAAAAGGGGTGTAAGGATGAAGGTCTATGGGTGGTATTGGTAGGTCTAGAGGATGTGGATCGTGGTTTCTAGGATTAAGGAGGGGCCCACTGGTGTTTCTGCAAGTGTTGCTACAGGTTTCCTATAGTGCTACATGAATGTCTTGAATTGCTACAGGAAAGAGTTTGAGGGAAATCTGAAGCAAAAAATGGGTGTGAAAAGTGTAAGGTGGAGTGAAGGTGGTTTTGGATGAGTGGAAGGTGGCCCACCCCTTGGAAAATCTCAGAACCTCTTGGGAGGCCCGTCTTGTACCTCTAGGGTTTGTTCATGGTGTAGGGATGAAATAATCTGAAAATAGGGTTGATGGTGATTTTGATGAACTAAGGGTTGATGAAGGGTGAGAGATGAAGCTGAAGGTGCTAGTTAAGTTCTCCTTGGTTGTACTACATGAACCTGCAAGAAAACTACCTGTTCATGCAATAAAGATGGAAAAATTCATGATAAATATATTGGAAAAGATGAATTGAATTTGGAAACAAAATCTACTTTAACCTACAAATAGAGATGTAACACAACATTCTAAACATATGCAAGGAACTACAACAACCTAACTTATTCATTCCAAGAAATCATAAACTAAAAAGTAATTTTAGCATGTGGAGAAGGTCTACCCTCCTCAAGCTCCAATGAAATATATGAGAGGGGAGGTTTGATGCACAACTTTCTAATTTTATAACCTACTCTACCAACATGTAATCAAGCTAAATCTACACTAGAAGACAAGTGGAAGAAAACCAAAAACAATGAATTGAAATGTGAGAAAATTAGCTAAATACTCGTAAGAAAAACTAGATAAAATGACATAAAAGTAAATAATGAATACACAAGAGATACTAAGGAACATGGATTGGGCTCTAACACAGAAGCTTAGCCCTCTAAAACTAGATCAATGAAGCACAATCTGAATAATCATTTTATTGCAAAAGATATTCTCTTTACATCAACATGAAAGTCTCAAAAACCTATTACAAGAGCTAAAAGCCTAATGTCTTTCTCAAAAGTTTGAATCCTAATGATCTCTTGCTCAACCCTCTTTAACCTAAATGGTAGCTACCAACAACTCCTTAAAAAGTAGGTGATGAGTCCACTTTGACTGCAAGGTAAGTGTAGCTTTGGTGCACTTGATCTTGAGACTGCTTGGCTGCCTTTGGTTTCGAGTTTTTGGAGGGAATCTCAACGATCCCTTGGCTACATTTGGGAATTAAGGAGGTGGAAAATCCCCCTAGAATCTCTCCTTGCTTGTCTACTACGAGACTTAATGGAAAAATATTCACCAAAAATGCAATATCTTCGTGATTTTCTTGCATTTAACGCATGTTAGGTACTTAATGTATTATAAGCATCAATCACCATCTACACTAGCATGATAAGACCATAATATAATTAAAATTCAAGAAAAAGAGACTTAATAAGGCAAAAAGGTGACCATTAACCCCTCGAAATGTGCCTAATGATGGAGCTCATCAGTTTGCATGGTAAGATAAACTCATGTACATAAAGATAACCCCTTGAAACAACCGAAAAAATATTATGCACATCATGTGACACTTAACATGTGAAAATAAAACATTTTTATTTTCTTGCAAACAAGACAAAAAATATTAGAGAAAAAACATGAGATAAGTCGTAATTTTTGCGGCGAAAGTATGAAAGACTGAAGTAGGCTCCGATATTTGATGCAGGTCAAAATTTTGGAGGGTGTTTTAGCCACAACAACAACACCATATAAAATACTCTTGATTTTCTTACCAAGACCTTGTAGCCTCTCCTTGTTCAACTCTAACCATACTTTATCTCCCACCTTGAATGCATTCTTCGTTTTGTGTTGATCATGCCTAGCCTTATATTTTTCTTGTGAATTTGAAATGTCTCTTATAGCTATATATCAATTTTCTTAGTATTTTCTACAAATATTTTTTCCTTAAGGAATCCTCTGGGAGATCCTCCTTTACTCCTCCTTTCTACCCATTTCTAATATACAAAGGTGAAGGTGGAAAATATCCAAAAAAAGTTTTAAATTGGTACTTACCAATATAAGTGAAAATTTCTCTATTATAAGTGTTATATATAATCCACATTTCCATCGCAGGTCTTTAGATGCTTTGAATTATAATCCCTAAAATTTAGCTATGACAATGTCTTCTCGAGTACTTTCGTCTTCCCATCTATATAACGATAAAATGTTGAATACCTATTTAAATTCATCTCCATCTTCTCCCACAACATAGTATAAAATGCATTGACAAATATTATGTCCCTATTTGAAATAGTGCTCCTTGGTATCCTGAAGTGCACCCAAACTTCTCCAAGCAACATTTTTCTACTACTTTCCCACTAATGGCATTTTTACAAGGAATCAAAACACAAATGTTGCTAAACTTGTCAACTACCATAAATAGGTAGTGATGTCCCTTCCAAGTTGTTGTTAAACCTATCACATTTGATTCAAACCCTAAATTGTCTTTGAACCCTAACTTGTATCCGAACCCTAACTTGGATTCAAACACTAAATTTTCTTCATTTTTTAAAGGAAAAATATTGTGTTTTTATTGTATCATTCATGGTTCAATACCGATATCCATTTTTCCTGTACAAGGAATTAACTCTTGGCTTCACTCCATTCACCAGGTAAAATTTTTTATGAACTTCATTACAAATTTTCCACATCTTTATAGTAATTTATTGTGAAATTCAAAGTCTTTAACGAAGAATATATTTGTATTTTCTTGAGTAGGTTAGTCTTGGTTATGTTTGGTTTTGTTTAGATTTTCCTGAAGATTATTTTCACGGGTCTTGCTTCTTTCCTTTGATATCGCTACAGGGGCTTACTTAAATTATACTATTTTTAGCGTTATCATACTTATAGCTTGACCATGGCCTATTTAGAATTATTGTAGTATGGTCTATAAATAGTCCTTGTGCTGGCCCTAAACATATGAATTCTTGTATCATTATATATAAAATTTTATTAATTATATAGGGGTGAAGGCATGACCTATGTGGACAATATTTTCAATAGCGTTCTTAGTTTTTATGTTGACAGTTTTTTCTCCTCCTCTCATAATTTTTCAGTTTGTATATAAATGTTTTTCAATGTAAGGTTTGGCCTTGCATGGTTGAGACTGTAAAAGCGTATTGTAGTTTTATTTCTAAAAAAGGGGTTTTAATGTTGGCCCTAGTCACATGGCTTGACAAAATTCTCATCATAGACAGATTTTCTATAGATTGAAAAAATTATATATATTATCTATACATTATGTATAGATTGTCTATAGAATGACCTAATCCTATATATTTCCTATAGATTGTATATAGATTAACCATATGTTTTCTATATATTGTCCATAGATTTTCTATAGATTGACCACATATTATTGAAATATTGTCTATATTTTATCTATTCTTGATAGATTGTATATATATTGTCTATATATTGGCTATAGATTCTCTATATATTGACCATAGATCACTTATAGATTGTCTATAGATTTTCAATAGATTGACTACATATTACCTATAGATTCTCTATAGATTTTCAATAGATTATATATAGATTTTCTATTGAAGGGCTATAGATTTACAAAATTCTATATATTTTGTAAAGATTAATCGTGGAATCTCTATATATTGTCTATATATTGTTTATAGATTGACCATAGATTTACCATACATTGATAATAGATTATCTATAGATTTCTCATAGATTGTTTATAGTTTCACCAAATTCTATATGTTTCTTATAGATTGCCTATATATTGACCAAATACATATGGTTGTCAATAGTGATAATGGAACACTACGATTAACCTTGTTTTACCATGACGACCTTGACTTGTCTTTGAATCCTAACTTGTCTTCAATAGTGTTGGCTCTAGTCACATGGGTTGACTAAATTTTCAATAATGTTGGCCCTAGTCCATGGCATGAAGAAATTCCCATGATAGATTACGGCTTTCTATATTTATAATGGAATACTGTGGTTGACCATTTTTTACCATGGTTACCCTAACTTGTCCTCAAGCCCTAAATTGTATTCAATAGTTTTGGCCCTTGTCACATGGATTGACCAAATTTTCAATAGTGTTAGCCATAATCATATGCTTGACTAAATTCACAATGGTTAAACATAGTTTGGATAATTTCACCATGGTTGAGCATAATTTTCTATGATCTATATTAGGGTTGCCTATCTAGATAATGGAAGGCTATTGTTGACCATGTCTTACCATCGTGACCCTAACTTGTCATCGAATCCTAATTTGTATTATTTATTTTTTAAAATAAAAAATTATTTTCTACGTTATGTGCTCATGCTTTGATACTGATATTCCTTTTGTTTTGTAGAAGGTCATAACAATGGGATTCACTCCATTCACTAGGAAAAAATTTATGGATTTCCTTACAAATGAAATTTAAAGTTTATAACCAATAATATCTTTGTATTTCCCCATCTAGGGTAATCTCATCTATGGTCGGTTTCATTGAGATTTTATTGAAGTGGATTTTAACAAGTCATGTTTATTTCCTTTTTGATTGCTACAAATGCTTGCTTAATTTTTATTCTTTCTAGGGTTATCGTGCTAGTCGACAAAGACCTATGTAGAATTCTTATATTATGTTTCTGTAAAGAGGCCCTATGTTGGCCCTATCCATATGAATTTATGTATACATTTGTATAAAATTTTATAAATTATATAGGGGGAAAGGTCCAACCTCCATAGAAAATATTGTCAATAATGTTAGTTTTTATGTTGAGGGTTCCTTCTCCTCCTGTGGTAAATTTGAAGTTTGTGTATAAATATTGTTGGGTGTGTGGCTAGGGCTTTCATGGGCAAGAATTTAAACCCTTATTGTCATTTTATTTCTAAATACATAGTTTCTAATGTGTTCCTTTTTTAACCCTTACATATGTTAATTGATATATTTACAAACATTGTTTGTTTAAGTTACTCTATGAAAGGAGGCCATGGCCTATATGGATATAAAATTAAAATTCTCATTATTTTTTCCTAAGAAAAATACATAACTCTATGTTTTATTTTATTGGAAGAACTTATAACTTATATGATAATTTCCATAGGGCGTCACATTGTTACTGCTATTAATTTTCCATTTTTTTTGTTCAAGCATATATGCTATACCTTATTTCTCTAAGTTCTATGTGGTTATTTTCACTTTCTTGATATGAATATTATGAAACTTATTATGTAATTTATATATATTTCGATGAACTATATAGTTAAAAATATTTTTGATATTGTGTACAATACTAGGATAGATAGCTAGCGGGTCCCTGTCATGGGAAACAAATCCAGGTTCTTCTTTGAGCCCTAACTACTCATTTTTTAGAAATAATATCCCTTGAAACAAACAATCCATCACATGCACAATTTAGAACATTTATATACTTATCTAAATTATTCTCGTAATTATATTAAAGGCTCCAACATTCTTCCTAATCATGGCTAGCTTTGATAGTTAGTCCCCCCTAAGATTCACTCCCCCTTTCTAGGAAAACAATGCAAGAATACATTTTAGGTTCACTTCCTCAACCCCTTTAACAATGTCTTTCTAATTTTATCTCGATTTAGAAACAACTTTTCTCTCCCAATAGTCTCTTTTCTTAAAACAAAGTACCTTTATCAACCAAAATTTTCTTTTATACGTTCCACCTCACAACCTCTATCTCCAATCATGAATTTTATTAGTGGTTCGTCTCTTCCAATAGCTCAATTGACTGAAAAGAATGGAAGATTTGCTTCCCTTTTGTTCTCGCCCCTTCCTGGCCATACTTGATAACAACTGTTTTCCTAGCATTTAAGAGTCTAATATCACATCATAACCTTTAGCATATTTTCAAGAATATTAACACACCCAATTTTTTTTTTTCTTGAAAATAAATATTTACATTAGCTCATCATGTCATTTATCCCTCCTAACTTTTCATCCATAGTTTAATTGTAACATTCCTAACATAACGTTTCTAGGGTTGTTACACTAGCTCACTTTGAGCAATCTATCATAGAGGTTTTGGGTCTTTTTTTTCCCACCCTTGCATGTAGACCCAGTTGATTATTGTGCCTCTAGGTCAAGTCTCTCTACATGGTATCCTTAGTAGAAAAAATCATCACTATCTTACATGGGTGATGACGAGGGTAATTTCCTTAATGTACCTAGGGTACATGTTATTCTGGACTTACTTGACTCTCCTAGGGCTACACCACAACTTATAAGGGCAATTAGTTATAGGAATAAGAGTCCTTAATGATGAGGCTAACATAAATTTATTAACCACATTTTCACATTCGAATTGGGCCCTAATTAACCAAGCTTTGTCTATGAGAAGAGCCCTCTAATTTTCTTGGTTTGTGTGCTTGAATCCATATATTTGATAGCATGTCTTGTTTTGTCCAAGTATATTCGAACATAGGGGTGTCTTAATTAGTTAAACATAATAATGAAATATATTCATCATGGCTGGCCAAAATATTCGATGCCCTTGGACACTTTTAAAACATTCTCTTGAAGAAGAAGCTCCACCACCAAGAATATGTAGGATAACTCTAAAAATCGTGGAATTATACCACACTAGAGTGGAAGAATTCGTTACTTTTGAGGTTATTAATGAATGTCCACCACCACACATTATCCCAACTTTAACCAGGCCTTTTGGCTATGTTCTTATGCAGATAATACATTTTTTTTCTAAACCATTTTCCATGTTCTCTCATCCTATGTTTAGAGAGAGTGGTGCATATACCATGGGAAGATGGTCCCTCATTATCTTCTACATAAAGAATATCTTTTTCCATGTTGTCATTACCAACTTTTAGTGTGATAGGGTGCACTCATCCTAGTTTGATAATTCATTTTTCCTCGTCATGGGGAATTATGCTTATTGCTTTTGTGAACCCTACAAATTTTTTGAGTTTATATGTACTTATGATTCACCAAATTTTGTGTTTGGGATGGGGGAAGTTCCTAGTCAACCTGCAGGAGCTGGGGAGTTTCCACATGGCTCACATATTCCTATGGATCCTTTACCTAATGCAACCATTTCTTTAGGAAACATCCAAGGGGGTATATATTTGTTTCTACCTATTTTAGGGGTACTAATTTTTTTGGAAGAACATCTCAACCTTGGGGTATTTATATGTTAGTTGCGATATCTCTCTTTTGAAGGTCTCCTTCTTTCAAATAGGCTAGTTTACGTGGGGGAATTAACCTAAATAGTGCCACTATGAAAAGACAAGTTATTATGCTTTCCATGATGCTTTTGCATAGGGAGTTAATTATTCTAGTGTGAGGTATAATCCCATGAGTATTCATGTGTTTGGAAGTCCCATGTCCCTTGGGAAATTCCCCTTAAAGGAAAATATCCTTTCATCACATCTATTGGCTTGGTAGCTTAGTTTCTTGGTATGAAGTCTAACCTTGGTCCATAAAATTCTACCATTAAATATGTTATGGGGTGTTATGAAACCAAATCCAAACATAGAGGAAAAGAGAGATCAATGCCTTAGAAATAATCCACTTCGAGGGGGCAACCTCCTTTACATTACATAAATGAACAATTCTTGGATGTTACAAATGAAAAAACCTCCTATATATAGGAGTCCATGGGGTCACAATATAATCCTCGCCGACCTAACAATAATAATATAAGGGCACAATAATAACAATATTTGGGTTAAAAGGGTACAACAATAACAATAAGGGGGCTAAAATAACAACAATAAGGGACTACACTAGTAATATAGGGACCTAACATGCCCCTCTCCTTAAAAAAAGTATTATCCTCACTTGAGTAGATTTGGATGCTTCTATATAAAATTATCATCCTCCCATGTAGAATATTCAGTAGGTAAGTTTTTCCACTTGATGAGATACTCTAAAATTGACCGATGTCGTAGCTGTCGAGTTATTTTTTCCGTTAATGCTTTAGGTTCCAATATGATTTTTCCTTCCTCATCAAGTTTTGGAAATATTTTTTGAACTTGAATTTTGTCACCTATAACCTTATTTAAGCATCAAACATGGAAAACCAGATGCACTCGCGAAGAAGCAGGAAGCTCCAATTTGTATGCCATAGTACCAATATTTTGCAACACCTTGTAAGGACCATAGTAATTTGGTGATAATTTATTATCCTTCTTAGCTTTCTTGAGGGACATGTGTTTGTATGGTTGTAGCCGTAGAAATACCCAGTCTCCTACATCAAAACTTATTTTGTTGCGATGTTGATCTGCCTTTTGTTTCATCCGATTTTGTGCCAAATTTAGGCTATCCTTTAAGAGTTGGAGAACTTCTTGTTGACGCTCGATGTGATCTTCCACTGCTTGAAACTTAGAATTTTCTCTTAAATATGATGTGATGGATGGTGGATGATATGCATAAAGTGCCATAAATGGGGTCATTTTTGCTGTAGCATGGAAGGAAGTGTTATACCACAATTCAAGGAGAGGTAACCACTTGACCCATTGTGTTTCTTTATCAGATACAAAACAACAAAGATATCCTTCCAAAAAATTATTCACCATCAGATTGAGGATGATAAGATGAGCTATGAGCTACTTAAGTACCCGAATAAGAAAATAATTCCATCCAAAAATTTCCATTAAAATTGGGATCTTTGTCGCTTACAATAATATTTGGGTTTCCATGTAGATTTTGAATTGTTTCCATAAATGCAGTAGCAACTGTACTTGCTTTAAATGTATGAGATAATGCACAAAAGTGTGCATACTTGGTAATTATATCAACTACCACCATGATGACACTCTTTCCTTCAGAATTAGGTAAACCTGTGACAAAATCTATTGAAATATCGTCCCAACATTGACTTGGAAGGGATAACGGTTGTAGAAGACCCGGGCTTTTAATTTTCTTGACTTTATTTTTCTCGAAAACCAAACATTCCGCCACAAAATTTTTAATATAAGATTTCAAGCCATCCAAAAAAAAAAAAAAAATCTTCACCCTGTGGTAAGTCTTTAAAAATCCTAAGTGTCCTCCTAGAGGATAAGTGTGCAATTCCAAAAGAATCTTTTGTTTCATTTGGGAATTCTTAAAAATATATAAGCGATATTTGTAACATAAGGAATCATTTTTCCAACTAAATGTATCAGATGTACTAGGATTCTGCTGCAACTTTTGAATAATTGTACACACTTCTTCGTCCTTCTTCGAGTCATCCCTTGCTTTGGTTATCCAATCTGGTTGGATAGTAGAAATGGCACAAAGAAATGCTTACACCTCTTCATCCTTTCTTGAGAGTGCATCTACAAAAACATTTAGCTTCCCTTTTTTGTAGATTATTTCAAAGTCATAACCCAACATCTTTGTGACCCAATTTTTCTGCTCTTCTTAAGATAGTCTTTGTTCCAAAAAGTGTTTAATACTATCATGATCAGTTTTTACCTTGAAGTGTCTTCCCATTAAGTAAGGTCTCCATTTCTTTAGTGCATGTAGTATTTCCAACATTTCCTTTTCATAAATAGCTTTCTATAAATACTTTCCTTTGATTGAATGACTTTCAAAAGTAATGGGTCTTCCTTCTTGCATTAAAAAAACACCAACTTCATGTCCTAAGGCATCACATTCCATAATAAAGGTTTTTGTGAAGTCTGGTGTGGCTAAGACCGGTGGTAGGCACATTGTATATTTAAGATGTTCAAAGGCCTTAGTTGCTTCAAGAGTCCATGAAAATGCATATTTTTTCAATAATGTTGTTAGAGGTGCTGCTATTCCCTGTCAACCCTGTCAACCCGAGAAATCCTTGCAATTGCTTCTTGGTTGTCGGGACTTTCCATTCTTTAACAACTTAAATTTTTTAGGGTCGACCTTAACACCCTCATGAGATACAATATGACCCAGATATTATACCTCTTGTACTCCAAAGAAACATTAGTATCTTTTTTCATATAATTGTTTCTCCTCCAATAGTTTGAGCACCCTATCAACATGTTGAACATGATCCTTCCAAAACCCGTTGTAGATTAGTATATCATCAAAAAATACTAACACAAATTTTCTATGGAAGGGTTTGAAAATGGAATTCATGAACCCTTGAAATGTATAAGGTGCATTGGTAAGGCCAAAACACATGACCAAAAATTCATAATGACCCTCATGGGTTTGAAATGTTGTTTTCAGAATATCTTTAGTGTTCATTCTAATTTGATGATATCTTGAGCGAAGATCCAACTTGGTAAAATAAATTGCTCCATGTTATTCATCTAATAATTCATCAATCAAAGGAATGGGAAATTTATCTTTAATAGTGAGCTGATGGAGCTCCCTATAATCTAGACACATGCGCCATGATCCATCCATCTTATGCACCAATACTACTGGAGTAGAGAAAGAACTTTGACTAGGTTGAATTATACCAACCTCTAACATTTATGTAATCATATGTTCAATTTTGCTATTTTGGACATAAGGATATCTGTAAGGCCTGATGTTTGAAGGAACACTTCCTGGAATCAAATCAATAACATGATCATGATCACAAAAATGTGGGAGTCCTTTGGTAGTTTAAAACACCTTGGAATGATTGTCCAAGACTTTTTGGAGATCTCGAGAAATAGATGATTTCGATGTTGGAACGTCTAGTGAGCATGATTGTGAAATTATGCCTAGTTTTTCTTTCTTCCTAAGATTTATCATGAAATTAGAGCTTATTATCTTTCCCGGCTTCCCTGCGATACCTCGTAATTTGGCTTCCTTTCCCTCCGAAAAAAATTTCAAGAAAAGTTATTGAAAATTAAAAGCTACTATCCCCAAAGATTGTAACCATTGTACTCCTAGTACAACATCATCACCCACCATTGGAATGGAAAGAATTGAACTATTCAGTACATATTCCCCCATGGTTATCTTCATATTATGGCATTTTCCAAAGCAATTTATAGTTCCTCCATTTGCAACCATCACTTGACATTCTGGTGTTGGGTATAGGAAACAATTCAATTCCTTGGCTACCTTACAATGAATAAAATTATGGGTACTACGCAAATAAATAAACACTATTAACTTTTTCTTCTTGATATGTCCTTCTATATTGAGAGTTTTAGGAGTGGTAATTCCTTCCAATACATTACATGATATGGTTGGACTCATTTATTCTTCTTCTAGGGTTGGTTCCTGGTGTATATCCTTTTCTTTTGAAGTATTTTCTTCATTTTATTCCTCCTCTTCACAATCTATGTAAGATAATTTCTTCTCAACACACTTATGACCTTTAGTGTATTTGCTATCACAACTGTAGAAAATCCCTTTTTCTTTTTTTTCTTCCAATTGTTGTGGTTTCCACCTTGTAGGTTGTGGAATTCTAGGAGAAGCGACACTTAAATATTTATAGATGTGAGTGGTAGGATTCCTTGTCGCCATAATTTTACATTCAATTTTTCTTTCCAACCCGAATGCCTTCTCCAATGAATTAGGTTCCCAAACGTGAACCTCATGTTGGATGTTATCCTTTAAATTCCCTATAAAGACATCAATCCTGTGTTCCTCTGGAATATCATTTACCCTTATATTCAATTTTTGGAAGTCCTCAATGTGCCCCACCACTAAACCCTTGTTTTTGAGATTTATCGATTGGCTAAAGAATGTGTTTATCTTTGTATCCTCATATTTTTCTATCATTTCCACCGTAAAAATTGAACAAGTGATTTTACGGGAGCAAAGCCATCGATACCATAAAAATTTATTTTGTTCTAAATAGAAAGTCACAATGCGTACCTTTTGTGCGGTTTGCACATTATTGAGATCAAAATATTTCTCCATCTGTAGTATCCATGTTACGGGATCCTTTCCATCAAACTTCCTCATATCGATCTTTGGAATATGATGGGTCTTCAATCCAACATTAGATTTTATGAAATCATGATTAACATTTATTTTTTTCTCATCAAGAGCTTCCTCTACTATATTTTTGCCATTCGGAAACAATTCTTGTATCAACTTTGTCAAACCTTACATGTCTACTTTTATATTAAACAAATACACACTTGTTTTCTTTCTTTTGAGGAGCTCGATATTGAAATTGAATTATCTCTGTGATTTCATATCTTCAATATCTGCAATTTGGTCCTGTAGTACCCCTCTCAATCTTCTTTCCAATGCCATAGGTTTGACCTTCTATGTATGCTTCAAGACAAAGTTATGCCCAATCTCCCACAATGACCTAATTATGGAATGGTTCAGTACAAAAAACTTGTATGGCATGCCATGTGTTAGTGTTTCCTCCTTTTGATATGAAATTAATAAAAAGGAAACTCTAGTCCGTATGATTTTGGCCACTTTTTACATAATTCCAATACGATGCTCAGAGAGAGTTATGACGATTTCCCCACGGTCACCTCTTTGAACTTGATAGGGAATATTCTAGTATACATTTTGAACTTATTTTAATTACTTTCATAGTAGGATCTCAGGATTGACCTCCTATCCATATTTAAACATGATAAATCTACTCACATTTTTTATTATATTCATGAGTGGAGGAGACAAAATATATTAGGACCAAGGTTCATGATGACTATCTTAAATATTTTTTTACCCAATACTTATTTAAACCTATATATGAGGATATTTACATGGTCAAGGCGGTTACTAAGGACAAAGCCATTGTATGTGCTCAACATATTGATTTGAGTTATTCCCAGTCAGGTAGTTTACATGATGCCATTCAAAATTCTCCTTAACCTATGCTTGAATAGCTTACATATATCACAACCACATGAATATATGTGTTTTATATATGTTGATAAACATATATCAAACATATTCATATCCACATCATTAAATGTGGTTGATAAATTGCAACAGACATATACCAATAATACTACTAGGTAAAAACGAGAAGGTGGGTTACACTTTCGTGAGAAGAATGGGTGGAAAATTCATTTTTTCAATGGTCCGGCCGAAGTTTGTAAATCAATTTGGCTGAACTGATTATGCCATTTACATTGACAGAATATTGATGGCGTGTGTAAACAGATTGTTGGTCGGAGATGGGAAAATCGGCAACAGAAGTTCAGCTGAACTATTAGTTCGGCCAGATTATTAGTTCGACCAAAATTTCGAAAAGAAATCGGCCAAACTATTTTTTATAAATATACCGGCATGCAAACCACAAGATTTTTCGGGCTTGTTACCATTCTCTGATCTCTATCTCCTTGTTTGGTTGTTGCGCTGATGTTTACTATTGCAGGGGCTTGGTGTTGCCGGGGCGAGGAGGTGAGAAGCTTCGTGTTTGTATTTATTTTTTTGTGTATTTTTTTTGTTGGTTTTAATTTTTTTCTCTATTTTTTTTGTTTGCAGGTTACAAATAACCTGCGTCTTCAGTGATCTCCTTCCTTGTTTTGGCATGCCTCATCGTTTTCTACCGTTTGTTGTCATTGCGACCTCCCTCGTCGTTTTTTGTCGGTTGCTATTGTTGTAGTCTTCCTCGTCATTTGTTTTCGTTTGTTTTAATCTTGTCATCTCTAGGTAAACAAAAAAAATCATTTCTTTCTTCTAATTAGTTTGTTAGATTGTTTGTTAGATTGTCATCTTCTTATTAGGTTTTTAGATTGTCTTTGTCTTTTTAGAAGAAAAAACTCCTTTCTTTATTATTCCTAAACTGAATTCATCATATGACTAGTCAGAGTGAACATGATAATATACCTAATAACTATCTCTAAAAGGCCTATCTAAAAATCGTTACCATCCAAACACCTCATCGACCACCTCTTTACTCATTCTCTTTCTCACACAGACATACCACGAAATCATATTTAGTAGAAGAGGATTTTTTCCCCCTATATAATGCATCTTGATGCCCAATTATTCAAACTCTACTGGGAATCATGAATCATTCCTTTTGTCGTTTACTGTAGCTCAGATCTGAAAAACATGCAAATCCTCGTTCTCATGAAAAGAATACCACTAGTTTCCAGTATAGCGTAACAACTATGCATTTAATAGAAAGCAAGATTCACCTAAACAATTAAGTATTAATGTTTTCAAAAGAAAAATAAATCACCTCATGATTATGATTATATAAAAATATCATAACTATACATCACATGAATTGTTTAATTATTATTATTGTTGAATTGTGGAGCGAAATTTTTTTTATTGCTCAATACAATTTGATTAGGCCCAGATGTGTATAAGAGCTTATGCATATTAGACTATGTGTTAACATTTGTAATGATACCAATGTATGGACTTAATCTTATGGAATAATCATGACCTTGTTGAATAGTACTAATATGTATTACATTGTGTACAATCCATTCTATGCTTTACCTTATTATATATGGGTATATATCATCGCTCAACCATAGTAAGGTTGTGACACAATTATGGTAGCATATTATAGTATTCATATTCATGGGGTTTGGATTGATGGGCTTGGGGTTAACTAGCTAGGTTTTATGGCTAGTAAGGTTAGCTATGTTAGATTATTGCTCGATTGGTTGAGTAGAATCAGTTCAAGTAGGCAGGTTTGTTTGCTTTCTTTCTTATTACTGAACTAAAGCTTCCTAATCTAGCTAGCTTTGTAATGCCTCAAAGTAGAGTTGTATGTGTTTTGTTGATGGCTGATAGCTCCATTCTTTCCTTCAACCTCTATAGATCTAATATCTCTATGTTCTTCTTATGAGCACCAACTCACAACTATGTTATTTCTTAAGCTTGTAGGTTGTATTTGTGTTTTGTTGCTTCCTCGGACCTTTGTTATATTGTATTTATCTTTTAGCAGAGTGTTTGTTTTTGGTTACTGTGCTTATCTTCGTGAATACTCCTTGCTAAGCTAAAACCTAAGCTTTTCTTTCTTATTCCTGAACTGAAGCTCCCTAATATAGCTAGCTTTATAATGGTTCAAAGAGTAGAGTTGTATGTGTTTTCCTGATGGTTTATAGTTCCGTTATTTCCTTCAACCTCTGCATATCTAATATCTCCATATTCTTCTTATGAGAACCAACTCACAACTTCCTTATTTCTTAAGCTTGTAGGTTTTGTTTGTGTTCTATTACTTCCTCAGACCCTCGTTAGATTGTCTTTTTCTTTCAGCAGAGTGTTTGTTTGTGGTTATAGTGCCTATCTTCCTGAATACTCCTTTCTAAGCTAAAACATAAGATTTTATTTCTTATTCCTAAAATGAAGCTTCCTAATCTAGCTATCTTCATAATGCCTCAAAGAGTAGAGATGTATGTGTTTTCATGATGGCTGATAGCTCTGCTCTTTCCTTCATTGATAGCATTGTTCTTTCCTTCAACCTCTGCAAATATAATATCTATGTGTTCTACTTATGAGCACCAAATCACAACTCTATTCTTTTTTAAGCTTGTAGCTTTTATTTGTGTTTTTTTGCTTCCTCAGACCTTTCTTAGATTGTCTTTGTCTTTCAATAGAGTGTTTGTTTGTAGTTATAGTGCCTACCTTCCTGAATACTCCTTGCTAAGCTAAAACCTAAGATTTTATTTATTATTCTTGAACTGAAGCTTCCTAATCTAGCTAGCTTTCCATGCCTCAAAGAGTAGAGCTATATCTGTGACTTTTGACATGACTTCATCAACCACTACTACTAGTTGTTTAAGTAAGTGTATAAAATAATTTTGCACCCCTTTCCACTTATTACTTCAATCATAAGTTTCTATGTGTATATTTTAGGTCCACCTCTCTATATGATGTGGTGGTTTTATTGTAATTTAGATGATTAAATTACTGGTATTGAGGTTGGCTATTTAAAAAAAAATAACCAAACATTGAATTAGTGATACTTTTCATTTTTTTTCACTCTTACGCATTTAAATTGGTTTCTTCGTGGTTTTTATGAAGTGTTTTTCAATCAAAAAACGTTTCTATGTCTTAGAGTTATGTATTTTAGGTGAAAACATGGAATTTCATAAGATATTGTCCCTTTTGAAAGGACTTGCAAAATCTTATAGCAATTGGAAATTGATTTCCCGGTGTACAATGGAATGAAATGGCTAAATATGGTTGATTCATGTGTACATAAGAGCTTTTTTTATTCTTAGATATCACATTTCCTCAAAGAATTGAAAAAAATGTGTTATAGGATGGATTCTTATAGCTTCCTTATTGTCTATTTCCTATAGTAGATGCACACAAATTTCTCTGACTTACAAAATCTTATAGGAATTGATTTCCTTGTGTACAATGGATTGAAATGGATAAATATGGTTGATTCATGTGTACATAATTTTGTACAATATATTGAGATGGCCAAATATGGTTGATTCATGTGTACATAAGATCTTTCTTGATTCTTAGATATCACTTTTGCTCAAATAATTCAAAACAATGTGTTATAGGATGGATTCTTATAGCTTCCTTATTGTCTATTTCCTATAGTAGATGCTCACTAATTTTCTTCTACCTTTTTATAGAAGTGAAAAAAGATTGATTACTTATAAGTTGATATAATTACATTGGATACCTTTGATAGTGTTTGGAAAAATGAATACTCGAAATAAATATGAAGTGAAATTGAATGGTATTCTATGAAAAAAGGTGAAATGAATGTTGACTATTATGGAAGAAATCACATCCAGAAATGACATGCCTTAAATTTTTCCTTGCCTAGAGTTTAAGGGAGAAATGGCATGTACATGGTTGACCTTAAAGTTTTCCTTATAGTTTATGGGAGAAATTACATAGAAATGACAAAGAAATGACATAGAAATGACATGCCTTAAGGTTTTACTTAAATTTTATGGGAGAATTGACACATATATGGGAGAAATGACACATGTGCATGGTTTTCCTTAAATTTTATGGGATAAATTACATAGAAATGACATGTACATGGTTCCAAAAACACTAGAAAATGCCTTAAATTTTATCAGAGAAATGACATGTACATGTGTATCCTTAAAGTTTTCCTTGAGTTTATGGAAAAAATGGGAGAAAGGACATGTATGTACATGTTTATCCTTAAATTTTATGGTAGAAATGTCATAGAAATTACATGTACATGGTTATCCTTAAATTTTTCCTTGAGTTTATGGGTGAAATGGTAGAAATGACATGTATGTACATGATTATCCTTAAATTTTTCCTTAATTTTTATGGGAGAAAGGACATAGAAATGACATGTACATAGTTGCATTAAAGTTTGCAAAATTATTTTATGCACTCACTAAAACAACTAGTGGTAGTGGTAGTGGTTGATGAAGTTATGTCAAAAGTCACACCTTGATGAGTTTGTGGGAGAAATGACATGTACATAGTTTGCAAAATTATTTTATGCACTTACTAAAACATCTAGTGGTAGTGATTGATTAAGCTATGTCAAAATTCACACCTTGATGAGTTTGTGGGAGAAATTACATGTACATGGTTTTCCTTAAAGTTTAGTTTTCCTTAAATTTTATGGGAGAAATCACATCTAGAAACCTTTACTTTGACATCCACAAATAGGCTAAGAACATTAAAAAAAAATATTTCAACTTGCATTAGTTATGTGAAATGAAATGTTGACTAATGCAAGTCAATTTAACCCTAAACCATGCACATGTCATTTATCCCACAAAATGAAGGCCTTCTCCAATAAACTCAAAGCAAAATTTAAGGCCGAAAAACCTTGGTGAGAACCTACATTGGCTGAACTTCCATAGGATTTGAGTCACTCTATTGAGTGTTAGCTTCTGCAACTTCTAAAGGTAGAGTTTGTAAAGGGACAGGTAGCCTTTGGATCTCATCCTTTCTCAAAGGTGACATATCAAGTAAATGCCCCTACAATGAATCTCTGGAATAGATCTAAATAGAATTTCTTCATTGTAATATCCATTTCTCTACATGCCATTTCTCTGATAAACTTTAAGGCATTTTATAGTGTTTTTGGAACCATGTATATGTCATTTCTCCCATAAAATTTAAGACAAAATTTAAGGAAAACCATGTACATACATATAATTTCTCCCATTTCTCCCATAAACTCAAGGAAAACATTAAGGATAACCATGTACATGTTATTTATAGCATTTTCTAGTGTTTTTGGAACAATGTACACATCATTTCTATGTCATTTATCCCATAAAATTTAAGTCAAACCATGTACATGTGTCATTTCTCCCATAAGCTTTAAGGAAAAATTTAAGGCATGTCATTTCTCTGTCATTTCTCCCATAAACTATAAGGAAAACCATGTACATGTCATTTCTCCCTTAAACTCTAGGCAAGGAAAACTTTAAGGCATGTCATTTCTAGATGCGGTTTCTCCCATAAAATTTAAGGCAAAATTTAAGGCAAACCATGCACATTTCATTTATCCCACAAACTCAAGGCTTTCTCCCATAAACTCAAGGAAAACTTTAAGGCCTAAAAACCTTAGTAAGAACCTAAACTGGTTGAACTTCCATGTGATTTGAGTCTATCTGTTGAGTGTTAACTTATACAAGTTCTAAAGGCAGAGTCTGTAAAGGACCAGGTATCCTCTGAATCTCATCCTTTCTCAAAGGTGACATATCTAGTAAATGCCTCTACAATCAATCTCTGGAACAGATTTAAATAGAAGTTCTTCATTGTAATATTCATTTCTGTACATTCCATTTCTCCCATAAAATTTAAGGCATTTTCTAGTGTTTTTGGAACCATATAAATGTCATTCCTATGTCATTTATCCCATAAACTTTAAGACAAACTTTAAGGAAAACCATGTACATACATCTCATTTCTCCCATAAAATCAAGGAAAAATTCAAGAATAACCATGTACATGTCATTTCTAGAATTTTCTAGTGTTTTTGAAACCATGCACATGTCATTTCTATGTCATTTCTCCCATAAAATTTAAGGCAAACACTAAGGCATTTAATTTCTATGTAATTTCTCCGATAAAATATAAGGCAAACTTTAATGCAGATCATGTACATGTCATTTCTCCCTTAAACTCTAGGCAAGGAAAAATTCAAGGCATGTCATTTCTAGATGTGATTCCTCCCATAAACTTTAAGGCAAAATTCAAGGCAAACTATGCACATGTCACTTTTCCCACAAACTCAAGGCTTTATCCCATAAACTCAAGGGAAACTTTAAGGCCTAAAAACCTTGGTGAGAACCTAAAGTGGTTGAACTTCCATAGGAATTTAGTCTGTCTATTGAGTGTTAACTTCTACAAGTTATAAAGGTAGAGTTTGTAAATGAACTTGTAGCCTCTCGATCTCATCCTTTCGCAAAGGAGACATATCTAGTAAATTCCCCTACAGTCAATCTCTGGAACAAATCTAATTAGAAGTTCTTCATTTTAATATCCATTTCTGTACATGCCATTTCTCCCATAAAATTTAAGGAATTTTCTAGTGTTTTTGGAACCATTTATATGTCATTTCTATGTCATTTCTCTCATAAAATTTAAGGAAAAATTTATAGCAAACCATGTACATGTGTCATTTCTCCCATACATGTGTCAATTTTCCCACAAAATTTAAGGAAAAGTCTAAGGCATGTCATTTATATGTCATTTCTCTATCATTTCTATCTCATTTCTCCCATAAAATTTAAGGGAAACCATGTACATGTCATTTCTCCCATTCATTTGCAATAAATGTTAATTTAATATATTTTATTGAATTTGTTTTTTTCATGGATTAGAAAACCCACTAAATATGGTTGAGAAATGGACATTATGCATAGATGTTTCTTGCTATCCCAATCTAGGGAAAGCAATGATAACATATCTGCTTTACAATATTGCGACTAATAAGGTCCTCCAAAGGAAAATAAATATACCGAGAAGAACAAAAAACAATGAGGCATATTATATTGCACTGATAGAAGGCTTGTGAATAGATAGGGAGTATGTATCAAAAGGAATTATAGTTTTTGCCAATTCTAAACTTGTGTGCAACCATATGAAAGGCGTGTACCATGTTAAGAAGGAGAGGCTAAAACAACTGCATGGAAAAGAAAACAATATTGTTAAACAATTTCAAATTTTTAGTATAAGACATTGTGAAAATGATAATAAGATGTTTGGTGATCTATTGTGTGGGGAAATTGCAATTCAAGATTCATTTTTCAAAAATGAATTAATAGATGAATTAGTATTATAAAGGGCAATGACAATTCAAGATTCATTTCTCAAAGATGAATTAGTGTTGAGACACTCTCCTTCAAAATTTATTGATGTATATTGTAACATATCTTTGATATGTGTGTTATTTTTACTTATAAACGTGTCATTTTTAATGACCATGTGTTTTTTCGAATTATATAACAAGTGTGCTCCCACCATGTAAAGCCCAACTTGGTGAAATTTACATTTTAATAAAATTAAAAGGTGAGGACTTCAACAATTTTTTGTTTAAATTGAGTTTCACACATCAATTAGTTCTTTGAAAGTTGTGTTTTACATAATTTGTGTACTAAATTACAGTAATTTTTTGAAAATTTTTGAATTTATTTTAAACATTAATTCAAAAATAATTGTAAATGTCCACTGTAGATATACCCATCTATATCAAGGAGGATGAAATGCGAATATCAATAGAATCCCATGCCTCTATGAGAGAGGGGGATCATGGATCGATGGATGTTCATGGTATTTATATAATCTTATCTCCATACATACATGTGTGTATACATGTCAAATTAATTTTTTTATTGATTATATATATAATTTTATCCCCATGTACATACATTTATACATATGGAATTGATTTTTTTATCAATTTTGTGAATTAAATTAGTTTTTAATAAGTTTTTATTTTTTATGTTTTAGGAGTTAGGAGGATAAGGGTGTCTACTCCATCAATGGAGCATGGCCATGGTTCATGCAATCATGGTATGGTTCACACAATTTAATCAATCATATGCACATGTATTTATATGTATGCATGTATTTTTTAATTGATTATAAATTCATTTTTTTATGAAACTTCTCCCTCATCGCGCGAGGTTGGTGATGGTACACATTCCCCTAGAGGCCCATGAATAGGTGGTGTCCAATTACGTGAGGGTGGTGATATGAATTCCATCGAAGGAAAATCAATGGATGATCGTGTTGGTTCTCAACTAATCGGTGGTCATTCTGGTTCTCAACAGTCTGAGGGTGGACATGACGTTGGCCAAGAATATCGAGGTTGCCATCAATCTGGATATTATTTTCATTCAATTTGTACAAATTTGTTTACATGTATTTTTATTTATATAAAATTTTATATATTGATGCAGAGGGTGAAAATGTTGCTCCAAATGTTGCTCAAAAAAGACATAGGAGAGAATGCGTTATTGAAGAAGAAGGTTGTACACCAACCATGACTTATCTGTCTCACATTTCTAATATAACTTGGGAAACAAACATGCAATAATGCACGTTACAAAGGTATCAAAATATTCATTCAAAATTGAAGAAAGATCTTGTGTCTTTGAAACTCCCTGCTGAGAGTCGAGAAACCTTAGAAATAGTTACTCACTCTTTAAAAAAACTAGTGGAATGGTACCTAAGGGTTGGACCAGCCACTGATACCTTTGTAGAAGTGATGAGAAAAATAAATGAAACAGTGATGGGTCTTGATACATGAGATGTTTTTAAACAAAGAGTTACAACAAAAATGACCAAGTCTATGTTTAATGTCAAAGAAGGGTTGAAAAGAAAGATGATAAAGGTTCAATATTTCAAGAACCCTGATATAGCTGGTTATTTGTATGATAGGCACCTTGCTGCCTATGGAAGACTCCCATGGAATGATGAGGTTCCGCTTTATTTTGAAAAATTATTTTATGCAAAATTATTTTTGGGAATGAAACTCAATTATAATGACCTTCCCTCTGAATTTTTTGGTCCTGGGAAAGGTTGATTATGTGACCATAGGGGCACTAAGCGTGATTTTTAGTTTTCTCGCTCTGAGCCACCATTGGTTAGCCAACCTCTTCATGTCGAAACTTTGCAGTCAGATATGGATGCCACTTCTCAAATTAGTTTAGAAGCAAGGGATGACATCATTGACAATGTTCAAAGTGGATTGGGTGGAGTTGATGTTTGTATAAATCAACAAAGAGAATGAGAGAATTCACGTGCTAATTTTGTGTATCATACAGATGATGAGATATACAACATGAGCGTTGAATATCTTAGAACATATGCAAATAATTGTTGCAATGGTTCACAGGACCTAATTATTCATGAGCAAGAGGGCATGGGATCGATATGTGTTAATGGCTAGGGTGATTATTTTAACACATGTACAATTTGTAATAAATACATATATACATACGTTTATTTGTATACATTAATCTAACAAAAATGTATCATATATGTTAACGCCATTGGCAGTTCTCACACCTTACGAATGAAGATGTTGATATCACAGTCAAAGCCTCCGGTTCACACAATCAAGATGGTTCTCACCATCAAGATGATATGTTGGTACATGTTAGTGTTTTTTAAGTGAACATGATGATGTACAATAATTTTGTATCTACTATTATATATATCGAAACATGATTACATATTTTCAAAATAAATAATTGTGCACACATGTACATGTATATAATTAAATGTTAACAAATTATGATTCAACCCGATGTTTTTGGGATGGAGGTAACTTCCTCTTCCTTGGGAGATGTGACAAATCCACCATCACAAGTATGAACAAATTTTCACTTAAATATGTTTTTAAGTTATATATTGCAGCTCAAAAGTTCCATTAAAAAATGAGATCTAGATCTTAAGTTATTTTACAGTTTTAAATTTTTTGAATTTTAGGTTTCTAGAGATTTTCTTTCAAAGCCACCCTTAGAAGATGGGCTCAATCCACCATCACAAGTATTCAATTTTTCACTTATAAGTTTAAGTTATAAATTGAAGCTCAAAAGTTTTATTATAAAATGAGATCTTGATCTTTAGTTATCTTATACTTTTAAAATTTTTGAATTTTATGTTTTTGGAGCTGATTTCAGTTCTCCATGGACTCTAGCGATGGAGTATATGATGGAGATAGGAACATCCACACCATTTGAACAAGTTGTCTAATTTTTTTTTTAATATTATTGAAAATTAGTTTATATGCATTTTCATTTGAATATATATATATATATATATATGGAGAGGGAACCACATGAGGTATTGCATGTTTTTTCTTTCATTTTATTTTTTTACACGAAGTTCTATATTCTCATGCAATTTTAAAACATTAAATTTTAATGTTTGTACACATTGTGTATAGGTTCCCCATTCTTCACAGGATAGCACGAGGCAGGACATTGCTCGCAGAGACACTAGATCAATATGTATTTGATGGATGATGCACATTTTTGCAATATTATATTTGATAGGTCTAGTCTTAAATATGAAGGCCCTAGCCCTCGATCCGTGATCAAACTGGAATTTAAAACAAAACTTTGGTAACCTTAAACTAAGGTCCCGTTACACTTACGGGGTGTGGGTTATTAAATGGTATTAACTTTGTTTACATTATATGCGGATATGCTTTTTGTGGGTACCTTGATCTGTGAGATTGGATCTGCTCTGTCATAAATTTACAATTTATTGCCCGTCCTCGTTGATTGGTACTTGCTGACACCTGTACCACCTTGGTTCTTGCTCCTCCCGCCTTTCCACAAACCCCAGTTTCGACACGATTTCACTTCATTTCTCTTTCGGCGCCTTGAGGTTCCTCTGCTCTGGTTTATTCTTCGAGGGTTCTGTTGCTTATGCCTCTGGTTCGATGTACTCCTTCACTCCATTCTTCCTTCGGCGCCTTGATGTTTCTCTGCACTGGTCTGTTTCGATGGTTCCATTGCTATGCCTCTGGTTCGATGTATTTTCTCGTCGCGTTTGTGATAACGCTGTCAATCCATCTTCGTTTGCTGTATGGAAAAAGGTTTGGATTGAAACTATAATGATCTGGTTGGTCTTCCTTGTGATATGGTTGCAGACTTTATCAAATTGTCCGTTTAACTATCCTGTCCATGTTGCAGGTTGAAACTTCTGGATTTGCACCAACAATCTTTCCCAACTCGGCTCGTTTTCTCACCAAGGTAAGTCGAGGTTCTATGCTTTACTCTGTCACTCACCTTAATCAATTACTGATGTATTCTGCTCCTGGCGAGCAGGTTTCTTGCGTCCAACTTCGTCTTCCCATTCACTGTTTCTCTCCAATATACAGGTAAAATGCTACAGGGTTTGTATCCTATTCTTTGTTTTGAAATTCTTTTTCGTTTTATCGCCAAAACTGGGCGCTCTCCAGATTCTAACTCTCGTTCACTTTTTTCAACTTACAGGTCAACCAACCTTGGTATCTTTCGTGGGTTTGACTAGTCTGAAGAAAACGGCCCGACGAAGGAAATGGGTAGGGTCATTCTGCTCTGAGACTGGTTAATTTTTTGATTTACCTGTGTCTTTTCTGGTTCCCGCTCTTCTGCGGTCTTGGTCTCGTGCGTTGTTTTAACAAACCCTCCCTTGGAAAAATGTGTCAAAAGGCTATAGGTTTTATATACGTCTCAGTTTGGAAGTCTTAACAGTCATAGCTTGAGCGCTGTTCGCTCGTTCATTGAAACCCTTCTTGCGTTTATCGTTACAAACAATGGGGTTTTTACAAAATGTATAATGAACAATTCCTGTATATTTCTAGGACTTCTTTTGCTCAGTTAATTTGAAATAACTCTTTATGCATTACCTGGAGTTCACTGGTGTATCACCGATGGGGTAACTGGTTGTTCCACGAATCTTCTTGCTGGAAAAATTGGTTGTTGTTTGTTGTAATTCTTCGTTCCTCGCCTGTGCGCTAATTCCTTCTCGTGCTCTGTCGGATACTAGTTGCTCTTTGCGTTGTCACCTCTCCTGTCTGCAATGATTTTTAATTTCCTATACTTTGTTTACTATGCGCATCAAAGTCGACAATCTTATGTAGTAGAATAATACATGAAAGATTGGCTGTAACTATATATCTAGCAGATGGTTCTTTTATTAAAATAACTCTGGTTCTTATTATGCTTTTCTTTCTGGAAATTTCGAACCCTACATATGATTTCTTTTCTTGTTTAAATACTTGCAAACAAAACGTGTAACAGTTTCTTGTCTTCGGTTGCAATTGACAACCGGAATAACTCTAACTGTCTAATTAGTTTCTCTTTTCTTTAAAAGAAGACCAACGAACTTCTAAACAACTTTAAAAGAAAACAGACAGACTCCTAATTAACAAAAACAGTTAATAATCCTGATCCTACTGTCTCTGCCTAATTTCTGAATAACAATAATAATAATAAAAAATTAAAACACAAGTTCGATAACCTGCCTACCAATACGTGCAAAAGTCTTCTTTCCTGTCGAGACAGTCAACCATATTTTGCCTCCTCTGAGCTGGATTCCCCTGCATCAGGCTCCCGGGGTGGCAAAAAGTCATGGCTCCGTTCCATGAGATCATCGACAAAATAACCTGCTTTCTGTATCTGCGTCGTGTCAATCCACGAACTGCCCTCTATTGGCCGGTTCTTCCACTTGACTAAATACTGCAGATATTCTTTCCTTCGGGTGTGCTTGGCTACCTGTGTGTCAAGAATATTCTCGATCTCAAGGGGCTGTGCCGTGTGCATCTGTCTCATCCAAGAACCCTCCTCAAACTTGGTGTCCCGTTCTGGCCTCTCTGTTGCGTCATTATCAGTACCAGCAATATAAGGAAATAAATTTGCCACATTAAATATGGGTGAAATACCTATCCCTGGTGGCAACTGCAACTCATAAGCGTTGGCAGAAAACTTGCGAATGATCTTGCAGGGGCCAATCTTCTTAAATTTCAGCTTATTATATTCCCTCCTTGGAAACCGTTCCTTGCGCAGGTGCACGAGGACTTCGTCCCCCACATTAAACTGAACTTCCCATATTTTCAAATCAGCCCGCTGCTTATACTTCTGACTGTTGTCCTGCAATTTCAGTTTCACTTGTTCATGTAAGTCGCTCATCGCTTGGGCGAAATCTTCCCCATCTGCACTCTGTTTTTCAAGTTCCCCCAAGTCTCGCAGTTCATGCACTCCGCAAGGATGCATGCCATACAAGATTTGGAAGGGACTGTAACCTGAGCTGCGATTCGGTGAATCGTTATATGCGAACTCTGCCTGAGCAAGTACACGGTCCCACATTTGCAAATTTTCGCCTATTAAACTCCGCAGCAGATTTCCCAGACTCCTGTTCACCACTTCAGTCTGCCCATCAGTCTGTGGGTGGTAAGAGGAGCTGAACTGTAACTGAGTGTCCAAATTTTTCCACAAGGTTTGCCAAAAATGTCCGGTGAAGTTCACATCCCTGTCGGAAATGATGGATCTCGGTAGACCATGCAGTCTAACAATCTCTGTGAAAAACATGTGTGCTACATGAGTAGCATCACTGGTTTTGCTGCAAGGTATAAAATGCGCCATTTTTGCAAACCGATCCACTACCACCATTACTGAATCAAAACCCCGCTGCGTCTTAGGCAAACCCAAGACAAATTCCAAGCTGACTGAGTCCCATGGTCTGCTCGGAATGGGTAGCGGCATATAAAGACCTGCATTTTGGCTGTGGCCCTTCGCCAATTGACATGTTTTGCACCTGCTCACATACCTCTGCACGTCTTGTCGAAACCTTGGCCAAAAGTAAAAATGATCAACTTGTGAAAATGTTTTGTCCATACCGAAATGTCTGGCTAGACCTCCGCTATGCTTTTCCCGAATGATGTTCTCCCTCATCGAATAGTCGGGAACACATAACTGTCCTCCCCTGAACAATAACCCTTCCTGCAGATTATAGTCCAACCACGGACTATTATTTCTTAACAGAGGGTTTTGGCAGGCCTCATAGGCCTCCTTAAAATCTGCATCTGTCTGATACAGATCCCTTGGGTGATCAAAACCCAACACCTGCACCGTACTCTCCTGTAAGAGAAAAACTCTTCTGCTTAATGCATCTGCCACCTTGTTGGATTTGCCGCTGATATGTTTCAATACAAATGTAAAGCTTTGCAGATATTCCACCCACTCTGCATGCTTGTGATTCAACTTGTGCTGCTGCATAACATACTGTAAAGCATAATTGTCAGAAAATAACACAAACTCATTACCTAACAGATAGTGCCTCCAGTGCTTCAAGGCTTGAACGACCACATAAAATTATTTGTCTTAAGACGAATACTTCTGCCTGCTTTCGTTCAATTTCTCACTGAAATACGCAACCGGTCTGTCCTCCTGGCTAAGTACTACCCCAATGGCTGTACCGCTGGCGTCACAATGAACTTGAAAAATTTTGTTGAAATCTGGTAATCTTAAGATCCGCCTCTCAGTGATATTTTTCTTCAGAGTCTGAAAACTATTTTCTGCTGCTTCAGTCCAGCAAAAAGGTTGATTCGCCTTCTTAATTGTGTCCAACATGGGTGCACAGATCCCGCTAAAATTTTTGATAAACTTCCTGTAAAATCTTGCCAAGCCATGAAAACTTCGAACCTCGAACAAGTTCTTTGGGGATGGCCAGCTAACTATTGCGGCAATCTTTTCCGGATCCATCTTCAGCTCGTTTTCTGCAATCACAAAACCCAGATAAACTAATTCTTTTTGGAAAAAAGTACACTTTTTCAAATTTATCAGCAGTTTTTTCTGCTGTAATCTCCTCAGTACACTTCGAACATGTCGGAAGTGTTCCTCCTTTGTTCTGCTGAAGATTAAAATATCATCCAAATACATAATCACAAATTTCCCAATAAAATCCTTCAGTACTTCATTCATTAGGCGCATGAAAGTACTGGGAGCGTTGCTCAAACCAAATGGCATGACCAGCCATTCGTACATTCCTTCATTCGTCTTGAAAGCTATCTTCCACTCATCCCCTTCTCGAATTCGGATCTGATGGTAGCCACTCTTCAATTCAATCTTCGAAAAATATGATGCCCCACTCAAACAGTCCATCATGTCATCCATTCTCGGTAGTGGAAACCTGTACCAAATTGTAATCTTGTTAATAGCCCTCGAATCTGTACACATTCGCCATTCGCCACCTTTCTTAGGAGCTAACACTGTCGGAACTGCACAGGGACTCATACTCTCTCTGATCAGTCCTTTATCAAGCAATTCTTTCACTTGTTTCCGAATTTCTTCATGATCTTTCGGGCTCATACGATAAGCTGCCTTGTTTGGCAAGCTAGCTCCTGGTATAAAATCAATACAGTGGCTGATACCTCTCTCGGGGGGTAGTTCGTCTAGGAGATCGTCCACTATGATATCTCCAAAATCCTGTAACATGTTTTGAACCTCCTCGGGTAAATCTATAATCGTAGTATGCAGTATCACAGTCTCTGGCCTCCTCACAACAATGAAATTCACATCGTTGTTTTCAATCTGTTTTAAAAACTCTTTTCCGCCTATCAGCAGCGCTTTTACTCCGCTAGTTTCTGCTGTACTTTCCTCCTTAATGGGTGCAAGTGTGTGCTTGATCCCATCTTTAACAAACTTATAGCAGTTCGTTTTTCCGTCATGAACCACTTTTCTGTCAAACTGCCAGGGTCTTCCTAACAGTATATGACAGACATCCATTGGCATAACATCGCAGATAATTTTATCCTTATATCTGCCTATCTGGAACTCTACCTCGCACTGTTCATCAACTAACAGTTGATGTCCTTTCTGTAGCCACGACACCTTGTAAGGACTGGGATGTTTCAGCTTTTTCAGTCCCGACTTCTCCACCATTTCTGTGGCTACCAAATTATCCGTACTTCCGCTGTCAATGATCAGTTTACAACACTTACCCTGTGACTTGCAAACTGTCCGGAACAAAGCCTTTCGTTGATCTGGGCCTACCACTTCCTTTGCTGGTTTTAACAGCACCTTATTCAGCACCAAGGCTTCACCTGTTTCTGGTGCATTCTCCACTTCCTGAGGTGGTGCCTCCGCTTCTTCTGGTTGGGCAACATAAGCTCCTCTTCCACCTGCTGGTTCACCTTCAGGACATTCATACAATTTGTGCCCCCACTTGTGGCACCGATAGCACTGGACAATTCCTCTGCCCCGACCATTACCTCTCCCTCGCTAGGCTGGTCGTCCTCCTCTAGTGATGTTGTCCTTTTCTGTTGTTCCTGCAGATTTAGAATTGCTTCCCTCTTCAGTTGAACTTGTACCTCTGCCTCTACCAAAGGCCTTCCCCTTTCCTTGGCCAGATCCACCTCCTCTTCTGGCATTCTGCTTCCTGTTTATCTTCTCCTCTGCCTTCAAGGTGAACTGGTATGCCTCATCTAAGGTTCTGGGTGAAAGAATACCAATTTCATCCAGTATCTCTCCTCTCAGCCCATTCACGAACCTTGCTATTTTTTTCTGGGGTATCTTCCATATACCCTGCCCTCAAATTTAACTTATAAAATTCTTCTGTATGTTCTTTGACCGTCATTCCCCTTTGCCTCAAGTTTTGTACTTGCCTGTACAACATTATTTGATAATCTTTAGGCAAAAACTTCTCTTTCAGTTTTGCCTCCATTATGGTCCACTTATTTATAGGTTGTTTATGTAGTCTTTTCCTTTCTGCCTGGACGATGTCCCACCACAAGGATGCATGTCCTTTCAACTTGGTGGCAACGAACTTCACCTGCTTGTCCTCACTAGTTTCCTCAAACTCAAAATATTTGTTGACTTCACTCAGCCAATCTAATAACACATCTGCCGACAAACTTCCGTCATAAGTGGAAAGCTCATGCTTTGGCTTATGACTGGACAACAGAACTGATTTCAACAATCTGAGTTCAGGTGTCACCCCTTTGAACTCGTCTTCTGGTTCTTCCACATCTTCGTCACTGTCATCCGCTGGGTCTCTCCTTCCCCCAGCTTCTACTGCTGCCAATCTTTGATTTAAAATTCGGATCTCTTCTCGCAGTCCCTCTTCTGTTATTATTCGAACTACTCTCCCTCTTCCTCTTCCTCTTCTGCCAACCTCCATTTTTTTTCTCTCTCCTGCAACCCGCTCTGATACCAAAAGTTGAAGGCCCTAGCCCTCGATCCGTGATCAAACTGGAATTTAAAACAAAACTTTGGTAACCTTAAACTAAGGTCCCGTTACACTTACGAGGTGTGGGTTATTAAATGGTATTAACTCTGTTTACATTATATGCGGATATGATTCCTGTGGGTACCTTGATCTGTAAGATTGGATCTGCTCTGTCATCAATTTACAATTTATTGCCTGTCCTCGTTGATTGGTACTTGCTGACACCTGTACCACCTTGGTTCTTGCTCCTCCCACCTTTGGACAAACCCCAATTTCGATACGGTTTCACTTCATTTCTCTTTTGGCGCCTTGAGGTTCCTCTGCTCTGGTTTATTCTTTGAGGGTTCTGTTGCTTATGCCTCTGGTTCGATGTACTCCTTCACTCCATTCTTCCTTCGGCGCCTTGAGGTTTCTCTGCACTGGTCTGTTTCGATGGTTCCGTTGCTATGCCTCTGGTTCGATGTATTTTCTCGTCGCGTTTGTGATAACGCTGTCAATCCATCTTCGTTTGTTGTATGAAAAAAGGTTTAGATTGAAACTATAATGATCTGGTTGGTCTTCCTTGTGATATGGTTGCAGAATTTATCAAATTGTCTGTTTAACTATCCTGTCCATGTTGCAGGTTGAAACTTCTGGATTTGCGCCAGCAATCTTTCCCAACTCGGCTTGTTTTCTCACCAAGGTAAGTGGAGGTTGTATGCTTTACTCTGTCACTCACCTTAATCAGTTACTGATGTATTCTGCTCCTGGCGAGCAGGTTTCTTGCGTCCAACTTCGTCTTCCCATTCACTGTTTCTCTCCAATATACAGGTAAAATGCTACAGGGTTTGTATCCTGTTCTTTGCTTTGAAATTCTTTTTCGTTTTATCGCCAAAACTGGGCGCTCTCCAGATTCTAACTCTCGTTCATTTTTTTCAACTTACAGGTCAACCAACCTTGGTGTCTTTCGTGGGTTCGACTGGTCTGAAGAAAACGGCCCGACCAAGGAAATGGGTAGGGTCTTTCTACTCTGAGACTGGTTAATTTTGTGATTTACATGTGTCTTTTCTGGTTCCCGCTCTTCTGCGGTCTTGGTCTCTTGGGTTGTTTTAACAAACCCTCCCTTGGCAAACTGTGTCAAAAGGCTATAGGTTTTCTATACGTCTCAGTTTGGAAGTCTTAACAGTCGTAGCTTGAGCGTTGTTCGCTCGTTCATTGAAACCCTTCTTTGCGTTTATCGTTACAAATAATGGGGTTTTTACAAAATGTATAATGAACAATTCCTGTATATTTCTAGGACTTCTTTTGCTCAGTTAATTTGAAATAACTCTTTATGCATTACCTGGATTTCGCTGGTGTATCACCGATGGGGTAACTGGTTGTTCCACGAATCTTCTTGCTGGAAAAATTTGTTGTTGTTTGTTGTAATTCTTCGTTCCTCGCCTGTGCGCTAATTCCTTCTCGTGCTCTGTCGGATACTAGCTGCTCTTTGCGTTGTCACCTCTCCTGTCTGCAATGATTTTTAATTTCCTATACTTTGTTTACTATGCACATCAAAGTCGACAATCTTATGCAGTAGAATAATACATGAAAGATTGGCTATAACTGTATATCTGGTAGATGGTTCTTTATTAAAATAACTCTGGTTCTTATTATGCTTTTCTTTCTGGAAATTTCGAACCCTACATATGATTTTTTTTCTTGTTTAAATACTTGCAAACAAAACGTGTAACAGTTTCTTTTCTTCTGTTGCAACTGACAACCGGAATAACTCTAACTGTCTAATCAGTTTCTCTTTTCTTTAAAAGAAGACCAACAAACTTCTAAACAACTTTAAAAGAAAACAGACAAACTCCTAATTAACAAAAACAGTTAATAATCTTGATCCTACTGTCTCTGCCTAATTTCTGAATAACAATAATAATAATAAAAATTAAAACACAGGTTCGATAACCTGCCTACCAACACGTGCAAAAGTCTTCTTTCCTGTCGAGACAGTCAACCATATTTTTCCTCCTCTGAGCTGGATGCCCCTGCATCATATGCATTCGTATTTACTTTTCTATATAACTTGATACTTGTAACACTATGCATTGAACAAGATATATATTTACTTTTATTTTTCATGTGAGGTACAATTTTTGGACATATTTAACTGTTTGGATATAGGTTTAAACTAAATTTACTTTTATGAAGAATGATTTTAAACTTTGGATAGTTACATTTGGCATGTGATCACATGTTGTGATATATAATGTTTTGTCTTTTAAAACTCAAGTTGTCATTTTATTTTTTAAATATAAAATGAATCTAGATGGAGATTTCAAATTACAAAACACGTGTAGATGTGTATATTTTGGATAGTTGAAATACATTTGGCATGTTATCACATGTTGTGATATAATTTTTTGTTTTTAAAACTCAAGTTTTCATTTTATGTGTTAAATATAAAATTAAATCTAGATGGAAATTTTAAATTACAAAACACGTGCATATTTTGGATAGTTCAACTACATTTGGCATGTGATCTCATGTTGTGATATAATGTTTTGTTTTTAAAACTCATGTTGTCATTTTATTTTTTAAATATAAAATGAATCTCTAGATGGAAATTTCAAATTACATTTTCACAATGTCTATATTTTGGATGGTTGAACTACATTTGGCATGTGATTTTGATATAATGTTTTGTTTTTAAAAAATTCTCATTTTATAAATGTTAAATATAAAATGAATCTCTCTATATGGAAATTTCAAATTACAAACCATGTACATACATGTGTATATTCGGATAATTGAACTACATTTGGCATGTAATCACATGTTGTGATATAATGTTTTGTTTTACGATATAATATTTTGTTTTTTAAATTCAAGTTGTCATTTTATTTGTTAAATATAAAATGAATCTCTAGATGGAAATTTCTAATTACATTTTCACAATGTGTATATTTATTTTGGATGGTTGAAGTACATTTGGCATGTGATTGTGATAAAAATTTATGTTTTTAAAAAGTTTTCATTTTATAAATTTGTTAAAAATATAAAATGAATCTCTCTAGATGGAAATTTTGAATTACAAACCATGTATACATGTGTATATTTTGGATAGTTGAACTACATTTGGCACATGCTCACATGTTGTGATATAACATTTTGTTCTTAAAACTCAAGTTGTCATTTTATTTGCTAAATTAAAATGAATCTAGATGGAAATTTCAAGTTACATTTAAGACATACATACATTGGTATGTATGTTATGCATTTGAACATGTGTGTGAATGTTATATAATTTTAGGGTGTGCATCTGTTATTTAGGTGATATTTAAGTACAATACATATCGATGTATTAAAATCTAAAAACAATCATAAAATTTATAGGTCATAAGACATACCATGGCCCCGCACCAGTGTCAGAAACCCATAGAAGGTAGCTACATAGTTGCGTTTCAGGCTGCTCTCACCATGGAAATGACCAACAATTGGAATGCACCGAGGGCTCTGCATCTGATAGCCATGAGACGCTGGCTCCTCAAGTGTTTGATAACATTCATGGGGAGACTGTTTTGCCTTCGGAAGAGACCAAGGGTAGAAGCGGCATGAAATCCAATATTCCGCAATCTGTGCGACCTTTACCCAAGAAAACCAATCCGCTTCCAGGTTATGAGCCCACTATGGAGAAGATATGCGTTTTGGTTATGGACTCGGGCAGTGTCTAGACTAGAGATTATGATGTCAAGTACCCAGTTGCTCCCATCATCCATGTGACTCCTCCAAAGCCTCCTCAAATTCCCACAACTGAGGAGGAATCCATTGCTAGAGAATATGGGTTCTTGATAGAGGAAGAGGACCAGATGATGGATGAAGATGAATGAACTCCATGATTTTCACCTTAGGATATACTTCAGCTCTTTTGTTTTTATATGTAAAACTGAATTTTTTGTATTACAAGAATGGGTGACACTCTTAAGGGGCTAGTTTACTCCTTTGAGGCAGCCCAAAACTTGGTTTATTTTGAACACTACCAAGGCAGGGATAGGCTAAGCACTACTTTCCATTTTTTCCCATTGCCTCTACACAATTTTTCATGCTTTTAATATCGTTTAACCCAAGTTGAAAACAAAAAAAAGTTCACATGAATATATGCACATAAAAATGATTTAAATACATGTTCGAATATATGTTAAAACGATTGAAGTATAATACATATCTATGTATATATCTAAAAACAATCATAAAATTCTAGGTGTTCTTAGATGTGTCAAACAATCATAAAATTTTAAAATTGCATTAAAACATATATATCCAGTACACAACATTTTTCATTAATGTACATAGAAAAGATACTTTGAGCTAATAGTACACTGAAAATTACAAAACACAGATGACACATTTTGCAATCAAGAATAAATATTATAATTGAATTTTAATGGATACATCTCTAAAACAAAATTGTGCAACTTGAAGTTTGCATTATGAGAAATTGTACCACAAAATGTATGAAATCCTTTAGAACAAATAATCTAGACATGTGTATGTGTACACATGTATAAATTACTTGTGTGCATCTAAAAAAACAATGTACATGTGTAAACACTTTTACATATAACATAAAAAGGCAGTTCAATTTTTAGTTGAGTTCTAGACGTTCTAAAAGATGCATCCAAAGAGAAGAAATTACTAGGAAGTTTAATCAAAACACTTCCAATGGAATGCAATCTTTAATGATCCGTTCATGATCGGCTTTTGACATTTTCTATTTCTTAATTTTCATTTTTTTCTTTGATTGAACTTCTATCAACTTTATGCGTGTTTCACACACCATATGACTATATTGACAACTTATGACATCAGTTTCATTGCCTTGAAAGTAAACAAAATCCCCACTTTGATTAGTTAGTTGGAAAAAATAATCTTTCAATTTAATAGACCCTCTGTCATATGTAAACTCATGATCATTATGGTTTTCTAATAATTTCATCTTTCGTTTAGTGCAACGCATCAAATCATAGTTCACATTTTCATCATTCATAGTAGGTGCAACTACAACAAAAAAAATCTCTTGCACAGTAAAAAAAACTTATGTATTTAAATTTAGATCATAATTAACATGAAAAATTAACTTTAAAATTAACATGTGTACTTTATTTTATTATATATTTCTAGATCTCTATCATTTGAAAGAAATTGAAATGTTACCTTCTCTAATAAGATCAGAAACTCAATCACCATTAGATGATATTGTATTCTCCTCTGATTGAATTTCTTCAAAGCTTGCAACAAAAATTTTCCCCTTTCTATTTAGTTCTGTATGTTATCAATCTTTGACATACATTTTTTTTCACAAACATCATTGGATTCTTTGTTGTCTATGCAAACATGACAGAAAAAAGAATATTTTCTTTTATCCAATGGAAACACATTTGTGAACAACTTTGTTTTAATTGAATGCAATTTTCAAGTCCCTTTTATTGTTTCAACGTCATATCCAATCGATCTATCTATTATATCTATCTAATAAATCAATCTATCTATTTATATTCAAAGAAGAATATAAATATGATATAAAAATACCATCAAAGATGATCATTGTGTTAAATGTACCGTTAAACATTAAAAATACAATAAAAATTAAATTGAACGTACCTTCGTACTTCCCTTGATTGGTTATTCTCATGGCTTAGTGCAACAATGCACCATTGAACAACTTGTTCAGCTGAGACAAGTCAATTTGTAGAGTGGTCCATTTGATAGCTTCGAAGTGCTCATTTTATGCATGTCCCTGCACCGTCATGTTCTCCTTTTCCATGACCACTCTCAAAGAAATTCCAACAATGTTTAATGCAGGTTTTCATATGAAGATGACACAACCAAAAGAATGATCGTGAAGATTTGAATTGACCTGCACATCCATCTGACCATATCCAATGTTCATTGAATTTTATTCCATGACTTTTCAAGGAGTCATAAATCTCTTCAAAACATTGTTGTAAAAAATATGTATCATGTGTATGATCGTCACTGATATAAAAGTGATATTATTTAATAACATGTTGAGTTTCACTGGTGCTTTCTATATTATCAACATTTTTTTTAGCATGTCTATATAGGATATGGACCAGCATGGAGACTTGGTCAACATGATAGTATTCACTCTAAATTTATTTTTGTGGAAGAAATGTGTAGTTTTCTGTAAAATCAACTACTAGAAAAATGGTCTCTGGTGAAAAAACATCACGGGATTTTCTTAATTGTAACTTCTACCATCAAGCTCTATGGGAATGCTTGGTGTATTTATAAATTTCTTCCTCAAACTTTCTCAAAAAATCAATCAAAAAAATTTCTTCTTCTTGTAAATCAATTCTGTTAGGTCACTATATTACTAGTATAGTCCCTTATTGTTGTTAGTGTAACCCCCTTATTGTTATTATTGTACCCTTGTAACCCCCATTTTATTATTATTGTGCCCTTAAATTATTATTGTTAGGTCGGATAGGATTACATTGTGGCCCACTAGGATTACATTATGGCCCCATGGACTCCTATATATAGAAAGGAGGTTTTGTAAATTGAATCATCCAAGATTTGTTCATTTATGTAATGTATTGGAGGTTGCCCCCTCAAAGTGGCTTATTTCTAAGGCGTTGATATCTCTTTTCTTCTATTTTTGGAGCTGGTTACACAACATTTGGTATCAGAGCTTTGGATTCTAGGGTTTCGCTGCTCCAAATAGGTCATCATGGTATTTTCACTATAAATTTTTTTCTACGAAGTTTCAGAAGCTGAAATTTTTAGGGTGCTAAGCAGAAATATTGAGGAATATTTTCTAAAAATTTCAAAGCTTGGTTCACAACGTTTTCAGAGATATGATCTTTGGAAGTTAGTTATTTTTTCAGGCTCCTAAAAAAGTCATCGTGGCATTTGCGCTATAACATTTTTTATACAAAGGTTCAGAATCTGAAATTCGTATGGTGCGAAGCTGAAATCCTGAGGAAATTCTTCAAAACATTTCAGAGCTTGGTTCGCAATATTTTTGGATATATGATCTGTGGAAGGTAGTGCTCTTTCAGGCTCCTGAATTGCATCTCAAAGAGGTGATCATGGGAAAAGTTCAATAACTCTCTCTCTGGGCATCGGATTGGAGTGCCGTAAAAATTGGTGGCAATTAAATAGACTTTAGTTTCTTTGCTATCAATTTTAGAGAAAAAGGATGAAACAGTGATACGTGGCAAGTCGTACAAGTTCGCTCTACTGAACCAGTCCATAATTAGGTCATTGTGGGAGATTGGACACAAATTTGTCTTGGAGAATCCAAATCAGGTCAAACCTGAGGCATTTGAAAGATAATTCAGAGGGCTACATCAGTACCAAAATTCAGATATTGAAGTGTTTCAATCACAGAGATAATCCAATTTCAATATCAAGCTCCTCAAAAGTAAGAAAAAGGCGTGTATTTTTTTTCCGAATTGCATAAGTCTTGTTTGAAGAATCAATTTTAATTGATTCCAAGGGCATATTGTAGAATAGATATCAGTATTGGGTTTTAAAATATGCCCCATAAAAATAATTCAACACCCATTAAGCATTCAGAAGGCTCTACTATGACTCATGAAGATGAATAATTGCAACATGATCTATCAAAATTACAAGAGAAAGTGCAACAAATTTCACTCTCGCAAAGAGCAACAAAAAATGAAATGAAAGTTTTGAAGAAAGGTGCAGAAGAAAAGATGGATGGCATGGAAGCTAAGATGGAAAACATGAAGAATGATCTAAAAACAAACATCGAAGGTTTGACAAAGTTGATACAAGAAATGTTTCCTAATGGTGAAAAGATAGTAGAAGAACCTCATGATGAGAACAAAATAAATGTTAATCGTGATTTCATAAACTCTAATGTTGGCGGGAAGAACCACCATATTCCAAAAGTGGATATGAGGAAGTTTGATGGAAAGGATCCTGTAACATGGATACTACAGATGGAGCAATATTTTGATCTCCATAACGTGCAAAACACACAAAAGGTACGCATTGTAACTTTACATTTAGAACAAAATACATTTGTATGGTATCGATGGCTTTGCTCCCGTAAAAAAATTGTCACTTGGTCAATTTTTACGGAAGAAATGATAGCACATTATGAGGATACAAAGAGCAACACCTTCTTTAGCCAATTGATAAATCTCAAAAAAAGGGTTTAGTGGGGCAGCACATTGAGGAATTCCAAAAATTGAATATAAGGGTAACTGATATTCCAGAGGAACACAGGATCAATATCTTCATAGGAAATTTGAAGGATAATATCCAACATGAAGTTTGCGTTTTGGAACCAGATTCATTGGAGAAGGCATTCAGGTTGGCAAGAAAAGTTGAATGTAAAATAATGGTGACAAGGAAGCCTACCACTCAATTCTATAAAGAAGGAAGTGTTGCTACGCCTAGATTTCCACAACCTACAAGCTTGACACCACAACAATTGGAAGAAAAAAGAGCAAAAGGGCTTTGCTACAGTTGTGATAGCAAATACACTAAAGGTCATAAGTGTGCTGAGAAGAAATTATTTTACATAGATTGTGAAGAGGAAGAAGAAAATGAAGAAGAAGAGGATATACACTAGGAACCAACCCTAGAAGAGGAAGAAATGAATTTTACCATATCGTGTAATGCACTAGCAGAAATTACCACTCCTCAAACTCTCAAGATAGAAGGACAAATCAAGAAGAAAAAGGTAATAGTGTTGATTGATTCAGATAGCACCCATAATTTTATTCATTGTAAGGTATCCAAGGAATTAAATTGTTTCCTATACCCAGCACCAGAATGTCAAGTTATGGTTGCAAATGGAGGAATTATAAATTGCTCTGGAAAATGCCATAATATCAAGCTAACCATGGGGGAATATGTATTGACTAGTCCAATGCTTTCCATTCCCATGGGAGGTGCTGATGTTGTACTAGGAGTACAATGGTTACAATCTTTGGGAACGGTAGCTTTTAATTTTCAAGAACTTTTCTTGAATTTTTTTTCAGAAGGAGAGGAAGTTGAATTACGGGGTATTGAAGGGAAGACAGGAAGGATATTAAGCTCTAATGTCATGAAAAAGCTTCTAAAGAAAGAACAATGAGGCATATTTTCACAATTATGCTCACTAGAAGTTCCAACATCAAAATCATCTATTTCTGCAATTCTCCAACAAGTCTTGGACAATCATTCCAAGGTGTTTGAAACTCCCAAAGGACTCCCACCTATTCGTGATCATGATCATGCTATTCATTTGATTCCAGGAAGTGTTCCTCCAAATATCAAGCCTTATAGATATCCTTATGTCCAAAAGAGCGAAATTGAACGTATGATTGCAGAAATGTTAGAGGCAGGTATAATTCAACCTAGTCAAAGTTCTTTCTCTGCTCCCGTAGTATTGGTACACAAGAAGGATGGATCATGGCGAATGTGTTCGGATTATAGGGAGCTCAATAAGCTCACCATTAAAGATAAATTTCCCATTCCTGTGATTGATGAATTATTGGATGAATTACATGGAGCAATTTATTTTACCAAGTTGGATCTTCATTCAGGATATCATCAAATTAGAATGAAGATTGAAGATATTATGAAAACAACATTTCGAACTCATGAGGGTCATTATGAATTTTTGGTCATGCCTTTTGGCCTTACCAATGCACCTTCTACATTTCAAGGGTTGATGAATTCCATTTTCAAACCCTTCCTTAGAAAATTTGTGCTAGTATTTTTGATGATATACTAATCTACAGCAGGTCTTGGAAGGATCATGTTGAACATGTTGACAGGGTGCTCAAACTATTGCAGGAGAAACAATTATATGAAAAAAATCCAAATGTTTCTTTGGAGTACAAGAGGTGGAATATCTGGGTCATATTGTATCTCACGAGGGTGTTAAAGTAGACCCTAACAAAATTAAAGCCATTAATGAATGGAAAGTCCCCACAACCATAAAGAAGTTGCGAGGATTTCTCGGGTTAACAGGGTATTATCGCAAGTTTGTTAAGAATTATGGGAGAATAGCAGCACCTCTAACAACATTATTGAAGAAAGATGCATTTTCATGGACTCGTGAAGCAACTAAGGCCTTTGAACGTCTTAAGGAGGCAATGTGCCATGCACCGGTCTTAGCTACGCCAGACTTCACAAAAACCTTTATTGTGGAATGTGATGCCTCAGGAAATGGAATTGGTGCAATTTTAATGCAGGAAGGAAGACCCATTGCTTTTGAAAGTCGTCCAATCAAAGGAAAGTATTTACAAAAACCTATTTATGAGAAGGAAATGTTAGCAATACTGCATGCACTAAAGAAATGACAAACTTACCTAATGGGAAGACACTTCAAGGTAAAAACTGATCATGATAGTCTTAAACACTTTTTGGAACAAAGACTATCTTCAGAAGAGCAACAAAAATGGGTCACAAAGATGTTGGGTTATGACTTTGAAATAATCTACAAAAAGGAAAGTTTAATGTTGTTGCAGATGCACTCTCAAGAAAGAATGAAGAGGTGGAAGCATTGCTTTGTGCCATTTCTATTATCCAACTAGATTGGATAACCGAAGCAAGAGATGAATGGAAGAAGGAAAAAGATGTATGGACACTCATTCAAAAGTTGCAGCAAGATCCTAATACATCTGATACATTTAGTTGGAAAAATGATTCTTTATGGTACAAATATCGCTTATATCTTTGTAAGAATTCCCAACTAAAACAAAATATTCTTTTGGAATTGCACACTTCTCCTTTAAGAGGACACTCAGGATTTTTAAAAACTTACCACAGGGTGAAGAAATAATTTTTTTGGGATGGCCTTAAATCTGATATTCAAAAGTTTGTGGCGGAATGTTTGGTTTGCCAGCAGAATAAAGTGGAAACAATTAAGACCCTGTGACTTATACAACCTTTATCCATTCAAAGTCAATGTTGGGAGGAGATTTCAATGGATTTTATCACAGGTTTACCTAAGTCCGAAGGAAAGAGTGTCATCATGGTGGTAGTTGATAGACTTACCAAGTATGCACACTTTTGTGCATTATCTCATCCATTTAAAGCAAGTACAGTTGCTACTACATTTATGGATAGAATTCAAAAGCTACATGGAAGCCCAAGGGTTATTGTAAGCGACAGAGATCCCATTTTTAGTGGAAATTTTTTGACGGAGTTATTTTCTTGTTTGGGTACTCAATTAGCTCATAGTTCATCTTATCATCCTCAATCTGATGGTCAAACTGAGATAGTAAATAAATGTTTGGAAGGATATCTTCATTGTTTTGTATCTGATAAACAAACACAATGGGTCAAGTGGTTACCTCTTGCTGAATGGTGGTATAACACTTGCTTCCATACTACAGCAAAAATGACCCCATTTATGGCACTTTATGGATGTCATCCACCATCCATCACATCATCTTTAAGGGAAAATTCGAAGGTTCAAGCAGTGGAAGATCACATCGAGCATCAGCAAGAAGTTCTCCAAATCTTAAAGGATAACCTAAATTTGGCACAAAATCGAATGAAATAACAGGCAGATCAACATCGCAATGAGAGAAGTTTTGATGTAGGAGATTGGGTATTTTTACGGCTACAACCATACAAACAAATTTCCCTCAAGCAAGCAAAGAAGGATAATAAATTATCACCAAAGTACTATGGTCCTTACAAGGTGTTGCAAAAGATTGGTACTATGGCATACAAATTGGAGCTTCCTGCTTCTTCGCGAGTACATCCAATTTTCCATGTTTCATGCTTAAAGAAGGTTATCAGTGAAAATCTTCCAGTTCAAACAATATTACCGAAACTTGATGAGGAAGGAAAAATCATATTGTAACCTGAAGCGGTCACAGAAACAAGAACTCGACAACTACAGAATTGATCAATTTCAGAGTATCTCATCAAGTGGAAGAACTTACCCACTGAAGATTCTACATGGGAGGATAAGAATTTTATACAGAAGCACCCAGAGCTACTCAAGTGTTGATGAAAACACTTTTTTGAAGGAGAGGGGCATGTTAGGTCCCTATATTACTAGTATAGTCACTTATTGTTGTTAGTGTAACCCCCTTATTGTTATTATTGTACCCTTGTAAACCCAATTTTATTATTATTGTGCCCTTAAATTATTATTGTTAGGTCGGCTAGGATTGCATTGTGGCCCACTAGGATTACATTATGGCCCCATGGAGTCCTATATATAGAAAGGAGGTTTTGTAAATTGGATCATCCAAGATTTGTTCATTTATGTAATGTATTGGAGGTTGCCCCCTCGAAGTGGCTTATTTCTAAGGCGTTGATATCTCTTTTCTTCTATTTTTGGAGCTGGTTACACAACAAAATCTTTTAGCATTTGAATCTTGAATCAATGTATGGATATATTCATATCTCTTCCATTTCACTTTCATGTAAGAAAAATATTGATCATTTATATCAGTACGATATTTGTTTTGAAATTTAGTCAAATTTCCACAATCATCGCATTTTTTCCCACCAACACATTTCTTTTGGTAAAATAATTCATGGCTTTCTCTTCCACAAAGAATTTGAGATATGAAATCATGGATAGTGGAAGGAGGACGTGAATCTTTCCAAAATGTTTTACCAAAATTAAGGAATGTGTCATAATATAATTGAAATTCCACATGATAATGACAACAACAAGTGTCGCGTATAGTGATAAGTTCTACATACCATGTTTTTTGTTTCACAAAAGCACTGATTGAGACATCAATTTCACAATTATGTTCTTTGAACTTATTGAACAACTCTATCTGAGTGGTTTCCAATAAATGTTTTGGATGTTCTTCGTACTGATTTCATGCTATTCTTCTTCGCATCACATCCCTTAATTTTGGTGAAACACGTGAATTTCTCATCCAATATTCATATACTATTTTTTTAACATTTTCTCCAATTCTATATTTGTATGTTTGCCTACAAATAACTGTCCAACAACACTGACTTGATCCCACACTTTGAAGATAGGGAGCGATGCAAGGGGGGAGCGGAACGATGCGTTTGGGCGGGACTGCGATTTTTTTGAATGGAGATGGGTGTGCCTCGGGTTTCGTTGAACAGACAAGCTCTCTGTCTGTATCTGCGCAAGGAGTTCTTGATTCTACAGAACCTGTCTGCTCCAGAGCCGGAGGACTGTCAGGTGGTTTTTTAAATGGTGCGGTGGAGCCCCCGATTCTATCGGATGGGAGGCTGTCGCCCATGTTTTTCCATGCAGGGCTCGAGGGCAGGAAAGGCGGATATAAGCCTGGTATACATGCGCTTCATGCACTGAAGGGGCGTGAACCTACACTGTCTTTGAACGGGGGAAAGTACCCATCCAGGCTGCGAACGTGGCCTTGGGAGGCTTACCGGGAGCTTCCTCATCTGTATATCACATTGATCTGGATCCCTCTGCGCCTGTGGTCAGTAATGTGGACGGTTCTGGGGAAAAGGTAAGTGTTCGCGCCTCCTATTGTCCCATAAGCTGGGCAGAACAGAGCGGTGTAAAGGTTACTGAAACTATTAAAGGGACGGGCCCAAAAACATGACAAGACTCTGAAGTGCCGAAGCAGAGGCGTAGAAACAAAAAATGGATTAAGAAAAAAACTGCTGAGCACAATTATGTCCTAGGTGAAGACATAGGGTGGGAACAGGTCTCAGTAATGGTTGACAGAACTCTGGTTGGCAGGGCTGTGGGTAGGCACTTTGCCCTGAAAACTATAGTCTATTGGGCTGATGCGCACTGGAGTTCTGGCATTGGTTATGTACCTGAGGTGGTCTCACTTTCAAAGGGGTGGTTCGCCTTCCATTTCTTGTGTTCTGATCATCTCCAGTGGGTGACACAACGATGTTGGTCTGTTGATAACTCCCCTCTGCTCTTTAAACCTTGGCATCCGCTCTTTGATGCCAGCAGGGAAAGGGTGGATTCGATCCCACTGTGGGTTCGTCTACCTGGGTTACCCCTTCATTATTGGACAGAGGAGCACCTTTGTGGTATAGGTAATACCATTGGGGTTTTCTTAGAGGCTGACCTCTCCTTCATCAAGACAAACCTCAGGCGGGTAGCAAGAGTTCTGGTGATGATTAATATCAGAGAGGGTCTTGCAGAAACTATGAATCTTCGTTGGGGGCCTTATGATATTAAGCAGATCCTTGACTATGAAAAGGTTCCCTTTCGATGCCGACGGTGCCATGTCTATGGACATCCAGCATACGAATGTAGTTCTGCTCTTAGATATGCCAAAAGGAGGGAATCTGATCCTCATATGGAGGCTTCTCAGAGGAAGGAGGCAGATTTCGTTCCTCAAAGCCCACAAACAGTTCCTTCTTCAGACCACTCAAGTGCTGAGCAGTTTTTAACTAATAACTCTGGTTCTTGTATGATGTCTGAGGTAGATCTTTAGGGGCTGAGTGATTTCTCTGGCCCTGCTACTGGGCAGGAGGCTCTATTCCAAGATGCTGGGTGTGGAGAGCTCGTTGAAGTGGAGGTACATAGACGACACATTGGAACAGATTTTTACCTAAAGGAAGATGTTGTGTTGAATGAAGTTTTCTCTGTGGTGAATCGTACACTTTTGGGCTCTTATCCATTTTCTCCTGCTTTAAACTTCTCTTTATACATGTTTCAGTCTTCTGTCCATCTTTCAGTCTCAGGTAGGAAGGATGCTGGTGGAATGGTCTCTAATTCTGTTCCTAAAATTACCTCAAAGCCTGTTTCGCTGCATGCTCTCCAAGAGAAGGATTCTGTATCAGTTTATGACCCAGGTGACAAGCTGTCGAACTCTGTGGTTAATACAGCATCTTTGGTCTCTGGTTATAACCTGAGATCTAGTTCCAAAAAAGGAGCTGGTGGATTTGGGATGGGAAAATCCCCTTCTGCTCGGGGTAGGGGTAGGATCTCTTTTTTGGCAAAAGCTCAGGACCGAGCTAAGTTGGATGTTCATGATGGGAGGCAGATCTCGATTGACAGGGCGCTTAGAGCAAGCAATTCCCTAAAGCCGGGTGTTTAATGAAGATAATGTCTTTCAATTGCAGGGGTTTGGCAGGTCCCCAAAAGAAAGCTGCTTTCCGGAGAATTATCTTTCTGGAATGTCCTGATATCATTTTGCTTCAAGAGACTTTAGGAGGTGGGTTGGTGGTCAAAGCTAGACTGGAGGGTTGGCTGCCTGGCTGGTCTTTTGAGTCCTTGGATGCTAGAGGGAGGTCGGGTGGTTTGGCCATCGGGTGGAATGAAAAAACAGTCAAATCACAATCTCTCTGGGGTATGGAGTCGGTCCTGGGAATTAATTTCCTGTCACTGGAGCTTGGGGAAGCATTCAATCTCTTTAATATTTATGGCCCTTATCAGGATCGTATTCCTTTTTGGGACTCTCTCTTGAATAACTCTTTAATCAAGAGAGACTCTGTAATTTTAGGTGGAGATTTGAATTTTTCTTTGGGACAGTCCGAGGTCTGGGGACCTCATGCACATATCGACTCTTTGACTGGTTTTTTCACTCAAAAATTGGAGGAGAATCACTTGCTGGACATTGAGCCCATCAAGCTGAAACCTACTTGGAGGAATAATAGATGTGCTGATGACAGAATAGCTAAGAGACTAGATCATTTTTTGGTGGCTGAGCATATTGTGGATAGGCCTTTTATGATTAGGCAGTGGATTGGTAGTGGGGGTGCTTCTGACCATTTTCCTATCTTTCTTGAGCTAAAGATCGGGCCTAGGCAGCCCCCTAGCCCTTTAAAGTTCAACAAAATATGGCTCAGGGATGATTCTTTCAAAGCTTTAGTTCTTGATTGCTGGATTCCTTTTAGGGAGGATAGTCCTCTTTCTGCTGCCTTCCAGTTTGCTAAAAACTTAAAGCGTTTAAAGGTTGCTGTGAAAGGCTGGTCGGCTGCTAAGAGACAGAGGGAGGATGTGGAGTTGAAACAGGTGGAAGAGGATCTCCGGTTGATTTATGAGGGCAATGGGGGTGGCTTTCAATCCCAAGATGAAAAAGACACACTTATTTCATTGGAAAAAAGAAGGAACTCCCTTCTTATGGATAAGGAGGAATCTTGGAGGTTGAAGAGCAGGGCCACTTGGCTGGCTAGTGGGGATGAGAATACAAAATTTTTTCATGCTTATGCTCGCGGCCGGAAGGCTGCTAATACTATTTGGACGTTAAGAGATGGTTAGGGCATTGAGCATACTTCTTTTGAGGCCAAAGCTAGATTGGGGGTTGATCATTTCAAGGACCTTTTTAAGGCTCCTGCACATGCTTCACTAGCGGAAGTGATAAGGGTTGCACAATATTTTCCGAGATTTGTGGAGGAGGCTGATAACAGATCTTTGATGGCGGAGGTCTCTGAAAAAGAGCTAAAGGAGGTTCTTCAAAGCTTCCAAAAAGACAAAATTCCGGGGCCTGATGGGTGGTCAGTTGAATTTTTCTTGGCTCTTTATGAAATTTTAGGGACTGATTTGCTGAAAGTTGTGGAGGATACCAGGATTTCTGGGCGGATTCCTGCTTGCTTCAATTCCACATTCATAGCTCTTATTCCGAAGGTGGATAACCCTCTTTCTTTGGCTGATTTCCGTCCAATCTCTTTGTGCAACTGTATCTATAAAGTGATAGCCAAGGTGGTTGCGAGAAGACTCAAAGGCATACTATCTTCTCACATTTCCGGTGAAAAATTTGGTTTTTTGGAAGGTCGTCAAATTCATGAAGCAATCGGGACCGCACAAGAGGCTCTCCATAGCATGAAGACCAAGAACCTCAAAGGGACTGTGCTGAAAATAGACCTATCCAAAGCATATGACCGGGTAAGTTGGTTATATATTCGTATGCTTCTTACTCACCTTGGTTTTGGTATCGGTTTCATACGATGGATTATGAGTTGTATTACAACTGTTTCCTTCTCTGTTCTGCTCAATGGGGCAGCCTCCCCTTTTTTTCATGCTGAAAGAGGGCTGCACCAGGGCTGCCCCCTCTCTCCCCTCTTATTTTTACTGGTTGCTGAAGGTTTGAGTAGAGCTCTTCATGTGGCAAAGAGACAGGGTACGTTGAAGGGCATTCAGGTGGCTCCAAACCTTTTCATCTCTCACCTTCTTTTTGTTGACGATGTTCTAATTTTCTGTTCTGGGTCCGTACGTGATGCTATTACGGTTGGTGAGATCTTGGAATTGTTTGGCAAAGCTACGGGTATGGAAGTGAATGCTGGGAAGTCTTCTATCTCCACTCATTCGTTGAGGGATGAGGAGAGACGTGAGTTCTCGCGGATCTTCCCCTATACTGCTGTTGGTTTGGATGCTGGCCTGCATTATTTGGGCTTCCATTTAAAACCCAATGATTATAGGAAAACTGACTGGAACTGGTTGCTCGAAAAGCTGGAAAAACGATTGAAAGTTTGGTCACACAAATGGTTATCCCGTGCTGGGCGGTTGACTCTAGTTAAGTCGGTTCTGGAGGCTGTTCCGGTGTATTGGTTGTCTTTGTCGTGGATTCCCAAGGGTATTTTGGAGGCTGCTAGGCGGATTTGCTTCAGATTCCTGTGGAGTGGTAAACAGGATTCTTTGGTGACCCCTTGGGTTCGGTGGGAAAAAATTGTTGTTCCAAAAGCGTTGGGTGGTTGGGGTCTGAAAAATATCTTCCTTTTTTCTCAGGCCCTTGCTGCCCAAGGGTGGCTGGAGGCTCATCAATGGTGACAGCCTTTGGACCCAGGTGATTTCTCACAAATATATTGCTCCTTTCTCCATTGTGGATTGGATAAGGTCTCCTGGGAAAACCTTTGCTGGGGCCTCGGTGATTTGGAAGGCACTTGTTAAATCTTTCCACATTTTGGAATCTAGTCTGGCTTGGGATGTGGGAAATGGTAGGAAGCTGCGGGTGGGTGAGGATCCGTGGATGGGTAGTACACTTCAGCACCTCCTTCCTAGGCGCACGGTTGAGGCTTTAAGGCAGCAGGGGATTACCTTTCTCTTCCATCTTGCTGATCCGGTTCGAAGGAGGTTGGGCATCCAATCTTGGTTACAGGCTTCTTCTTTTGGGCTGGAGGATGTTGATGAAATGGCTCTGGCGGTATATATTCGTGCACTAAAACAGGCTCATCTTGTGCTCTCGGACAGGGATGATAAGATCGCTTGGGATTTTGACCCCTCGGGGATATATTCCCCTCGGGCCGGCTATCAAAAGCTTAGTGAAGGGAATGTTCTGGGTGAGGTGCGTTGGTGGTGGAAGATTCTCTGGAAATTGAACTGTCCTCCTAAGACACGCCTTTTTATGTGGTGTGTCCTTGAAAATAGAGTCCCTACCTGGGACGTGCTGCAAAACAGATGTTTTCAGGGCCCTGGATGGTGCTGTTTGTGCAAATCAGAGGTTGAATCAGTTAATCATCTTTTCCTCAGCTGTTCTTTCATTCAAGGCATTTGGTTGGAGTGTTCTAGGCTTTTGGGATTTCGGTGTAGATGGGAGGGCATTTCTGTCTCTCATGCCTGGGAATCATGGTGGCTGTCTACAGCTGAGCTGAACTTTAAATCACTGCCTCTTCTCGTTATATGGGGTTGTTGGTTGGCTCGTAATCGGCTTCTTTTTGATGGTTCTGTTAGTACTCCAGAGATTGTCGGTGCCATGACTGTGGGGCTGCACTCTGCATTCCCTATTCATATTCGTGTTGCCAATCAGAGGGAGATCCTCATGTTGGAGATTGATAGGGGTAGGCCATGGGGTTTTTTTGATGGAGCTATGCAACAAAATCTTTGTGGGGGTGGTGCCCTGTTGTTTCTTTCGGATTCACACTGGTACGAGATCTCTGTAGGGCTGGGGGGAGGGTCAAATAATTTTGCTGAGCTGCTGAGCCTCAAGATCCTTCTACTGTTCGCTCTGGAGAAAGGTTGCAGGCAGCTAAATGTTTTCGGGGACTCATTGAACGTGATAAACTGGATAAAAGGTGTACAGAACTGTAGAGTTCATCTTTTACAAAATCTGTTCTGTTCCATTGGAGTGATCCTCTGTTCTTTTGCCTCTTTCTCATGTCAACACATCTATCGTGAAAATAATGAGAAGGCGGATCAAGCCTCTAAGAGGGGGTTGTTGTTGGAAGAAGGCATCTGGAGGGTCAGAGAACATATAGAGGGTGTTATCTCTGAATATTTCCACCCATCATTATTCGATTAGTGGCTACCGGTTTTTTCTTTGGCCTGTTCTTTGTCTACTGTCTCATCCTCTCAGTGTGAGGACTGTACAAGTTTATCAGAGGAAGGGTGGGCTTTTATCTTCATCTGATGGTTGGTATACAAAAATGTCGAGAGATCTCCTTCAAAAGGTGTGATGAATCCACTTTTCTGGAGGAAGTGGGCTACTTTTCTCTTGTTTGAAACTTCTGGGGGGCTTCCGGCTGACAGTAGTCTCCAGGGACTATGTATACACCTATGTGGTATCCAAATATGATCTCTTTATACACCTTTTAGTGGGTTGATGCCTCATATGGCTTCAAAAACTTCCTTAGATTTTCTCGGACACATTCTGTGGACAGTATGACAGATTTCTTTGGGTCAAAGTTACAAGAATGGCTACACTTTTTTCCTTTGACAGATTGACAGTAAATGTGCTTTCACTGCTTTTTGTGCCTGGAGAGGGTGTATCTGTTTTGCTGATCTTCACATTGATGGATTTTCTTCTATGGGCTGGACTCAGTGTCTCTGGGCATGGACAGATTGTCAGTTAGCTTTGGGTCAATGTCTCAAGTCTGGCTTCACTTTTTTTCATTGACAGATTGACAGAAAAGGTGCTTTCTCTGGGTTTGTTGTTTGGAGAGTGCGTTTTTTGCCTGCTGATCTTCACATTGATGGTTTTTTCCTCTATGGGCTTTCCCTGGCCTCTTAAACTTTCCCTGGTTATACTCCAAAGGGCGTTTTTGCTGGCTCTGCTGTAAATAAAGGGTACATTCGAATGGGCTCTGTCTCTGACTGAATGTGGTGCGTTTCCATTAACTGAACTGGTCTATGACAGAACGTGGCTCTGTCTCTGTGGATCGTGGTGGTATGTCTTTATGCAGCGCAGTTGGTTGCATATTAGAACCTGCCTTTTGTCTTGGTGCAGCGCTGTGGGGTATACGCTGCTCTGTTTTTGACTGACTGTTCACAGCAACCATTAACAGAACTGTTTTTCCTTTTCTATGTTAGCAGAGGTACGCTGTGTGACAGATTAAAACAGCGTTGTGTATTTCATTTGTTTTCAAATTGCCTCTGGACCATGCATAGTATCACTATGTATCTGTCCCTGTTCTCAAACTACAGGGTTTGTTTTTCCGAACACATAGAAATGTGTTTCTCACAATGTAATTTTATAACTCACCTGCAGTAAATAAAATTATGCTTTTTTCTCGAGGAAAAAAAAAAAACTGTCCAACAAGCGAGTTCATCAATTACATCTATTTTCAACCAAAATTTCTGATGTTTGTGCAACATTTTTCATGAGGTTCCTAATTCTCGTGCCATAGATTTTACCAAGAGATTCTCTTTAGTACTTGATGAAACCACTACCACATGTATTTCTCTACGTGCATCTGAAACACTTTTCTTTTTAGATCTTCTAATTGAATTTAGAGCACTATTTATATTTTTATCACATTTTCCCTCATTTTTTATCTTTTGTTGATTTTCGAATACCTAATAAAGTCGTAGTTTCTTTTAATTTCCTTGATGTTAAGAGACTTTTCAACAATTGGGCTTGAATTGCCACAATTTCATTTTTGAAGAATTAATCAATAATGTGATAAACATGATATCGTATAACATGGCCAACTTTTTTACCTCCATATGTGTGAGTGTCAACATTTTCTAGCATCTCATCATTGATATTGATTTCATCTGTACATATTACAATTAATTGTACATAATAAGCTTACATATTCAATAAATAACTAAATTAATAAATATGTATAATTTCAATAATACACATGTTCTCAACATATATATATATATATATATATATATATATATATACCTGGTGATTCAATTTCTTCACTTGAATTTCTTTCAACATTTTCACCATCTTCAATCATTGGTTCAATATCTCCTTCACTTTCTCTTTCAAAATTTTCTATCTCATCATCAATGTTTTGAGGAATATCTCTCTCTGTTTACATTGCAAAAAAAAAATTAAAATTAATTCATCAAATAAAAATTAAGTTTCACAATTTACACCAGGAAAATTTTAAATATCAAATTTATAATATTTACATTTACATACCTTCTTCATCTTCTAGTTGAGGTTGATTTTCCCTTTCAATATTTGAGCATTCTTCTCTTCTTTTTTTTGCGATATTCTCTCCCATGTTCTCTACATTCCTCAGGCTCTCTTGTTTGATCATATTTTCTCTTGCAATTCCTTCGAGTTCCCATCATAATTGAGTATGAAGCTCAAAAAATTTCCTTCAAAAATTTAGACAAAAAATCAATTAAAAAAAACATCACGAAATATTTGATTTTTAAAAAAACTCATTTTAAAAATATGGCACAAAAGACATACTTCAACCCAAAACACTTAATATAAAAAATCGGAGAAACAAATGTCTTCTAAAAATGAAATGAACATCAAAATATTTCCTTCCAAGTCCTATAAAAAAAATTCATTTAAAAATTTAGAGAAAAGCTCATTTAAAAAAATCATTATAAAAGATTTACTTCAACCCAAAACACGTACTCTGAAAAAATGTCACTTCAAAAAATACCTCCAAAAAATGTCCATTGAAAATTAATCCCAACCTCTTAAAAAATGTCACTTTAAAAAATACATCCAAAAAATGTCCTTTGGAAATTAAGCCCAAAAACCTCTAAAAAATGTCCCTAAAAACAAAACACCTCCAAACAATATCCTTTGAAAATTAAGCCCAAAAAGCCTCTAAAAAAATATCACTTTAAAAAATACCTTCAAAAAATGTCCTTTAAATATTAAGCCTAAAAAGAGTCCTTCGGAAATTAAGCCCAAAAAAAGTCCAAAAAACGTCTTTTGAAAATTAAGCCCAAAAACCTCTAAAAACAAAATACCTCCAAAATAATATCCTTTGAAAAGTAAGCCGAAAATTCATCTAAAAAAATATCACATTCCTCCAGAAAATGCATCACATACCTCCAAAAAAATTCCTTTGAATATTAATCCAAAAAGAGTCCTTTAAAATTAATCCCAAAAAAAGTCCTTTGCAAAATCAGCCCAAATGAAGAAATCTGCAAAATTATGCAGAAATAATGATTCCTTTTTCGGTTATTTATATCGTGAAATGTCTTTCTGAGGCACTTCATTGAATTTTCCAGCCGACGTAAAGTCCATTAAAATTTCGGTCGAACTTTTGTGTCGTTAGAATTGATGGTCCGTTGAGACAAAAAACAATTCGCCCGAACTTTTTTAAAAGTTTGATCGAACTAACACATTTGCAATTATGCAGCATCTCGGCTATGAACACATTTCTTCATCTTTGGACTGATTAAAATCCATGAAACTTTATGAATTAACTATAGGAACCAGGAAAAGCATTTGCAGAATTCAATCTATTTTTAGGAAATATAACTTTTATGGAATTTAATAAACATTACTAATTTTAATTAATTTTGTAATAAAATGGGTGCAAACAATTTCTGAAGGACAATATGATTTAGTGAAACCAATATTTTGTATCTTACAAAATACATTGTAAATTTTTTTTTTTAAATTATGGTGCATTACATTGGTCCATCGTCTATAATGGGTAGTTTTTAGATTTTTAGTTTCTAACTGATCTATTGAGAAATGTTGTGGGAGCCAAAAATATTCAAAATATGCAGCTTTTTCATATTGGATAAGTTCAAAAAATTATAGTAATTATGATATGCATCAGTTGATTTCATAAATATAACGAAACCGAAGTAGACTTTGTCTAGATTGTTGTAACACATTTTGTTTCTCAAAAACACAAAGTTTTCAAAGAATACACCAACGCATTTGAACATGATTTTTTTTAATCCTTTGATTGTTAAAGAACACATACTCAAAGAAATTTTAATTTGACATATCAAATGTGCATAAAAAAATTCCATAAAATAAGTAATAGGAAGATAATAAAATATCTGACAACTTTTATTTTTATTGTAAAATGAAATTCTAAATAGAAAATTGTTTTGGCTTGAAGAAAGTTGAAGAAAATAAACAAAAAATTATATTTTTTTCTAAAAAAAGGGAAAAAAGTGTAACCTAATTTCACATTTTATTCATATTATTAGAGTGAATAACATTTTTATTTTAAATTTTTATGAATAACTATAATATTAATGATTAAAACATAGATATTATTCATATTATTTATTAATATTAATGTTAATAAAACTAATACTATAAACCCTAATATTAAAGCCCAATATCTTAAAACTAAGGTTAGCCCTTTATATTATAAATTAAATACTATAACCGTAATATTAAACCCGATATTATAAACAAAAATATTATAAACCCAAAATTACAAACCCAATTTTATAAACCATAATATTAAAATCAATATTATAAACCATAATATTGTAAATTATATCTTATAAACCCAATATTTGTAGGTTTTAACCCTATACAGAAATGATCTACTAACGAATCTTAAAACGAAAAATAAACAATAGCGAGAGCATAAAACATAAAATAGATAAACACAGAGATTTTCCCCTAGATCCCAAATCGAGATGACCAGCTTGATTTTTCATTATATTCCCTTTAGTGTTACAACACATATATATACATGCCGAAGCATACATAAACCCCAATCCATTAATCCTAGATTAGAACATAACAGTTGTTCCCTTGACCGGATCTACAAAATACCAGGTGTCGAAAACCATCGCACCCCAAAACCATGTGCAAAACCATGCACAAAACCATGGGCGGATCCGCCCACCAGAAAATAAGGACTAAAAAATAATTTTCCGGGGTGCTGCCCCTGAGCCCCCCATGCATGATTATTCGTGGAAAGAATATAACACATACCCAACATTCTCCCACTTGTTGTTTTCTTTCCGCATGGGGCCACAGGAGAGCTTAGTCATTAGGCCAGTTTTGCAACACCCATTGTTTCTATACACCAAGAGAACTTCTGAGTGCTTACAGACTTTGTCAATGCATCCGCAACATTCTTGAAAGTGTCCACCTTTACCAGCAACACCCTTTTAGCCTCAACCATATCTCTCACAAAGTGATATTTAACATCAATGTGCTTTGTCTTTGAATGATAAGCAGGGTTCTTGGCCAATAAAATTGCACTTTGGCTATCACAACCTATCCTTAAAGCTTGCTACACCAACCCCATACTTGAACACAATCTCTGCAACCAAACTGCATCCTTGCTTACATGAGTGGCTGCTATGTATTCAGCCTCTGTAGTTGAAAGAGACACTACAGACTGTCTTTTACTCATCCAATTGACTGCACCTCCAAATAGGCTAAACACATACCCACTTGTAGATCTTCTTTGGTCCAAATCTCTAGCCCATTTTGCATCAAAAAAACCACGAATGTTCAACACTCTTTCCAATCCTGGTCTTCCCTGGTAGCACAAGCCATAATCACTAGTGCCACATAAATATCTGAAAACCCACTTCACTACTTTCCAATGCTCCTTCCCTACGTTTGACATAAACCTGTTCAATACTCCCACTACATGTGTAATTTCTAGTCTAGTACAGACCATTGCATACATCAGGCTACCCACTGCACTTGCATATGGAACATGAAACATATCCTCCTCTTCTTCTTGTGTCTTGGGACACTGTTCAACATAAATCTTTGTGCCTACAGAAATCAGAAAATTCACCAGTTTACTAACCTGCATATTAAACCTCACAATATAGTCTTGACATACTTCCTCTGGTTTAACCAGAGCTTCCTCTTTGCTCGATCTCTCTTAATTTACATGCCCAAAATATATTTTGCAGCAGCAAGATCCTTCATGTCAAATTTGGAGAATAGTTGGGTCTTAAAACCTTGAATAATTTCTTTTTCATTTCCAATCAACAACATATCATCCACATACAAGACCAAATAAATAACATGATCACCAATTAATTTAAAATAAACACAGTGATCCTCCTTGATTCTAGTGAAGACAAGTCCCCGTATATAGGTATCAAATTTCTAATACCACATCCTTGGTGACCGTTTTAACCCATACAGAGACTTATTTAACTTGCATACCAACTCTTTCTTCCCCTTCACCATAAAGCCTTCAGGTTGTTTCATGTATATCTCCTCTTCCAGATCCCCGTGAAGAAATGTTGTCTTCACATCCATCTGTTCTACCTCAAAATCAAATGCAACAGCAAAAGATAAAAGTAATATAATAGAAGTAACTTTGGCAACAGGAGAAAAATATCACCAAAATCAATTCTCGACACCCAGGAATAACCTTTTGATACCAACCGAGCTTTGTATTTCTCCACCTTGCCTTCTACATTCATCTTCTTCTTAAACACCCATTTTCTCCCGATGGGCTTCCTTCCAACCGAAAACTCCACCAGATCCCATGCCTCATTTTTATGCAAGGATGTAATTTCATCAACCATGACCTCCTTCCAGAGTTTTCCATCCTCTGAATCTACTACCTCCCTGACGGTTCTGGGATCATCATCAGTTATAGTTAAAGAAAAATTTGAACAAAAAGCAAATGGACTATACCTTTCTGGTTGTCTTCTTTTCTGAACTGATCTTCTAATAGCTGGAGTTTGCGGCTCTTCTTCTTCTGAGTCTTCTTCTGTTGTAGAGTCTGATTCATCCTCCTTTAGCTCAAACTCTATCTTCTTAGGTTCCTTTGGTAGGAATTCATGTTTAACAATATCTTTCACCTCTCTAAACACCACATCTCGATTGTACACAACCTTCCTTGTTTCCGAGTACCAATGCTTATAACCCTTTAAACCATCCTTATACCAAATAAAGATGCATTTTTTAGACTTATTATCCAACTTAGTCCTTTTCTTCTTTGGAACATGTACATATGCATCACATCCAAATACCCTGAGATGTGAAAGAGAGGGTTTCTTACCAGTCCATACCTCATGTGGAGTCTTATACTCCAATGTTGATGAAGGTGATCTGTTAACCAAGTAACATGCAGTCTCCACTGCCTCTACCCAGAATTCTTGTCCTAACCCGACACCAGTGAGGATGCCTCTTACCTTTTCCATCAGCGTTCTATTCATCCTTTCTGCAACTCCATTTTTCTGAGTTGTGTATGGAGTAGTATTTTTCCGTGCTATACCACACTTCTTACAGAACTCTTCAAATTCCTTCTTGCAGAACTCCCCACCATTATCTGTCCTCGACACCTTTATCTCCTTCTCTATCTGGTTTTCCACCAAAGCCTTAAATTCTTTAAATCTGTCAATGTCTTCATATTTCTTCCTCAAGAAATATATCCATGTATTCCTTGAGAAGTCATGTATGAATGAAACATAGTACACAGACTTACCCAGTGATGGAACCAACACAGGTCCAAACACATCACTATGCACAAGCTCTAATATCTTGTTCGCCCTCTTAGCACTAGAAGGAAAACTCACTTGATTCTACTTCCCATATACACAATGTTCACAGAAATCGAAATCCAGAGAGAAATTAGAAATACCTTCTACTATACCATTTCCATGCAGTATCCGAAGGCCCTTCTCTCCAATATATCCAAGCCTTTGATGCTATAGCATGGTCTTTTCTCCAAAGACCGCTAGGATTTCTGCTCCAGTTTCAGGAACCACATAATTGTTGCACCCATCAATAAAAGTGTTTCCATGAAGCTTGTATAGATTTACAATTCGAACTCCCCGCATTAACACTAGTGCTCCCCGGACCATCTTATAAGTATCTTTCTCGAACACTATTTTTACACCTGCATCATCCATCTTGCTTACAAAAATCAGATTTCTGGTCAATGAAGGAATGTGCAGAACACCAGGAAGTGTTCTAATCCTTCCACCTTCCATATTTAGCTTGAATTTTCCATGTATGAAGATTCTGGCCTTCCTATCATCACGTAAGAAGACATCATCGCCATCATATTTCTCATACTCGCAAAACCACTCCCTATGGGAAGTGAAATGAAAGGATGCACCCGAGTCAATCAACCATGACTCATGATCTACATGTGTATTTGAAGAAGAAGCCAAATACACATCCCCACCTTCATCTGAGGTGGTTTTTGCCTCTGCAGAAGGAACATCATCAGATCCCTTTCCTTTCTCAGGAGCTTTAGAGCTACAGTCCTTTTTGAAGTGCCCTTCCTTTCTGCATTTCTAGCACACCTTTACAAATTGTCCAGGAGATTTAGATCTCCCTCTAGATTTCGATCTCCCACTCAAAACCATATTCTTACTTCTGTTCTGGGACCTTCCTCGTACAGATAAAGCATCTCCATTCTGACCCTCCATATCTCTCCGTCTCATTTCCTTCGACAACAAGGTTGAGACAATGTCATCAAAATTCAAGGTAGTTTTATTGCTACCTATTGCAATAACTAGACTATCCCACGAGTATAGTAGAGAACACAACAAACTGATGCACTTATCTTCATATGATATTTTAATATGAATAGATGATAGCTGACTTACCACAGTATTGAAGGCGTTGAAATGCTCTGTCACCGAGTCTCCATCCTTCATCCTCAGGTTATACAGCTTTTTCCGCAGGAACAATTTATTCACTACAGACTTAGATTGGTCCAAAGTTCCACGTTTGTCTTACAAGGTCTTTGTCGTAGCTTCCCCAGATACATTCAACAATACTAAATCTGAGACACACAACCATATTGTGCTCTTCGCCTTCCCATCCAATTTCTTCCAGTCTTCATCTGACATTGTTATTGGTTTAGTACCCAGATCTACTGCGATCCACTAATTTTTATCCACCAGAAAATCCTCCATCTTGAGCTTCGACAACTCAAAACTCTGACCATTAAATTTATCGATCTCTATCTTCCCGCCGCTCGCCATCTTCTTTCACCGCAAGAATCGATCTCGTAGATCTCCCACTGAACAAGGTCTACCTCCGGCCCAAGCAAAAAACCCCTCAGCAGTAAAGGCATCCCCTTGAAGCCGAAACTGCTCCAATACCAAATGTATGTTTTAACCCTGTACAAAAATTATCTACTAACAAATCTTAAAATAGAAAATAAACAATAGCGAGAGCATAAAACATAAAACAGATAAACACAAAGATTTTCCCCTAGATCCTAAATCAGGACGACCAGCTTGATTTTTCATTATATTCCTTTTAGTGTTACAACACATATATATACATGCCGAAGCATACATAAACTCCAATCCATTAACCCTGGATTAGAACAGAATTGTAGTTCCCTTGAACGGATCTACAAAATACCAGGGGCTGAAAACCATCGTACCCCAAAACCATGTGCAAACCCATGCACAAAACCATGGGCAGATCCACCCACCGGAAAATAAGGACCAATTTTATTTTATTTTTCCGGGGCACTGCCCTAGACCCCGACAGGGGGGGCTACCACCCCCCCTGTAACCCCCCTGATGTTGCGCCTAGCGCAACGTACAGGGGGGGCTATCACCCCCCCTGTGACCCCTCGCGTGTGATTAATCGTGGAAAGAATATAACACATGCCCAAACAATATTATAAACTCTAATATATAAATGCCTATATTATAAACGCTAATTGTAATATTAAAAACCATATATATTAAACCCTATATTATAAACCTAGTATTAGAAACCTAATATTAATCCCTAATATTATCAACCCAATATATAACCATAAGTCACTTTTGACTTTTTTAAATATGGTGTTTCACCAAGTTTGATCATGGTCAACAATTTAAACATCGACTTAACCTAATATTAAACCTAACATTATAAGCCCTATTAATAAAAGCACTATATTATAACTCAAATATTAAATGCAATATTATAAACCCTAATATTAAGCCTTATATATTAAACACCCTATATTATAAACCCAATAATAGAAACCCTAATATTAAAACCAATATTATAAATCCCAATATTAAGCTAAATATTAGAAACTCAAATGTTCTAAACCAAATAAACACTAATTTGTAAGCGTGATATTAAAGCTAATATTATAAACACAAATATTAAAAACCCTAATATGGCTAAGTTATGCTAATAGAGGGAAAATATGAGTAACTTTTGTTAGCCCTAATATTATAAACCCTAATATGATAGACCCTATATTATAAACCCTAATATATTAAAATCAATATTATAAATGTTATATTATATACCCAATACTATAAACACAAACATTAGACCTCTAATATTATAAATTTTAATAATAAATCCAATATTATAAACACTATAAACCCAAATATTATAAAACATATTATGGTTGAGTTACATTCATAGTGGAGAACTTTAAGTGACTTTTGGATTTTTTTAAATATGGTAAATGTACGTTTCATGAAGTTTGATCATGGTCAACTATTTAAACATGGATTATAATGGTTAGCTTTGTTTGAGTATATTTGACTAATATGGTTGGCTATATCTCACTATTAATAAGAATCAATAATATAAAGTCGTGATTATGTTTGACTAAAGTTGAATATTCTTGAGTGTTAAACATAGAAAAACATTGTCATTGTTAAACATATTCAACCACTTTCATAAATTTGATTAACTAATATTGTAATATTGCATCTAGATGTTGGATAAATTTCAAATTAATATAACAATGCGACAATGTGTGTCACAATGCAATAATGTTTGTTAGATTGCTTCGCTTGAAAAAATTTCCATAATGCAACAATATAACATCACAACATTGTAAAACACATTGTGACAATGTTTGTTAAATTGTGACATTTTTCACTTTGCAATATTATAAATCGTAATATTATAACCCCTATATATTAAACCCTCGCATGAACCCTATATTCTAAAACCTTATATATTAAGCACCATATATTATTAACCCACTATTATAAACCCTAATATTAAACCCAATATTACAAACCAAAATATTATAAACCGAAACCAATATAAGTGAGCTTTGAATTTTGAATTTTGACTAAATTTTGTTAAATATGATAAACACAAGGTTAACCAAGTTTGATCATGGTCAACTATTTAAGGACTATAAATGTTGACTTTTTGTACTATGTTTGACTAATGTAGTTGACTATGTTTCATTATTAATATTAATCAATGATATTACTAAGTGATTATGTTTAACCAAAGTTGAAAAGTGTTGAGTGCCAAACATAGTCAAATATTAACATACAAAGTCAATTACATTAGTAAATGTGGTTAACTAATTTTGCAATGTGACATTACGACATTGGATAAATTACAATGTAAAATAACAATGAAATAATATTTGTCATAATTCATGATGATTAAACATGGCTTCACTAATTTGCCCATGGTTGACCATAGTTTTCTATCATAAATTATGGTTTTTTATATTGATAATGGAAAGATATGGTTGAGCATGCTTTACCATAATGCCCTAAGTCGACCATATTTGATCATATTAACAATGGTTGTCCATGTTGAGCATGGGTTGACCATGGTTTTTAAATTTTGATTGTGGCCACTATGGTGGACCAAATATGACTACAAATGACCATGGTTGACCTAAGTTACCCATGATTGAACATTACTCACCATGGTTAATGATGGCCAACCATTATTAATCGAGTATACTATGGTGACCACAAATGATGAGCGACCATCTAGTATGATTCAATTAAGTTCATAGTTGTTCATTATAGATCACCTATAAATAGACGATAATGCTAGTGGTAAGTATAGTTCATCATGATAGTCATGTTGACTAATGTTGATTGTAATTTCCATGTTGATTATAGTTGACCATATAAACAATAGTCATCCATAATCAACATATGATAATGTATAGATTTATTTATAATTAACATATTATAAATATGTTGATTAATATATTATTAATATATAATTAATCATATTTTGTATTACTGTTTTTAATATTTTTTAAATGTTACTATTTAAATGTATTAATTAATATTTAAATTGGTTAACTTATCTTAATTATTATATTATTAATAGCAATAAAATTATTAATAATATATCCATTTGATTAATATAATATCAATAATGTTATTAGCTTTATTAACTTTATAATAATAATATTAACTCAACATTATTAATTTTTAGCTTTGTATTAATAGAAATAATAATTTTATAGACTTATTATTACTAACTTATATTTTATTTTTAGGACTAATCACCTTAATATTATAAACCCTATAACTTAAACCTAGGTAATGAACTAGAAAAAGATATTTAGCGTAGAGTGGGGACACTCATCTCGTATGAATATTTTTATAAACATATAAAAAAATAATCATAGAAAAGTAAAAATATTATAAATTACATGTAAAAAATTCCAATATTTTTAATAAATTATATTTATTATCTACATATATATATTTACACAAATATAAACCTTTATAATAAATTTTATTATTTTAATTTTCTTTTAATTAAATATTAAACATTAAGTTACAATGTGTTTTTCATGTCTCTTTTAAGTTAGTTTGGTTGGCTCAACAATCGATATGTTTGTGCCTTAGGGTGATTTGAAATGTACATTTAAGTTCCAGTTAATTGAATGAAATGTTCAACTAGAGAGTCCAACCAGAGAGTAAGAATGTTGTGTTATTTGAAGTTCCCATTTCATTTGATTTGTGTTGAATTGAGTGTGTGAAATGTTGTCTCAGAGTTATAATTTATCCATGTCTAAATATCGAAATTTTAGAGTGAATGAAAATTACAAAATAAGGCCTTAGAGTTATAATTTATCTGTGTCTAAATATCGAAATTTTAGAGAATGAAAATTACTAAATAAGACTGAGGAGATGCTTAAAACTGCGTTATTAAGCCAGAGCATTTTTTTTAATACTTTTCTCATATGAGTCATTTTTCTTGTAGCAGGTAATACCTCACTAGATTTTGTTTTAACTACAATTGTAAATAATGGAAATAGACTCCCTTCACCCCTAGTTAATGTAGGGGCCTTTGCAAACCAAATAAATTTCACAGAAATATCTCAGGTACTCTTCAAATATGTTTAAATTTTGGTGTCTTCTTAAATGTTCTTATAGCTGAGATACAGAAATGGTCATGAAAAATTGAACACTGAAATATTAACCACCAATGCTCCTTTTTCTCAATATATCAATTTCAAAGTTTCATTATTTAAATACATCAATTTATGCCTAAAAATTTCACAATTTCATTTCTAAATATATTAATTTAAATGTGTCTAAATATTTCAATTTTAGAGTGAATGAAAATTACGAAAAAAGGCAGCAAAGCTACTTAAAAATGTGATACAAATTCCATCCTTATTTGTTGTAGGTTGTTTGTTCATTGATTGTTGCAAATTGATGGGGATTCAAGGTAATTTAAGAAATTACATATGAATATGAAACAAATTCTTTATCCATTATTGTAATAAAAATTTCCATAACCATTGTGGTTTGTTGTAGGTTTTAATTTCTTCATTGATCAAAGACTAAAAATGGAGTCCCCAGAAATGGATAAAGTTTTTGGTAGGTGAAAAGATTGATATTATTAATATGATTGAATATGCAATTGATATTGCATCTGTCGTTTAACCAAAGTAATTTGGCAGTAAGAGAGACATAATTGCACAGACATTGTATGCATCTAATCCCATACATTTTTTCAAATCCATATGAGGTGTTCAGTATAAAATACATTCTTCCAAATCCATATGAGGTAGCTTTATTAAATAACTAAATTCTTACTAAAATCACTAAAGTCTTGAAAATTGATGGAAAAAGGTGTATTCATTTCTCTCCATAATCAATTATCTTTTGTGTTGCAATCTGTTGTTGAGCTGTATGAGTCTTTGAGAAGACTGGAACTGATGTAAATTACAGTGGGGAACGTAAAGGTTTGCTATTTTAATCGCACTTCACCTTCAAATATGTTTAAATTTTGGTCTCTTCCTAAATAGGCTTGAAGCTAAGATACTGAAATGGTATTGAACACTGAAATATTAACCATGGGCGCACGTCTGCCTACTCTTGTGCTGTATAAAATTGAAGAAATAGGATTCTCTGTCACTAATCACTATGGAATCATAGAGAACACAAGAATGGTGGTTACATGCACTTGGAAAATTGAGCGGGACAGACTTCTGGTCGAGGAGAGGGCTAGTTGCTAAAATCAAAGCCAGACAGGGCATTAGTGGGTTTGGCTTGACGAAATTGGATGTAAAGGCTTCAGGTAGCATGGGTACCATGGCTAGAGATGGAGTGTAGATGGGCGAGGTTATGATGAGAGGGTTGAGTGTTATGAAGGGATGTATCAACGAAGAGAGGATCAGTGCAAAAGCCATGAAAGGTGGGTAGTTCGACACGGGGATCTAGTAGTGATCCACCTCGACGGTTACCTTCAAATAAAGGATCGTTCCAAAGACGTTATAATATTAGGGGCGGAGAACATCATCAACATGGAGGTGGATTCTGTGTTGTATTCCCATTCAATGGTTTTCAAGGCAGCGGTTGTAAAGCCTGATCCTTTCTGGGGAGATAACCAGTGTGCCTTTATGACTACGAGAGGAGGTTCAAGAAATCCTAATATTTGAAAGAAATAGAGCTCATCGCTCTAATACCAATTGAAAGACACAGAGAAAACAATGGAGTGCATAACTCAAACAGTATTTCCAACGCTTCCCTTAATTATTATTGACAACTTAACCATGACTTGAAATAAGTTAACCATGCTTGTTGGTTTAAGTCTCAACTAGGCTTACAATGACAGAAACTTTGACATCAACTCTTTAACAAGATTTCTTTATCCTTTTCTTCTAGTTCTTGTATCCTTTGAATTGCTTCATTTTTATTTTTTGGGCGTAGGTTCAAAATTTCAATTTCTTCATTTTTTGTTGTAGCTCTTCCATCATTAAATCTTTTTTCACCATAAAAACATAACAAATAATTTTAGGATGTTCATGGATGTCATCTACTTCTTCAAAAATCTTCTTGTATTTTGACTGCTGCGACATCCCATCTTCTATAGTTTGTTCTTCATCATCAATCTTCTGATTATCAATTTGCTGCAATATAAGTTCATAATAGAATTTTATCTCTTGAGCACTCCAATACATAAAATTTTCATTGACATTTTCATTTTCAATATCGTCTATGTTGTATTCAACATTCATTATTGAATCTTCTATACAAACTTCATCAACACATGGTGTTTCAAGCCATGCTTCAAGGAATGTCAATTCTTCTTCATATTTTCTTGCTTCTTCTCGGTTGCTTCTAACATTTGCACACATAAAATCAATGTCAATTTTATACGAAAAAAAAATTTAGAACCATATTGGTTCTGTTCATTCTTCTTTTGAATGAGATCTTTCTTCTCTTCTTCCTTCTTTGACTCTATCTATGCCTCATAATCGTGATTCTCCACCTTTTCTTCTGCAAATAGGTTTTCTTCCACTTGATTTCCAGACACAAGTTAGTTTCTATCTCCAAATAACAACATATGAATAACACGATTCTGTTGCATTATCTGCAACCACTCATCATTAGTTAATTTTTCTTCACCAAAATTAATGCCAAAAATTTCAATTTTTTGGATCCACTGAATGAGTTTCTTCTTCATTGGAAATGTTTATGCCAAAATCAGCTCTTGTTGGTAATACGTCATCAACAATGTGATGAGATTCACCAAAATCTTCATCTTTCTATAGATTTTCTCTTACCGATCCATCTTCATTTTCATCTTCAAGAACAACTTCAATAGGTTGTACAATGTTACGATCTTCGAATTGATTACTCCCCCTTGGACCAAATTCTTCTTCCAGGATATTCAATGCTTCCTTCGAAGTTGTATCTTTTGCTAACTTTCAAAAAAACATCTCATCCAATCCCTGTTTGATAAAATCCAATGCTAAAGGATTGCATACTTCATCATATGTGTTATTAGATCGGTATTCAATTAAGTTTTTAGCACGAAGAAAATTTAACATTATAATAAACCAAAAATCAAAATATTTACCAGTAAACGTAGGTGGTGGTAGAAGATCAAAGCTACACCATTTACCCTTGATCTCTTCTCCGTCTTCTGCTAGAATTTTCATTTCCTTGGCTTCGGCATGAACCTATTTAAGCATGGCAACGATCTATGCCTCTTCATTTTGATTCCTTTTTTTAATATTCTTTACTCTTGCTTTGTGACCCATGACCATAGTATTTCTAATGGTCTTATGGTTGTTTACCTAAATTCATGTGACTATCTTTCATATCATCCCTGAAAAAAATTATTATTTTTAATATGCACCCCCGTAAGTCACAATCTTCACCCAACACATTGTCATACTTGATAAAACACCAAAAACAAATTTGCAGACAAACAATGCTTTTTTGCAAAGCCCATAAATCTCCTTCAATTCAAACACTTTATGTTGTTATAACCCTCTTTAGAATATCCAACCATTAAAAAAATCATTTTCATAAAGGAGCCTAAAATATATCTTCATCAAATCTCAAAAAAAAAACGTCATAAAGGGGCTTGAAAAAAATATCTCTTCACCTTTTAGAAACCCTTTCATTTATTTTTATAAACCTTTATAATCCTTTCTTCATAAACCTTTTATTTTCCAAAGCTTTTAAACCAAGGCACCGATAATATTTCACTTGAAATTTAAACAACCTTCGAAATAAATATTTTTTAAACTTTAAAAAGCTTTCTTCCATACCTATTTTAACAACATGAAAAATATTTCATATAATATTCATTCAACTGTGCCTTCCTTTTAAAAACAAATCAATTCAAAAACCTTTTATCCAACACCTTTTAATATATCAAATTAAAAAAATCGCACATATGAATCAGCTTTCAATATATCTGCCAATAATGATACATGTGCCCAACATAGAGTTCATGCTCTACGCCGATGACTTTTGCAAGTGGTCATTCTGATCTTGGAATGAATACTCTCGTCACCAGTACCAACACCTTGTCGAGTACAATATTCTCCTTCCTCGATAAGGAACCTGCGTCCTTCCGAGAATAAAAAGGAAATAGACCGTCCTTATCCATTTATTTGTAGCATGTATGACATCCCACCACGAACACTTCAAGACGACAGTTATGGATTCAGATTCATTTAATATTTCTCTCTTTGTTAGACTCAAAATGGATAATTTTTATCCTGTGGATGTCTTTCTCTATATGTGTTGACATTAAAATGTTGCAGGCTAATGCAACTTATAGTGGAGGGCTCTAGAGACTCTTCCCACCTAGAGCACACACTTCTTCGGTAATTACTCACGTCTCTCAACAATGATGATCACTTCTACTATACAACAAGAATATTTCTCAAACATCTTCATATTTTGGCTTGTCAACAACACCAACAAAAACTTTTACCTCACTATACAACAACTCCACTTGGCATTCACGCAAGACTAGTGTTGAAAATATTAAAGTCACCTGCGTACCCTCTGCAGGTAGAAACAGATTACAACAGGGGTAGCAGCAGCATAGAAGGTTGAGTGTACACTTCTGTGTATTCAAGAGGATTGGAGAAGACCGTAAGGAGGAATTAATGTTTATGGGCAGCAACCACCATTGTAGAGAAGAATTAATGTTTGAGGGGCGTAGCCGAATTTGCAAAAGAAATGAAGACTTCGTGGTTCAAATCACGCAACAGCAGAGTTTTATTAAAGACTGTCTTTTCGGGCTTTTAAGCCCTCAACAACCAAGTATGAATAATTTTTGTTTAAACGCCAAAGATCTTTTAAGTTTTGAATAAGGCACGTGATAGTGGTCCCCACCACTTCATTGCCAATCGCAATCGCAAGTTTTATTGTAAGTGTCTTGTTGATATGGAAGAGTTGCAATATGATGTGATGTGGTCCCACCACAATCTCAATCGCAAATCACAAAGGAGCAATGCATGTTCTGCCATCCGAAATGTAATCGCCATTTGAAATTTTACAATGTGATGCAATCGCAATCGCAATCACATTCACCAGCATTCACCATTCACCATAAGTTATGTTCTGATGAAAGTCTGTGATGCGATTTTCGCAATCGCACAGTCACAATCGAAACATCCAAAATGTATTTCCACCTACCGCATATGATTTCCTCCGATGAAATCGCCGATGTCACCAATCACACATTGAAATCCCAAAGTTCATTCTGCCAAAGCCAATTGTTCCGCTGATCGCCGATCGCTGATTGCGAAGTGGGCTCCACTCGTATATCGCGCCAAAGAAATTTTAGGTTAAATTTTATGTTCCGGAAATATATTTTACTTTACTTTGTTTTTATGTTTTTATTTCACTGCGCCATATAAAAAGTGAAAAGCCCATAGGCATATGTAACTTTTTTTGTATATTGTATTGTTGTGTAAGCCCTCAGAAAAAGAAAAACACAGTAAGACCAGAGAGCACTATTTTGTGCGTTTTGAGAGACAGAGAGAAAGTTTGTGTGAGCACTGCATCTGTAGTAGTCAGTTCAGTTTTGTGAATCCCTCCAATGAGGAAGAAATCTATCATTTTGTAAGATTTTTCGTTCTGTTAATGAAATAGAAAGAAAATTTTTATTCTGCAATCTTTGTCCAGTTATTCTCTATGTTAGAAGGAGAGTATTATTCTCTCACTTATTTTTTCTGGAATTATCAGAAATTCTAACATGGTATCAGAGCTTATCCAGGCTCTTTGAAGGTGTCAAAGAAGCTAAAGGAAGAAGAAGATTTGTTTTCCTTCACTCAAGGCTCAGCAGAAGACTAAGTCCACGTATTTCTTGAAAAAATAGAGCTTTTATTTTTTTTAAAAGAGTAGTCCTCAGAGAGAGAGTTTGTCTTTTAAAGAAGGAAAGACTGTTAGTTTGAAAAACACAGTCAAGTTTAGTTCAGAGTTCAGTTTTATAAGTAATGGCTGGACCAAGCACTAGTATGAGTATTGGAAATGCTCAACTTCCACAATTTAATGGGAAGAACTATGATTACTGGGCCATTACCATGAGAGCCCTGTTTGCCTCACAAGACTTATGGGAATTTGTAGAAGATGGTTTTGATGAACCAGTTGATGAGCAGGCCTTTAATGCCTTAACTCAGGCAGAGAAGGATTTATTGAAGAGAAATAGGAAGAAGGACTCTAAATCCCTCTTCTATTTGTATCAAGTAGTACATGAGAATGTGTTTCCGAGGATAGCAGTAGCTAAGAGATCCAAGGATGCATGGGATACTCTTAAGATAACCTATCAAGGTATGGAGAAAGTGAAGAAAACAAAACTACAGTTGCTGAGGAGATATTTTGAAACTCTCTGTATGAAAGAGTCTGATAATATAGACTCATTCTTCACACATGTGATTGGGATGGTCACACAGATAAGCTCCCATGGAGAAAGACTTGAGGAAATAAGGATTGTGGAGAAACTATTGAGGAGTCTACCCTCAAGGTTTGATTTATTGTTACTACCATAAATGAGACCAAGGATCTCTCAAATTTCACGGTAGATGAACTTCATGCATCGTTGATGACCCATGAACAGAGATTGGAAAGATCAGTAAACCCATCTCTAAAGCATGCCTTCAAGACCCAGATGACTTTTGGAAGAGGAAGAGGTCAAGGCAGAGGAAGAGGAAGAGGTAGAAGCCAAAACAAATGAGGAAGGAACAACGCTTCACATTCACATGGAAGGAGCAATAATCGGAATCAAAGCCACGGCCAGTGAAATAGCCAACAAGGTGAACACCAACACCAACATCAACATGCGCATGGACAAAGATATGACAAATCGAATGTCCAATGTCATTATTGCAAGAAATATGGGCACTATGCCAATGAATGTAGAAAAAAGAAAAATGACATGAAAAATAGGCAAAATTCTAATGTAGCAAAAGAAGAAGAGAACCCAAGTAATATGCTATTAACATGTAATGTAGCACAAGATAGACAAGATGATTTATGGTTCTTAGATTCAGGTTGTAGTAATCACATGACTAGAAACATAACAATGTTTTCCAATCTTGATGAAGAATTTAAATCAAAAGTAACCACAGGAACTGATACTAAGATCTCTATAAAAGGAAAAGTCATAGTTAGTATCCGTGCAAGAAATGGTGAGAAAAAATATGTGCCAGACGTATAATATGTTCCTGGCTTGAAGTGTAATCCTTTGAGCATTGGGCAGCTCATAAACAAAGGTTACAATGTAATCTTTAAGAATGATGTGTGCACAATAAAGGATATACCTCCAAGAAAGAAGATTATTGTTGAAATACAAATGACCAACAATAGAATGTTTCCACTCAATCTCAACACTGACTTGAAAGGAAAAGGAAAGAATGTAGCAACTGTAACTCAAGAGGTATTTCAGAAAGAAGTGAACGATGAAAATTGGTTATGGCACTTGAGATTTGGACATCTCAATTTCAGAGGATCAAATTTTTTGCATAGAAAAGGAATGGTAAGAGGTCTACCATTGATTGAGAAACTTGATAGCCTATGTGAAGGCTGCATCTTGGAAAAAAAAAACAGAGAAAAATTTCCATCAGGAACGAGCATAAGGGTGAAAGTACCCTTAGAAATCATTCATTCAGATTTTTGTGGGCCGATGCAAATAGCATCAGTTTCAGGCAGCAATTACATGCTGACCTTCATTAATGATTTCACAAGGAAAGTATGGGTTTAGTTCTTGAAATACAAAAGTGAAGTCTTTGAAAAAAATTTCCATTTTAAAGCTCTTGTGGAGAAACAGAGCGGGCTGCATATCAAAGTTCTTAGAAATGATAGAGGAGGTGAATATATCTCAAAGGAATTTCTGTGTTTTTGTAGAGAAAATGGCATACACAAACAGTTTACTACAATGTACACACCACAGCAAAATGGAGTTGCTGAAAGGAAGAATCGAACCATAATGGAAATGGTGAGAAGTATGCTAAAGGCAAAACACTTGCCAAATGAGTATTGGGAAGAAGCTACAAATTTTGCAGCATACATCTTGAATAGATGCCCAAAAAAAGCTATAATGAACAAAGTTCCAGAAGAAGCGTGGAGTGGAAGAAAATAGGGAGTCACCCACATGAGAGTTTTTGGATGTATAGCATATGTACACATTCCAAAACAGTTGAGGAAGAAGTTGGATAGTAAGGGGGAGAAGTTCATCTTCCTTGGATATTGTGAAGATTCCAAAGGATATAGATTGTATAACCCATCCACAAAGAAATTTGAGAAAAGCAGAGATGTGCAATTCATTGAAGAGGAAGCATTGAGAAAACAGTCAATGTCAAAAGTTGTTTATTTCATGATGAAGATGAGGAATATGTGGTTGAAATTATTACCTCATCAGTAGCACAACCTCCACCAACACAAGGACATGAAGGGACACCACAAGCATCAGTGATAACACCCTTGAGAAGAAATGAGAGTGCTTCTCCAAGCACACCACATGGAGCAAATTTGAGTGCTTCTTCAAGCACAAGTACACCAAATGAAAGAGGAACAAGATTCAAAAATATTAATGATATTTATGAGCAGGAAGCGGAAAATTAAGGTATGAACTCCTTATTTGTTATGTATTGTCATGTTGATGATCCTATTTATTTTGAAGATGCCATAAAATATAGAAAATGGATAGAAGCTATGGATGATGAAATTAATGCCATAGAGAAGAACAAAACATGGGAGTTGGTTGATCTCCCAGAAGGTAAAAGATTCCTTAGAGTTAAATGGATCTACAAGACCAAATGAAATGCTGAAGGTAAGATAGAAAGACACAAGGCCAAACTTTTTGTCAAGGGATATAAGCAGCAGCATAGAAGAGGCTATGAAGAAACTTTTGCACCAGTTGCAAGAGTGGAAATAGTGAGAGCAGTGATGTCCATAGAAGCACAAAAAAAATGGAAAGTATACCAAATGGATGTAAAATCAGCATTTTTAGATGGAGTCTTAATGGAATAGGTTTATGTTCAACAACCTCTCATATATGAGAAAAAGGGCCAAGAACACAAAGTGTGCAGATTGAAGAAAGCTCTTTATGGGCTGATGCAAGCACCGAGAGCATGGTACAGTAGGACAGATTCCTATCTACTGGAAAATGGGTTTGAAAAATGTGATGGTGAACCCACATTATACATCAAAGAAAAATATGGTAAGATACTCATCATTGTGTTATATGTTGATGATGTGATATTCACAGGTAATGACGATTAACTCAGTGAAAATTTTAAAACAGTCATGAAAGATGAATTTGAGATGACTGACATGGGATTGTTGAGATACTTCTTAGGAATAGAAGTAGAACAAAATGAAAATGGGATTTTTATCTCACAAGAAAAATATGTGAATGAATTTTTGGCAAGATTTAATATGCAGGAGTGCAAAGCATTAGTTACTCCCACAATAATGGGATTGAAGTTAAGTAAAGATGACAACAGCAGGGATTTTGATCCAAGTTTGTATAAAAGCATAGTTGGCAGCCTCATGTATTTGACTGCAACTAGGCCAAATATTATGAATGTTGTTAGTTTGATTTCCTGATTTATGGAGAGGCCAAAAGAAGCACATTGGCAAACAGCGAAGAGAATTATGGGGTATGTGAAAGGAACTAAAAGGTATGGGATTTTATATACTACTTCAGAAAATTCTGAATTAATTGGTTACACTGATAGTGACTGGGCTAGAAGTGTAGATGATCGGAAAAGCACATTTGGTTATGTTTTTCATATGGGTTCAGGAGCCATTTCATGGGCTTCTAAGAAAGAGCCTATTGTAGCATTATCTACAACAGGGGCAAAGTATGTGGCAGCTACATCAGCAACATGTCAAGTAGTTTCGATGAGAAGGATGTTGAGAAGTTTATGTCAAGAACAGGTAAAAGGTATCATAATTTATTGTGATAATAGCTCAGCTATTGCATTATCAAAGAATTATGTGTTTCACAAGAGAACGAAGCACATAGATGCAAAGTTTCACTATATCAAAGAATTGGTGAACAATGGAGAAATTGTTTTACAGCATTGTAGAATAGAGGAGCAGTTTGCAGATATACTGACAAAGCCATTGGGGCAAAAGAGTTTTGAATACTTAAGAAAATGCTTGGGTATGACTAATAACCCAGCGGCTGACTTTAAGGGGGAGTGTTGAAAATATTAAAGTCACCTACATACCCTATGTAGGTAGAAACAGAGTACAACAAGGGCAGCAGCAGCAGAGAAGGTTGAGTGTACACTTCTGTGTATTCAAGAGGATTGGAGAAAACCGTAAGGAGGAATTAATGTTTATGGGCAGCAGCCACCATTTCAGAGAAGAATTAATGTTTGATGAGCATAGCCAAATTTGTAGAAGAAATGAAGACTTCATGGTTCAAATCACGGAACAACAGAGTTTTATTAAAGACAGTATTGTCGAGATTTTAAGCCCTCAACAACAAAATATCAAGAAATTTTATTTAAATGCCAAAGATGTTTTAAGTTTTGAATAAGGCACGTGATAGTGGTCCCCACCACATTATTGCCGATCGCAATCGCAAGTTTTATTGTAAGTGTCTTATTGATATGGAAGAGTTGCGATGTGATGTGGTCCCACCACAATCACAATTGCAAATTGAAAAGGAGCAATGCATGTTCCGCCATCTGAAATGTAATTTTTGATTGAAAGTTTGTGATGTGATGCAATCGCAATCGCAATCGCATTCACCAGCATTCACCATCTACCATAAGTTATGTTTCGATGAAAGTCTGCGATGCAATTGTCACAATCGCACAATCACAATTTCAACATCCAAAATGTATTTCCGCCTACCGCATATGATTTCCGCCGATGTGATTATCGATGTCGCCAATCGCACATCGCAATCACAAAGTTCATTCTGCCGAAGCCAATTGTTCCTTCGATCGTTGATCGCCGATTGCGAAGTGGGATCCACTCATATATCGTGCCAAAGAAATTTTAGGTTAAATTTTATGTTCCGGCAATTTATTTTACTTTACTTTGTTTTTATGTTTTTATTTCACCGCGCCATATAAAAAGTGAAAAGCCCGTAGGCATATGTAACTTTTTTTGTATCTTGTATTGCTGTGTAAGCCCACAGGCAAAGAAAAACACAATAAGACCAGAGAGCACTATTTTGTGCATTTTGAGAGACAGAGAGAAAATTTGTGTGAGCACTGCGTCTGTAGCAGTCAGTTCAGTTTTTTGAATCCCTCTTGTGAGGAAGAAATCTATCATTTTGTGATAGTTTTAGTTCTGTTAATGAAATAGAAAGAAAAGTTTTATTCTGCAATCTCTATCCATTTATTCTCTGTGTTAGAAGGAGAGTATTATTCTCTCAGTTATTTGTTTTGGAATTATCAAAAATTCCAACAACTAGTTCATACTCAATACGTTGTGAATTCTAGGATCATCGGGCTCTGATACCAATTGAAAGAAATAGAGCTCAAAGCTCTGATACCAGTTGAAAGACACTGAGAAAACAACATAGTACATAACTCAAACAGGCAGGAAAACACAACTATGAATTATTATCTAATCAGAAAACTAAACATTAATTTACATAACGTCAAGCAAAGAAATCTGTAGCTACAACTGCTTTACAACTACTTGGACTAAACATACAGACTATGCATCCCTTCTCAATTTATACAAAATTAAGTCGGTTAATTTTTCCCTTCAATGTTGAATAGGTTAAGGCAGTTGCATCGCTCCAAATTCGAGCAATTCATGGTGGTGACGACAGGGCAGTGTGTAATGAGGTGGTGTTGCACGTTGTTAGGAGTAATTATTTCCAACAATATTATAACGGGAATAGAGGTAGAAATGATTTCATTTTGAAGAGAGAGGATGCCTCAATTTTAGGTTCAGAATGTAAACAAAAGGTTGGTGCTCACATTCTGAACTAAAATTCTGAATTTAGAAACTTTTTTCTCACATTCATCTAGATAACCATAGCATCATGGAGGTAGAATTGTGGCTTGTGCGGATGCACCACCAAGAAAATGATGAAAAGCGCGATCAAGAGAAATGCTAAGAAAACCTACAAATATACCTAGAAGGGAAACTCTTCCCACCAATGGCCATGGTGGTTGCAATATTTGTGTTTCAAATATCCCTTCATTGGATCTTGATACAAAATTCAGACCATAAATATCAGCGTAAAAGACCAAGAATAAAATTGTACTTCTCGGAGCTTTATTGTGTTTGAGCGAACGAAAAAAAAAACAATAACCTTGAAGGATAGATGGGACACAGGGTATGAGATTACATAAAATATTTGAGCTAGGTCTACTTGAGGTAGCGAGAAACGTAAACCCATCCCAAAAAGTATTCAACTTCTTTAGTCTTCAATGGCGAATTCATGTTGAAGTGCAAATGGAGCTGCACAGATATTCCACGTGTCAAAATGGGATAAGGGAAATGAGGAAGAAATGTATGGCCTTTGATTCACTACAATGAGCAATGTTTGCAAATCAAAACCCCATAAAGGGAATTCCTCTGGCGTAAAAATGAAAAAAAGAAAGTTTTAATAATGCATTTTAAATCAATAATAAAATTATAAAATCATTATAAAACTCCAACTCCTTTTGACTAAAGTCAAACCTTACCTTTTCCAAAACCTAATTATTATGTATATTATGAGTATCATTTCAAGCCTTACTGTTTCCAAAACCTATTTATTATATATACTATATATTATGAGTATCATGTGTCACTTTGGATGTGTTCTATCCCAAATAAGCCTATACAGGTACCAATTTTCAATTTTTCATTTGATAATAACAAATTCATGAATTTATGTGTTGTCTCCACTAACCATATATACTAGAACTATTTAAATTTATCAAGAGTTTAATATTTTTCATTTTCATAGAGGAAAGATGCTTATGATTTAAAAATTTAAAGAATAGAAAAATAAAAATCCAAGATTCAAAGGGGTTTCATTGTTTTTTCTTCTGTTATAGATCTCTCTCAAAGATAATTCTTATAAAAATTTTTCTTCTTTATTCAGTTTGGGTTGTAGAGTTTGTTTATGTGGAAAATTAAGTGCGGGGTTTTTTTATGTATAAATACTCATTCGCGTTGAGGTTTCCAATTAAATCATGGCACAATTATTACTATGTTTTCAATTACAATCAAAAGATGTCAATACAAAAGAGAGGCATAAGCATTATTATGTTTTCAATTACAAAAAAAGATATCAATATAAAAAGGAGGTGTTTACCATTACTTTGTATGAAAAATGGAATAACTCCATAGGGCTGGAAATTCAAACCAATTAATTTAAAATTTGCATTCAACTCATAGGGCTAGAAATACAAACCAATTAATTTAAGTTTTGCATTCAACTCACATTGAGATAAAATCCACATTCCTATTACTCCCAAAGTGAAACTATTTACACAAAATTTTTCAAGAACTTGTTGTTTCATCCATCTCTCATAATAACAAATTTGCATTTGAAATATTTGAATTTATTTTTATTGATCCATTTTAATTATTAATAAATTTCTTAATTATTAATAAATTTGCATTTCAAAAGTTTTTATATGTCTATTTTTTGTATACATTTGTAAAACTTGTAGATAAACAAATGTAATCAGTTTTAATTATTAGTAAGTACATGCTTCAGATAAATTTAATGTTAATGCTAAATTCCTACAAAATTTTAACGTTTATATAATTTATATATTACATAATTTAATCCATTTCAAGATGTTGTATTACAGTATTTTGATGTTAATTATTATTTAAATTAATACAAATGTTTAGCAATAGTCCCACCTATGGAAAATAACCTATAAATCTCATTGTTTTAATTAGTAGTGAAGTGTTAAACCTTTTTGAGTATCAACAGTCCACTCCACTAGCAACCCTTTGAATTCATTAATTTCATTTCTCTAAATCTCCCTGTGGGAAAGGATAGTCATGCATCATTCTTCCAAGAAATGGTGTGGAAAATTCTCTAAAATTATACACAAATCATCTTCTAATAAGGTTTTATAGATATTTTCTTTCATTTTGATTTTTTTTTCTTACTCCTAATGTTGGTGGTTCGCAAGTATACAATTAATACTTTGGTTTTTTTTAACAATATTTCAATTTTGAAAAAATGTGAAAGATTTTGAATGAAATTTTATTGATCACGGCTATGTAATATTGACATTGAAATTATTTTTGATGTTGTTGTTGATGGCATAAAGTTGTTGAAATAATACATGCTTGCAAAGAAACGTTCAAGTAGACATTGTCGGACAAACTATGTAGAAGCATAACTTATCTTAGGGATATGTAACATTCCTTTCGACATTTCAGTGAAATTGAATAAGAATATTTGTAATAGGGGTGAAATTTATGCAAAATAACTAAGATGTTATGCTTTTGGTTTCCGAGGCATTGTGATGAGAGAGACACAAAATAGGAACAATCTACTATTTTTTGTTTAAAATTTTATTTTTCATTTCCTTTTATTAGCACATGGCTCCTTCTTCCCGATCAACCTGTATCCCTAAGGAATAAGAGGCTCCAGTTCTAGATAGCAGCTCAATCTCTTTAAAGTATTACAGTATTTCACTCTAATTGATCAATTTGAAAACATTGTCTAGAATGCATTGGATGTATGCATATCGCATCAATTAAAGAGAAATTAGACCTTTTCCTATGTTGATGCACTGATATCCATGTCACATCATAGGTAGATTCCATGGAACTCTGTTGAGGTAGCTCATCGCTTTCAATATAGACCAACGAAAACCTTAAACATAAATGTGAAAACCATCACAAAATGGTAATGGTAGTGTAATGTATGAACAATCCCTTTCACAATCACACCATCCCTATTTGTAAACTACCATCTAATGGTGAACCTAGATCTTCCTGTACTGTAGTACTGATCAAGGTGGATATTAGTGGCGACTTGCCTATTCCACTTGGACCCTTGCCTTTTTTCTTTCAGTTTTTCAGTTTCCTTAGTTGTAACACAATTTACTATTTTTAACAGTTTTTTCGGGTCCTCAACTTCCAGCGCCATTTTGAGGACCTAAATGATGTTTTTTGGGCATGAGTGTTTTGGAAAAAATGATTCAGTGACACTGTATTTTCTCTTAGCAGTTTCATTCCTCCGATAGAATTTTGTAATGAGGTTTCATTTGCATCAAACAGAGATAATATGCCAAAGTTACAACCCAGGGAAATTGATGTGCCAATTTACCCTGACGGGGCTTATAGTCTACAATTTCATCTCCTAGGGTTATGTTTTTGGATGTTTAGGGTATCCATTGTTTCTCAATAATAAATAGGCCTTCGAGACTCATTGTAATAGAGTTTAGAGGCTTGTAGAAGACGGATCTCTTCTCAAATATAAGCTACTAGTGACCTAGCTAGTTTATTTTCATTATCTGTAAGCATATTTTAGTCATTTGATATTAATGAAATGAATTTATATTTCCACTGCATCTTTGTATTTATGGATATATTTGTGTTAGTTGTGTTCATGCATAAATGTGGATCATTGGTATCACAACATTCTGTTCTTTCTATGTTTTTCTTTGCATGTCCCCAACGAGGTCGGGGTATAAGGAGTTAGGGCTCGGTATGATTGAACCCTTGCAAGATCAGCCTTACAAACTCGGACGACCTCCCATGGTGGAAGAAAATAATTATGATAGAGGAGGATATCCTATAAACATATTTCTTGAGGAGGCCCTCGAGAAAAAAAGGAACGCAACGATGGATAGATTTTCCTAGATCCTTCAACAACTACCCACCTACGGCACATCTACATCCAACAGCCACTCTGGAGGTGCCACTCCCTTCAAGGTATAGGTAAAATTTGACATTATTGTATTTGAACGCAAAATATATGCAGACGTTGTAGATAGACAGTTGAATTTGTGGTAAGGTTATTTCTCGGTCCATGAATTCTCTGACCGAGAAAATATTACCTTTGAACTCCTCAAGGCCACACCCCATGTAAAATACTAGTGGGAAACCTATTACAAGAAAAAGGAAGTGAGGGAACACTCTCTATTCTCGGTCACGCCCACATCAAATTCATTCCAAGATGGCATCAAGGAACAATATTACCCCATGGGGAGCTAGGAGGACAATTAAATCCAATTGACCATGTTGCAGAAATAAGGGTATCAAGATGTGAACAAGCTAATGAATCTGTTCCATACCCTGCACACAAAGTTGGGTATTAAATATTCAGAGAGACATTTGGTGCTCAATTACTGCATCTATTTGCACAACTACATTCAGGATGAAATGGATATCCTTGACATTACCTCATTTGGTGCTGAATATCGATATGCCACCAAGATTGAGAAAAAATTTAAGCAGAAGAAGTAATACCTTGGATCTATGAATCCGAAGCTAGAGAAAGGAACCCCCAAATTGAAAAAAAAAGGGGTAAAGCAAAAGCAGGGTGACTCAGAATGACACCACAAAGCCAAATATGGACATGAGGAAGTGGTGTGAATTTCATAATAGCCCCACTCACAACACAGGTGAGTGTCGGACCAAACAGTTGCTACTAGTCAAACTAAAGGCATCTATATCAAATGCATGTTGTGATTTTGAGTGAGAATCAAACAAGGGGAATGAAAGGGAAGGAAACCATTGATTTGGAACCCAATGCCACCGTTGCCACTTCCAAGATCTAGAAGGAGGAACTCAAAGATCAAGAGGAGGGGGAGTACCTCTTCCATTCCCAAATGTGGGTGAAGGGTTCTCCAATAAAATTACTTGTTGATAGTGGAAGCCAGAATAACCTCATTTCGACAAAGGTTGTGAAGCAGCTCGATCTAACAATCACAACACACCCACAAACCTATACCATTGGGTGGCTTGACCAAGGAAGAGATCTCCGCATCCGCCAACAGTGTTGCCTTCTGTACAGCATCAAACCATTCACGAATGAGGTATTATGTGAGGTTTCTCCTCTTGACGTGTCTAATGTATTATTAGGCCAACCATACTTATGGAAGGGACATGTTATGTATGAGTCTAGGCGTTGTGTTGTTATTATTACTTTGGGAAATAAGTTGTACATGATACAGAAGGTAGAACCGCCTCCTGCCATCTCCTTAATTACTGTAAAGAAACACAGTAAGATTATTTCCCAAACCAGGAAATTCATTTTCATTACAAATTTCCCATGGGGCAAGAATAATATTATGGCCACAGCCTCCAAACAGGGCTCCCCTACACGACAACAACAGATTGACAAATTCATAGAGGAATACAAGGAAATTTTTGCCTCACCCACACAGGTTCCTCTACACTATCAGTTCAAGCACTCCATTTATATTGTTATATTTAATAACATTTAGGTTTATTAGGAGTGTCATTTTGAGCTAGGTCAAGTAGTTTTGGTCAAATAAATTCATGAAGGTGATCAAATTTCATGTTTGGTGTATAGTCCTAATGGGTTTAAGTGGTTATTAGTCATGTGACTAAGGTCTTGTCATTCGTAAAATTCAAAAATTTGAATGCATGAGGTTAGTTAAGGCATTTTTGACACTTGTCACATTTTACTGAGTCTGCAACATTTTCTATGAAAAATAGGTTGTTTTCGCTACGAACTCAATTGACAGCTCCATAGAGAATCTATCATTCTTCTAACTAAATTTTCTACGAACTCATGTTTTTCTGCAAGTGGTATGGGGATCGATGAGCTGTCATTTTTTTAGTTGCTAGGATTCATTTTTTTATCATGTGCATACCTTATATCACTCATTATTTGATGTATTGCATTCTTGGCCATCATCACACCACCATCATTATGTTTTCCCCTCCCACTTTCTTTTCCTAATTTATCCTTCATCTATTCGAGCTACATCACTTACCTTTTGATCCTTGTGAGCTTAGTTATCCATTGCCAACATTTTTCACTTTTATCTTTTGTCTAGATGTTGTCTTAGGTTAGTTTCCACCTTTTTCAACAAGTAACTTGTTGTCATATACATTTTTTGCACGTGTCAAGAGTTCAAGCAGGGAAGCATTGTTTTGGATGATATGGATGCACATAAGAAGACCAATAAAGGATGTTTAATAGTTAGATATGGGCCTATGGACCTAAAACTAGTTATAGAGGATCCAATTTTTTTATAAGACTTCATTAATGATGGCAACATGAGATTCTATCAAAAGATATAGGAGTACCATGCTCAAGTCTCCAAAGATTTTGTTGTCAAATTTTTTGGCACAAATTCAAAGGTTGGCGTACTAAGTTTTACAGTTTCCCCTGAGACTATTTCTCAAGCAGAAGAAATTCTGAGGTTAGGAGAATAATGGTTCAAGGCCACCATGTTTAAACTATAGAATTGTGATGAATTTATGAAGCAAGAGCATGTAGGAGTGGATATGACCTCAGGTATACCTAGGAGCTGCCTTAAGGAGATTTAATCAAACCAGTTGATGGTAATCCAAAATTATTTCACATGTGAGGGTAGATTCCACATGATCTACTAGTATCATTTTAAGCTCTTACTCCACTTCATAGGTAAACAGATCCTAGACCTTCCATTTTTCCTTTTCAGAAGCTTAGGAAAGATTTCTGAAAAAGTGCAACCCAAACCTAAGAGTAGTGAGACATCTATATTTCATCATGGCTTAATTAAGTTGTTAGTATTGGAATACTTGAAGAAATTGAATAGGGACTAGGATACCTTTTTGTTTTAAGTTGTTATGATGTGGATGTGTGTACTCCAAAGAAGACACCCGATTCAAAGAAAAACACTCTCAAAAAGGATAAAGAGTCCATAGCTGAAGTAGAGTTTGGACCTAAAGAATAAGTACAACCTATAGTAGAAACCATCGAGGTGAAAATCGGACATTTGCAGGAAACAATGGCACCTCAACCAACATCTACAAGAAACCAGCTCAAATATGACACAAGGAACCATAGGAGAATTACCAGGAGTCAGACAGAAGGAAAGGGTAAACTTGAAGACATTCTACAGGCTATTTAGATTGAATAAACCCTTGTGGTTAAACCTGTGGAGACTAGACGAGCCAAAATGGAGAAAAAGGGCCTCACTGTAAGAAATATTGATTTCTCCACTGAGGATTCAGGTTTTGTCTTCAAGCCTAGAAAACCTTTTACTAGGTCACAAGTCTCAAAGGGTGTTATGTATGATAATAAGAATAAGGAGACAAAAAGAGGAAGCAGCCCATGGTGGAAGAGATTATTGAATTATCCCCAACTGAAGCAGAAATCACCAAGTCACATAAAGGAAAAGAGAAAATCCAAGAGAAATTTTAAGTGGACCTTCTTAAAGAAAAATTTAAAGAAGCAAGAAATGAGGTTTTAGAAACCAAGTTGGAGTAGGAGGATTTCAAACAATAAAGGAAGGAGTTGTCATATTTTAAGAAAGATGTCAACAGGAAAATAAATTTTATGATGAAGATGCAGAAAGGTCTAAAAAAATGCTTAAAAGAACACTACCCTTGCATAAAATGATGAATCAAACCATGAAGAGAAATAGGTGGCTACACGCAAAGTGGAGAAAGCTAGAAAATCAAGCTAAAGAGATACAAATTCAAATGGAAATGGTGTAGATAGAGCTAAAGAAGAAAGGCTTGAAAATGATAGTGGTGGATGAGCCTAGTTCCTCTTGAGGAGGGTAAGACATGTTTTAAGGAAATTTTTCCTTATGATGCTTCCTCTCATCATTTCACACAACTATGGACAATTGTTGGAGGAAAGAAGTGAAAATTTCAAAATATGGAAAATATCAGGCAAGTTCACAATGTACTCTAGGCTTAAAGCTGAGTTTTCGCTATGAACTCATTGAAGATGATTTTATGCTGCAATTTTCAAAGTTTTTCATAAGAAGAGTAAGTCAGGGAATGTATTTAAGTCTTTTGGCTTAGTGAAGGACCCCTAATGATAAAAGAAATCAAAATGTTTGCAGAAGTTGCCAAGTGAATAATGCTACAAACTCTTCACTACGGACTTGCCTAAAGAGCTTTGTTTTTGCAGCGAGGGTAAATTTTGATGTTTTTGAAGAATTAAATGTTTTTTTGGAGCACATCAGTCATATGGATATGTTAAAGTATATTAATGGAGACTCCAGTTGGTGAGAACAGTCAGCAAGAAAGGTGATTGGGTTGCTAGCTCATCATTCTTGACACATCATCAAGCACAAAAACACATCCTCAAAATCTGAGAAGTAGACCCTAGATTTCAGTGTGGTGGTTTATTACTTATTCATGGTCATTTCCACCTATGGAAAAGCTATCTTGTTCGATAAACATCATCATATATGGATAATTTAAAAGCTGCTAGTGAAGTAAATGGTGTAGGTGTCCTGTTCGGCTTTAAACTGTTTGTAAATAGAAATGTCTCTATATTATCTCCTTGTATCCTATTCCTTTTTGGATAAGGTGTCTTCAGCATTTTTGAAGGTCTAGCCTAGGTGGCAGACTACATGTAAAGGTGCCTAATTCTATAAATAGGGAGATGAGAAAATTAGACAAGGTTGATCGATGTTATGCCATATGCTACTTTTGTAATATTTTTCAGTCAGTAATATAAACTTGTAGAAATATTCTCTCATACCTAAGATTATTTATGTACTCTTATGTGTGTTTATCTTATCTACCTTCTTAATTTTCATTCAGTTTTCTTTATGTGTAATCACTTGAAATGCATGGTTAAACATGCTCCAACTTCCTTTATGCATTTGTTTCACTGTTGAAGTTATGTTTTTTGGATAAGAGTACACATGCCTTAATGTCCATGAAAGATGTTTTCTAGTTAATTCAGGTTCAATCTGACTCTGTGTCCAATGGTAGCTCTTAATTCACATCCTTCACCTACTAAAAACCATTCACAACACACTCAAGAGTTAGCCATATTTGTTCTAAGAATTGTTTATGGAATATTATACATTTTATTGATAGAACCATCTTAGGCTGGAAGGGTTAAGTTCCAACCATAAGTGGCTTGAAACAATTACACTGAATTTACCGTTGAGAAGCCCACCAAACTTAGTTTAATGATAACAGATCTGACCCCAGGCACACCGATGCATGATGTTGCCATACCTCATGCGACCACACAAATAGAATCCACATAAGTACTATTTGGGACTAATAAAGAAACCAGTTTTATTGAATGCATCTAGTGGTTCCATGACATGTTGGAGAAATCCAATGCCAAGTACACGCAGCAACAAGATCAACATCGATTTCCACAAAAGCTCCAGGTGGGCGACTAATTTTGGTTGCATTTACAGAAAGAACACCTAACCAGAGATCATCGCACTACAAGAAAAAAGGACATTTGTGAGGGGCGAAAAATGTCATCATAAGTTGATTAGTGACGGTAAAAAGAGTCTTTGTCACAAAAATTGAACATCACCAAAGGTGTCGTCACTGAAATTATAGTTGTTGTGGTGAAATTTGAGGTTCATCAGCAATAATGATTTATAACTATGGATAATGACACTCACCATTTAATATGAGAAATGGTGATATAAAATAGCCTCTGTCACCAAAAAACTGAATGTCACCCAAAGGTGGTGCCGCCAAAAGCATGTGTTGTGGTGACATTCAAGGTCCATCACAATTATTGATTATAATGATGGATAGTGACCATCACCATTTCATATGAACAAAAAAAAAAAATTGTGATGAACCTTTCATGGTCATTACTATTGATGCATATATATGGCGATGTTCATCGACCCTCACCACTTCATATTTGGTCAGGGTCAAAAAAATGTCACCATAAGCTCATTGGTGAGGGCTGAAAAATGTCACCATAAGTTCATTGGTGATAATCAAAAGAGCCTTCGTCACCATTCCATATGAATATCAAGGCATGATGGAATCAAACCACCAAAATCTTGCTTGTAAAGCATGTGCTCTTCCATTGAGCTAGCACCCTTTAAAGAAATAGACATTAAAAAATTAAACCTTGAAACTTTATAAATTCTAATTTATACAACTTTCGAAAAATTATAAAAATTTGTAAAGTCTTGGAAAATATTTACTAAACAAGAAAAATAACATCGAAGTTGCAAGTGTCTACCTAATATTTATGGAAATTATGAAAATTGGGTGGAGGTGTAAATGAAGTGTTTGGAAGTACCAAACATACAAGTAGAATACATTTATTCCATTTTATAAGAAGTCTTAGAACAAGTTTGAGATTTTAATCTATATGAACTAAGTTAACTATTATGTGTAAAATGTGCATATGCTCCAATGAATAAATCAAGACTTCTAAATGTATATTGGTGCTATGAAGGTTTTTATCCTACACCAATATGGAATAGGTAGTGTTAGCCAACTACAAAGTAATGTACACGTCAAAGACAAAATCAACAAGAGGAAGTTATTTCTATGACTTTTGGGGAAAAATTGCTACACTATGTACCTTTGAATGTTCCTTTTGTCTATATATTATTATCTTTAAAGCTCTAGCATATTATAGGACGAGAAGAATACTTCCCTATTTAATGTAGAGCTTCTCTTCTATAGGTAGAGAATATGCCCTATCATCTGTAAATATTTACCGTTTACAGTTATGTTGACTACTAAAAGAACCCATTTGTCTTGAGAAAATTTATAATTTTATGAATATGTTTAGCCTTGACTAAAAAAATGACTGGAGAGGGAAAATGGGAGTAGACCTTAGTATGTGTAGGGATTGAGTGGGGTATTTCCTAGCAAGTTACATAATCTTACAAAATTGATGGTGTCAGATGTGGTGGTGAATGTTAGTGGTCCTGTAATTGTTCTCAGCAATATGGAACATCGGACATGCATGGATTGAAGATAAAAAACAAATACAAACTATTACGATGTTTTTATATTGTTTGACAAAATCATTAAATGGAGTACAACAATGACAATATATAGCTTATTTGTCTTGCATACATATTTTAGTTTAGTTGAAGAGGTTTTTTTCCCTAAATAGACTGCCATCATTAGAGAAAAAGGGGTCATGACTAGGTTTTCAATCTTCATTATATGCTCATGGACGAAATTGTGAAGGCATATCAAGCCATTATTAACTTGAATGTAGTGTTGAAAATGCTCTTTAATGGTGGTAAAATTCTATTGAGGCTCGGTTTGAGGGGAAAATCATTGGCGCAAACTTGAAAATACCCCACTCAATTTTACACTCATGAAATGTACATCAACATTACAAATGTTTTCCAATTGCAATATTTCATTAATTTATATTCCACGAATATTTCTTATGTTGGGCACGAGGATTTGGTGTCACAGGCTACATACTACTTCACTAATACACTATAAATGTTGAAATTTGCAAGAAATTCTACTTGGACATCAATTATGGAAACATTTTCAACTTATCATCAAGTCGATTTATGTCAGTGTGATCATTAATTTAAATAACATTCATCTCAAGCATTCTTATTAAATTTTACTTAAATATAGGAGTCCATATCTGACCCACATTAGGACATAAAAGGAACCCTTTTTGATATAAGTTATAGAATAGTAGTTCGACAATAGTCTACTCTACGGAGTACCAAAAAGGAAATAAAAAATGAAACATGTTTCTAGAATTTATACAACACCTTAGTGTGTGATGGCCAAGAAAAACATAAGATAAATCCAAATCTAACTAGTACACTAGATATGAAAAAATCAACATGCAATTCTCCTTGGACACTTCAAATATGGAACCTTTTTCGACTTACCATCAAGTTGATTTGTTTCACTGTGATCATGATTAAGTTAAAGAATATTCATCTCGAACATTCTTACTACAATTTACTTAAATATAATAGCCCATACCTGGCCCACCTGGGGGAATAAGAGGAAACATTTTGGATAGAATCCAATGAATAATAGTTAGAAAAATTGTCTAAACTATTATATAGAGTACTAATGAAGATATGACAAATTAAACATGGTTCTAGAATGTATAAAGTGCCTTTCTGAGTGATGGAAAAGCAAAGCAGCATAGAAATCGAAATCTAACTCTAAGATTTTGTGAAACCATCCATGAAAGTCTTCATAGAACTCAATCTAATGTGGAAAATTAAAACAAATAACCAACACCAATGAGTTTAGTGCATATTGGATTTCTATAAAATTATATAAAAGACAGATATAGGTTGACCCGTATATAAGAGAAAAAAAATATTGTATATTTAAGATATATTCTGATGAAGAGATAGAAGTACAACCAAATAGCAGGATAGTTTCTGCCAAATAGAGGTATTCACTGGTAAGTTGTAGCATAGACCCTATATAACCTGAATTACTATCGAAGCAAATTTTACAAGAACTCTGGGATCAGAGCATGTGAATTTTATAATACTTCCTACAGAGCATACAAAAGATTTTCCAATAATTTCTACTATCCAAAAACAAAACTACAGAAACTTTCCTTAACAAGACATTAGAATATCCAAATATAGAGTTGGTTCCATTCACAATTTCATCCAAGTAGATGTTAAAACCTTTGAGTTTTTATGCTTCAATTGCTGATGAAGTTTGCAATTTTTGTATAGCTCCTTAGGCTTTCATAGAAGCTCTTTTTCAAGGCGACACTTGTACACGTCATCAAACAACATTTCCAAACTACTGAGAACTTTAATTTCAAAGTCTTCATCCTTTTTTTGGCCGCAATCCATGATTTTTATAGCATAAGAAATACATTCCCCGAGACTAATGGCTTTCTTTTTTTAAATTTTGCGTTGTTGAGCTTCCATTTCCTCCCACTCCATGGCAAAAGATTTCATCTGATGGAGTTCAGCCAAATTTCTTTTGTTAGAGAGACTTTGTTACAACTATGGGGACAATTATCTAGGACTAAATGTTCACGCTGAGTCATCAAAGCAACAAACCAATCCTAGGAATTAAAAGGATTTCCCTCTTGTTAACTCCTACTGCAACCAAGGCTTTTCCACTAGCGAGCTTTATCTCTCAGCCATCTTCAAGGGAAGATAATTTGACACCTTGGGAGAGAGCTGAAGAGAACAAAGGTGTTGGACTGTCTTTACGCTGAGAATTTGATGAGGGATATATATTGTTAGGACATATGTTTAGACATGTGTGTCTATTGCGTGTAATTTTTACTCGTCCATTAGGTACACATAACATGGTTCTATATATGTAGTCACACGCATTTATCCACATGTGAATAATTATATAATCACATGTAGTCAAACTTATTTATCCATATGTAATTATCTTCTAGGAACTCATATTTTTTTTTCCCAACTACCTTGCTTACCTTTTCGATCAGTTGTAATTTAAATCTATATATTCGAGGTATGTGGAATGCATTTTGTAAGAGAAATGTGACAAAGGTTGTAGTTGTCACCATGCATCATTGACGATTATTTTATAGAAAAAATTTATTCCCATATCCACTTTCTAATTGCATGTTTTGATATTTTGATTTAAGTTAGCAGGAGATCATTTCCACGTTGGGAAACAACAACAAAAATTGGAGAGAGATGGCACACTTATAAGGTTGGTCCTCATGAGTTCAATTTTCTTTATGGGCCCTCCTTTTGGATTTGTAGGGATTATTATTGTGCATTCATGAAGTAGCGCACATACCATAGAGAATCTTCTCTTGTAAGATTGTGGGGCATACATCCCTCTGTCGCACATTTATGCTTGGAAGTTACAATTGTTGTGTAGGGCTGCACTTACCAAGGAGCATTTATTGCTAAGAAGGTGGCTAAATTTACTTTGGGAGTTACACTCCATGAGGGATTTAATTAGCCAAGAATGGTGCACTTCTTGAGCCCATTATTGGCCAGTTTGTAACCCCCTCCTCTTGGCTTATAAAATGATGGAGGGCACATTAATATTTGAGACAAGAGGGTTGCATGTGTTGTATCTTTCATACGTGTAGAGTTTGAGCATGATGCAAAACTGTCATAATACTTTATTTATGAGTAATACAAAAACCATGTGATTGTTGTTGGAGCCTATCCTTGCCATATAGAATTTTTTTTATTGTTGCATGATGTATATCAAACCCTATTTAGCTGGTATAGCTTGCTGTCATAACTTTCAAATTGCAGATTTTATGTCAAGTAGATATTTTTTATATTCTATTGTAAATTGGCTCATGAAATGCAGTATTTGCACTCCTAAATATTTTCTTATGGTATTTTAGTATATACTCATCTAAATTTTTGATAGGTTCAATCTATATTCTAAATTGTAATGTTTTAGGAGCTGTAAAATTCATTTTTTGGGTAAAGATCTAAAACATGGTGTAGATACCTGACATGGTATCAGAGCTGTACATATGAAATATCTTAGCAAACCCACATATGGATGGGATTTTTTTTTTATGAGACAGAGCTATCAAAAGCTTTCAATGTGTGCAATGCCCTTTTTTTCATGCTTGAAGCTGATTTTTTCCCAATATAGGCACTTGGATATGTACTAGGTTCAATGGTGAGATGCCCATTTGTTACTTTGGTTGAGCATAATAAGAAGCTGGCCAAAAGGAATAAAATTTTCCTTCATTCATTCAAGGACTGCTTGATCCCTCACATCACATAGAAGAAGTCAGGGAAGAATTTGTATCATGCCTCAGTCACTCTGTATCAAAGTGTGAAATTTGAACATATCGCACTAGATGCTTTTGAAGAAAATGCTCATTAGTAACCACATGAGCAATAGTAATACTATGAAAATCTATCCAATGAAGATCACCAAGTTGAGAGATCAACTTACAAACATAAGAAACAAGGTTTATGAATATGAGTTGGTTCAGATAGCTATAAATGGATTCTCAATATCTTGTCTTACATATGTGCAAGGAAAATGGGAATGTGTGAAGTTGTCCACTTTTGAAACATTGCGGGATGACTTTGTCTAGGTGAATAATTTGTCAGTAAGAGTGGAAGAGACTCAAAATATTCCACTCATTTGGAGGATGACAAAAGAAGGACCCAAGAAGGCCAAGGAAAAATATGTTTGTTCATCTCATTCTAAGGAGGAGGCTATGATCTATGTGACATGTTTCAAATTTTGTAAGAAGGGACATTATGCAAGAAAATAATCAAAAAAGGGAAGCAACTAAAAAATTAGTTTGAGATGAGTGTTGAAGATGAAGTGGATGAGTTGGCATCCAAGCTAGAGACATCCTTCTCCATAATTTATTTTTTCTCAACCAATACCGCTTTATTGTTGATCAACATGTAGACAATGGAGGATCAAAGCACATGAAATTCAACAGTGAGATATCCAGCATGTTTCAATATCAAAAGGACACATGCAAGTGGAGTTGAGTGATAATGTTATCTATGCAATACTCGCACTTTTGATACCTAGAATAGTAATGTATATGTCTACATGATAAATGGCTAAAAGGCCAAACAATGGAATATTTAAAGTGTTACACTGAATCATAATACTAAAATATCATAGACTACAGAAGGATAAAGGAAAAAAAATGGGGGGGCTATGATCCCACAAGAAGGGAACAAAAGGGGGCTAGTCAATTATTCTGTATTTTACCATTTTATTGCTCCCATCGGTTCTTTAACCTTAACCTTATTAAACCTTGCTTTATGTTTATCCTAAGTTTTATTAAACTTGGAAATTTGGAATTGGTGGTTAAGAGAGAGACATGTACTTCTTATAAAATCACATGGTATCTCATATGCATGCAAATGTAATCCATGATTTTTGAGCATGCAAAAGAGATTTTGACATCCATTCTTCTATGAGATTTTTCTCTCAATGCTTAGGTTGTTGTATTAATTATAAAATAGAATTATGGAAATAATTTTCATGAAACTATGTGGAAATTATGACAATGTGAAAGGGAAATGATTGTCATTACAGTTGATAATCCATAAAGTCCCAGCAGTGAAAATTCTTGGCCAGGCAATGCTAGAGCACTAGAGGGAAGTGGGATAACCTGAGGGACTGCATGACAAAGATAGGGATCCCATTCCTTGGGTTGTGGAACCTGATGGGAGAGGGCTGGTATATTGAGATAATTGTAAGAATTTATAGACTAGGAAATCCTAGGAATTACACTATGTGAAAGGAGCTAGAGCCAACAATAGGTTATTTTATCCCTGTGGATCCTTGGTCCAAACAATTAATTAATCTATATTAGTCAAATTCCTATGTAATATGACCCTATCCATGAAAAAAGAGTGGTTAAAGGAAATTTATAATATCGGTCACCTTTAAAATATAACCCAAGGTCACCATTTTAACAAAATACTCAAGATTGGAGATTTATGAAGCTATATGCTTCTTCTCGTTCTTGCTGCTAAGAGGAAATTGATCTATTTTATTATCCTCTGTTTAATCTATAATTTTTTCATTATGCAGCTCATTCCTTTGTTTCCTTAATATGATTGATGTATCAGCTTTTCTATATTGAAACCGTCAAATATTCCCAACCTCTTTTAAATAGAGAAGAGTCTGAAAAAAAACGATAAAAATGCTTACGAGTGTAGATTGGGGTTCCACCATAGGAAGGAATGGTGTCCATTCACTGTGAGAAAACCATAATCACCTTTCAATATAAGAAAAACCCTAGCGTGGTGCAGCAAAACCCTTAGCAACCATGGAAAAACAATGACAAATAAAGGGCAAAGGTGTAGTCAATCCCATCATGTGAACAACCAAGAAATCAAGACTGTTTGTTTTCTCCAAGAGCATTCATAATGTCAACTCCAATTTTTAATTTAAAATAATTTAAATATAAAAATAATAATTTAATATAAAATAAATAATTAAGACAAATGATAATTTTCCTTAAATAAATGTCTTATACAAGCATTTTGGTGAAATAGTGGTCATAGGTGACTTACCTCAACTTTCAACAAATTCTATCACCTAATTCCCCCAATAGTTTGGATGTGATTTTCTTCAATTGAACGAGATCTAATCACCCAAAAGAATGAGGTCAGTGACGTGATATTGTATGGCTACACTCACCTAGGTGTTTTGAGTGACCTATCAAGTATGAAATATTCCTATCTCAATCTTTAGATGATAGATATTGAAAAGGTGTAGAAGCTCTTTTGTACAATACATAAAAGAAATCAGCCAGGAAATATTGTGGAGTTATAAAATAAAGTAAAAACAAACTAGCTCCAGTACCATTAATCTATCAATTACAAGTTGCTTCACCTCCTTAATGACTTGGGTTAGAAGAAGATTATGGTTGGGACCAAAAGGATTGTATCCTTAACATATTTTCAACAATGCAATTGAAAAAAACCATGATAATGTTTCTATGTGGTGACCATGACCAAAAGGGGCATGAAAGATTTGATTCAACACCTAGTTTTTTAGAGTTTCCTTATGCATTTTCAAAAGATTTTTTTAGGCTTCCACCCACGCATGATCTCAAGTTCACCAATGAACTCAATGCAATATGATTCCTATCTCCAAGGTTCATTATCAAATGATTTCACCCATGTTATATGAATTACATGTGCATCTTTAATAAATGTTGAGTTTTGGATTTCAACCTAGACTGATTCAGGGAGTGTGAAGAATCTAAATCCTTGGTAGGGTTGTGTGAAGATAGCCTATTCCCTTTCTTTTGCATCTAGTCGAGGTGAATGTGCTGCTAAATGGGTTTTAACAATAGCTTCTTAAATGACTATGGCGGACATAATCAGGATAATAATCTGAAAGACCACATAGTGGTGTTCTGGGAAAATTATACAACATATTCATAGAATTTTTAGCTGAGAGTGACCTTGTGAAAAATGGGTAACACTAAAAAAGGTTTGGGCTTGGAGTTACCAAGCACTGCTGAAGAAGGGGAGTCTGAAAAATTATGGTCTTGCAACTTCACCTTATAGCTTGCAAATGCCTTGACATCTAAAGGGGATTTTTAAGGTGCAATACGTGCTTTAGAGTCTGGAAAAAAGCATGCTAGTAAAATAAAGTATCTTGAACTTGAGATGGTTTGTGTAACATCGATATTTCACGTTCATCTTATGCAGTGGGAAGATGCTATAGAGAGAGAAATGAACAAGTGTGATACCATTTGGAATTCAATCCCTCAGGATCAAAGATAGTGTTGTCGTGGTCTACAACTTTATACTGAATGATCAAAGATAGTGTTGCCATTTTCTATGCCTTTATACTGAATGATGCGCATGTTTTATATTCTATAAATATGTGATTGCAAGGAGGCTTCTAACCATGTGAATACGTTAGATGTTTCCTTGCAAGATGATATGCAACAAATAGAAAAAGTTCAAGAGTTGGGTGCAAAACTGAACAAAGTAGAGAGCATGTTATTCCAACCTAGTCTATAGCCAGGTCTGGTAGAGAATGCCTTTTTCTTTCTAATGGGTGATACTCGTGATTTATTTTTTGCCCCTTTCTTTTTCTACAAAAATTTTCTACTGATCAATCGTATCTTTCTGAGTTTTGGAAAAGATATTTTTTTCTTTGATGGAAATAACGCATAGAATCAAGCATATGGTTGTGGCTTAAGGCTTCTCACAAAGTTTTAATCCTTGTCTTTAATACCTCCATTCAAAAAACTAGGCAGACTAATGGAATTCATCATTGAAATGTGAAATGACAGGGATATAAAAGGTTTCAATCAAAAGTACATAAGGGCGACTTTAAAACCAAAACTATAAAAGTCAAAAAGTAGGCTCAAGTTTTATTTTGGTTGCCCCAATTATTATAGCCAAGAATTTGGCTCATTCATCAACTACCATCACTATTATGGTTATAAATTTATTGTTTGTTTGCAGAAATGGCTAGCCCCATGTATCCCAACCATGAATGGGCTTTCTTGGGTCCTTGGTAAGAAATAATTTTGGGAGTTTGTTTCACTAGGCTTTTCCACTGACTCCACTTTGCTTGTCCTAATCATGCTGGTGCTTTTATGGTCATCATGTCATACAGACAATGCGTCAATGGTATATGTGTTGCTCACTAATGCTAAATTAGCTTTAAAGTTTATATAAAGCAATTTCTCGATTATATGTAATTTTTTAGTTTGCAACTTTGGCATGGTATAGACAGAATTTGTAGGATGGAAAATCTATGAGCTTCTTACAACAAATAGAAGTTTTGGGTAGGAAGTTGAATGTGATAAGCTTTGCAAGTATCCTCTTATCTTGTTCCAATGTTAAAGCCCTTGACCAGGGAGAGGATATCTATGAAGAAATAACTAGAGGTGAGCTTCATTCTAATACCTTTATAGCAGAAACCCTAGTAGATGGGCACTCTATAGAGGCCAGTGCTACTCCAGGTGTTAAACGAGCTTTTACAATAACCCACGATGTCATATCAATGTAGATCAGAAGTTGTTTATGGTAATTGACAATTGATAGGTAAAATATGAGGATGCATTCAAAACATTTCGTTGACATAGCATATCTTGTCACTAAGAAATTTATTTATTCCCCTCTATTTTCCTCGATAACATATGTGAAGATGGTTCACTACAATCATAATCGCTTCTATGTTGATATTTCTACAACTCTTACAAAATATTTAAGAAGCTACACAAAGGATGGATGTAGTTTTGAATTGAGGGGATTCTCCCTTGCATGTTGCAACAGATATCTTTGGCCAGTCTATTATTAGTATTTTATTGAATGTGTCTTGTACGAGCCCTCAGATTTTCTTATATCCTTTTAGTAATGTTCTTCCAATGTACCTCCATTTGATTGAAAAAGAAGGCCAATGTGAGGTTTGAACGTTATTGTTGCGGAAGACTATAGAAGGTATTATTCTCTAATTGATATTAATGTGCCTATTTAAGCTACAAATTAGTAACCTACTTTCTTGTACTCCTCCATGTAATTTTTAACAAATTCTCCAAATGAATGCAACAATGGAGTTGATGCCTAGTTTGTTTAAGGGTCTGCGGTGATGACATGAAAATTAGCAGAGTGAGGCATAATTGAAATTTCACACCCTTAATTCTCATCCCATTCATTCAGCAGTGGTGGCACAGTTTTAGTTGAAACTTGAATCAACAAATCACCTTCTCTATTTAGCATCTAGGAAACACATATATTCCTAGAGACATGGCTTATTTGTGGCAGCTTGGAAAAGTACACTACTACCAGTCAGAAAGGATATTAGTCCTAGTTGGTTGTTAGATCTATCCATATACATGTTGATAGAGATCATGAGTTCATGGTCTTAAAGAATTTTTTTATTGACCATGGCTGGATTGGAAAAGTGGATGTCACACTTCCTATGTGGACCTTATCCACTTCCAAAGTAATTTAGGTAGGATGATGCATGGTGACATGGTGACATGTAAAAGTGGTATCTTATAAGTTGTTGCAATATGATACCAACATTTTGGCTTTAATGAGAGGCCCACTATACAGTTTTGGAGCTGCTCATTTCTGAACAATGGGAGGCTCCAAACCAATTTTTCATGTAAATATAGACATGGTGTTTTATGGGAGGAACAAAGAATAATATTCTTATACATAGATGACCAATTTTACATGGTGCAAAGGGGGATGATTAAACTATTCCAGCAAAGGATCCATGAACAATATTTACCCTATAATTCTACATGTGAATAGAAGCTTTAAGGAGTTGACCCAGGGATTAATTTAACATAATTCACTACAAAGAAAGTATGCTCTTCATCCTTGCAATAAATATTTTGAAATCCTATCATAAGGTTGGCTTGGGAAGTGAAGAATTATTGCTATCAAATTTGTCATCGTTTACAAGGCGGGCAGAATATGTCAAGGAGTTCAAACCATTCTACCACAAGGATGATGACAATGCACTTATAAATGTAGTTCTATACATTGGTATGGAAAATTGATGGTCGTAATGAAGTTATCACTTAGTGAGTGATCTAGTGCCACAAGCTACAAGCACTCAATTTTGGATTTTGGCAATGCACCTTCCAACCAAAAGGATGTTTTTGAATTTCTTTTTAAATCAATTTTAGTTGTTTATGAAATTGTGCATGGGTGCAATGTTGACAGGTAATAATTATTTCTCCCATTTCTTTATAGGTGTGATAATAATCATACCATATTGGAATGTTTGGAAATGTGAAGCATAGTGGGCAGGAGGATTGAGGTGTTCCAAAAGAGAGGCATTAGCTTGGCATGCAATGTCTTCTTTGAATTAATTTCCCAAGGAAGGACGTAGTACTACCTAACCGTGTAGGCTATATTCAATCCCAAATGGGGAATTATTATTTAATGTTATTTAGGTAACATTAGATAATAAAAATTAAATTGGGGCAAATTGAGGGAAAAATTCATGTCACTCAAATTTAAATTTAGGAGGGAAAAGCCCCAAAAGGAATCTATAAAAGGAAGGGAGGAGAGTCATTATGATCATCATAAATTGTTATTATTTTTTATTTTAGGCTGAGGCTCTTGGAGGGTTTTAATACCAGTGTTTCAAACATCTTGATAACATCTTGATTTAGTCTTGAAGTCATTCTTTTTTGGACTAGACGATGTTTGTCGATTTGTACCGATTTTTTGGGCTAGATGATGTTGTATCCTTAACATATTTTCAACTTTTCAATTGAGAAAACCATGATAATGTTTCTATGTGGTGACCATGAACAAAAGGGGCATGATAGATTTGATTCAACACCTAGTTTATTACAGTTTCCTTATGTATTTCCAAAATATTGTTTTGTGCTCCCACCCATGTATGATCTCGAGTTAACCATTGAACTTAATGTACAATGATTCCTATCTCCAACGTTCCTTATCAAGAAATTTCATCCATGTTATATGAATTACATATACATCTATACTAAATGTAGAGTTTTGGATTGCAACCTAGATTGATTCAAGGAGTGTGAAGAATCGGAATCCTTGGTAGAGTCATGTGAAGATAGCATATTCCCTCTTTTTTGCATTTGGTTGAGGCGGATGTGTTGCTAAATAGGTTTTAACAATAGTTCCTAGAATGACTATGGCGAACATAATCAGCATAACAATTTGAAAGACCACACAGTGGTGTTCTGGGAGCATTATACAATAGACTCACAGAATGTTTAGTTGAGAGTGACCTTATGAATTAACCCCTATATGCACTGTGATAAGGAAACCATCACATATGCTGCAAACTCTTATGCCCCAGACTTAGCACATTTTTTAACAGTCATGTAACCGGCTATAGCTAAGGAAACCCAATAATAATAAGACCCCTAGCTTAGAACCATATAGATGGCCTGAGAAATATATACATACAACCCCATTCCTCCTAAAAACATTCATACCATCGTGAACAAGACAGGACCAAACTAGTTACAAGCGAGGCATCCTTCGCTTATGTTACCTTGTATCGGGGCCCAATCCTCCCTGTCCTAGCTTGTTATCATCATGAAAGTTTTGAGAAGAAGCGAGTAATGTTCCTATTGTAAATATTATTGACCGATCATGTTCGATGAGTGTGCCTTCTTCTACTTGTTCATCATCTGGGTATCCTCTTCAAAATATGGCAGAGATCAGTCTTCTCCTAGTTGCAAACATGCATATAATTAACAAGAGAACCAAGGTTCCCACAAAATCTAAAAGTATCGGTGTTTTGTTTGAGTGCTTGATCTGTCCACTATTGTTGGATGTGATCTGCTCTGGTAGTGTATTCACTTTTCGTTCGAAAGTAGCTAGTGAAAATGCAGTCATATTAAAGAAAAGATATATTTTTATAATGAATGCATCTTTGACTCCAATACTGAACTCCTTAACTTCCATAAGATATCAATACTGCGTTGATTGCATAAGTTAGACATGTTGTGCATTGGTAAGTAGATATATCCCAAATGCATTGGACCAAACTGTCGATCATTTGAGATGAATCTACAGTTCTACCCCAAACACCTATTTTTGTTTCAGGTGCTAATTCACCTGAAAAATTATTTAAGATATTCTCAGTAGACAATTGGAATCCACTCGGCATAAAGACATCAATGTCCCCACGAAAGTTCTCACCGAAATTCGACCCTGGATCTTTGTTTAGTATTCTTGTGAAATCATAGTCTTCATAGCATATGAAGCAGTGAAAAGGCCAGATACTACCACCATAGGCATTTGAATAACATTATTGAAGGTTATTATTTGCCAAATCCTAGAAATTTTAGCACTGGTTGACTATTATGTCTTCCCTGCATTAGAGGAGACCATTTTATTCCTAGATTGAATCTACTGATTCCCAACATAAATAAATAACCAATTGGATTTTTAAAATTTCCAGACTGCGACGGGTTACTGTGCAGTAAAATTTTCTAAGTGATTCTAAACCTTGCTGGTCAATCTGTAGGTTTAGACAATTTACTGAAATGGAATTGAAATCTTATTGATAATTTCCACAGAATTCACCCAACCTAATGTATCAAGGGTTAGAAGAATCGAAAATCACCGAACTTCCAAAAGGGTTGATTTCAAATCTCATTGGGTAATGTTACCGGGAGAGATCTAATGGTCAATCTATATAATTTCACAATTTCTTTAAGATAGCACAAGTAATGAAGTGAGGGTTTGCAAGGGAACAAATTCCCAAACATATAAATGTTTTCTTTCAAATTGCATTGGGTTTTGTTAAATAACATGAATTTGACTTAACATTTTGGCATTTTCCACATAGGGTTTGTTCGAGATAAACATTTATAATATATGAGGAATTAAGTAGAACTATGTGGAAATATTTATGAATGCCCATGATCCAGATTGAGTAATGATAAAAGGCATTAGAAAACTTGTGGAAAGAGGCAGGAGACATGAATATATTTACCTGCTTAAGTCAAGTAAGCTTTGGGCCACCTGAAGCTTTGAATAAATTGATCCAACCATTGTTATCAAGAATATCTAGGATGATCATCCTTCCATCTTTCAAGCCTTCGACTAGTTTTTCCTTGTGCAAACCCTTGTACCATCTTGAACCAAGGTTTGAATTGATTATTTTCAATGCTTAAAATTTTGGGCAGTAAGGAACAAGGGATGGAACGGATGCGCTATTATATACCGGGGATAGGATGAGCTATTTCAGAAAATAAATTACAGAAGTCACTGATATATAATACATAATAATAAAACATCTCCTTTTGAAGAGAGAAATTCAGTATCTAGAAAAGTTTTCATGGGAAAATGGATTCAAAACTCAACTACCATGAATAGAGACTACTCCAAATGGAATGGGTAATACATTCATATAAGGGATACAATATTCAAATTCAAAACTCTTTTTGATTTCTCAATTGGGATGAAATATAATAATCAAATTAGGAATCACTCCCTCACGTGATTTAGCATGGAATATTTTAAGAGTCAAGTGATTTTTTCAGATATTTTGTTTTCCTTTTCATTATTTTGTTTTCCTTTTCATTATTTAGTTGAAGTTATTTTTATTTTTCAATATCTTAAAAGATTATTTATTTTAATTAAGATGAAATCATTTAGTAAATACAGTAATATTATACTTTGATAAATACAGTAATATTATGAGAAATTTATTTAAGTCCGCTTAAATCATCTTGGGACTCTTCCAAAATGAAACTTTCAAAAGCAAGGAAATAATCATTTCATCATAGAAAAAGTGAAAGTGCTTTCATGGATATTTTTAGTCCTCTTGTTGTCTATACATCTAATTATTTTGGAAGAACTCCAATATCTATCCCAATTTGAAGGAATAATTTCAACAAGGACATTGATGTGACCCTTGAGAACTAAATCCAAGAATTGGTCTTTTCTTAATATGATAGGGAAATTCATCTTATCTTATCATGTACCTGCCCCACTAAGTGGCATGAAGGAGATGAGTTAATGTATTTTTTCCTCTTTAAGTACTATTATAGGGTCTCTTTTTAGCTTGTATATGTATTCTGCTCAACAATAAATTTCCAACCATTGTATTCTTGGTTAATTATGGGTCATGCATAGAAATATATGACCTTACAAAAAAAATTTCAAGTTCTCTTTTTTCTCAACCGCACTAGCAATCATACTAGTGATGTGGCAACAAGATCACCCATCATCTGTATTATGACATGTCATAACTAGAATGATTCACCCTTGCGTTTACACTTGCTAAGACATTCATCTTTGCTTAACCATTTATTGGGTTCATTCTTTTCTTAATATGATAGGAAAAATCATCTTCTCTTATCATGTACACAGCCCCCGTAAGTGGTATTAATGAGGTGAGTTAATGTATTTTCTTACTCTATATATACTATTATAGGGTATTTTTTGAGCTTTTATATGTGTTTTCTCAATAATAACTTTCCAACCATTATAATATGGCTTAATTATGAGACATCTGTAGAAATATATGATCTTATAAATATTTCTTCAACTTCTCTTTTCCTCAACCACATCAACGATCACAATGGTGATGTGGTAACAAGTTTAGCAGTCATCTATACTATGCCATGTCACAACTAGTACAATTCACCCTTGGGTTTACACTTGTTGAGACATTCATATTTTCTTAACTTCTTATTAATGCTACTACTCCACAATTCTATCACATTCTCACCAATCTTCTCATCATGCCAAGCCATTTAAACCATGTCACACAGTGCACATGAACATTTTATCTATGCAATATGTCACATAGAGGAAAATGTTATCCTATACAATAGCACACCACACAACTTATCCTTTTACGCATCCTACTTTTCCCTACACCTCATATGACCCCCACCTATTCTTCCTTGCTCTTTTCTTCCTCTATCCCTTAAATTTTCCTTTATTTTTATTTCTCTTTCTTCATTGCATGATGAAACTATTTTATTTTGTGGCAACCCCCTTTCCTCATATTTATCACATCTATAAAGACTATAGACATGCAACAACCAACCAATATGTGATACGTGCTAACCTCAAATTTTACAAGAAGTGCAACAACCAATTAGAACATGCCACATGTCCTCAATTTTTCCAATGATATGGCAATGTGACACATGTCACAAGACAAAGATTTCCCAACTCATGATATTCCAATGAGGGTTTACCACATGTCCCTTCAAAATTTCATGGCCTCTATCATATCACACAATTTTTTCTTTTTTCAATACAAGCTATATCACATAGAAATAATTCTATGAAATACATAAAAAAACATTAAGAAAGCCCTGAAATCCATCCAATTTTTTACAAACTTGTGCCTAAGTGTTTTCCATAGGGTGAGACACTTCTCTAAGATCCTTAGGCTTATATAAAACTCAAAAAATGCATGAATACTTAAAAAATAATTGGTTTATGTGTTCATAAGCTTATTTTTTCAAGGTAATAACTTATCTTGTCAAGGTGTTCATACCCAGGTGCCATCCCAGAGGAGGCATGATGGATGCACTCAATGATGTGTGATGTTCAACTTTAAAAAATGGGTTGGAAAAAAATAAATTTTTGACATGTTCAAAATTTAGAGATTAAGATTCTCTTTTGAGTAATTTTGAATTTTCTGATGGCTTAAGTATGATAAAAATGGATGAAACAAGGGAAGGAAATCACCCAAAGCCTCCAATGTAGATCCCACATCTCCTTGTCCTCTTGGAGGAATGTTATGGGAGATTTTTCCTTACCAAAATTTCAGTGATGATTATCTTAAAAAAAAAGCATCAAGAGTGTTTGACTATTTGTAATACAATAAAAAAAATAAAAATATTTTTGTATTATGACCAAAAAATAACCATTTCATTGGACTTTCAACATTTTTTAACTAGAGAGACGTTGTCTAACTAGAAAAGTATTGAGTTCTTCGAACATCAATATTCTAATAAATACATAATTCACTTGGTCAAACATTGGATATATAAGAAACATTTAATTTTTGTCACATATCTAATGAACAAAGTTATAATTGGATGTTCGACTAACATATCGTCAGATATTCGATGATAATTTCATTTATCGGATATCCGACAAATGTCGGGGCTTTAAAAAAAAACTAAAAATATTTGAAAGAAAGATCTGACAGTACAAGTGAACTATTGGAGTATGACCTCATATTTTTGGTCGACATATACTAGTGGGGGTTACGGGTTAGGGGTTAAGGCTTACGGGGTTCGTGGATTTTAGGTTTGGAGTTAGAGGCTTAAGTTTTAATGGGTCAAGGGATTAATGGGTTATGAGTTATGAATGTATGTGTTAAGGGATTGTGGCTTGGGGGTTAAGGGGATAGGGAATTTAGTGGCTATAGGTTAAGGGCTTATGGGTTGTGATAATGGGGCCCGTAATCCCCTTATCACTCTTTGACGGCAAATACATGGAGGATATTTGGGGGAATTGTGATTGTCCATAAAATGTGGATCAAATTTGAGGACCTTGTGGCTCTTTTCGTTGAACCCTAGTAGTCCTTGGAGGTTTTATTTGAAGGGGTTAGCGAACAAAAACTTAATATTGCCAATAATATTAGTGTTGGAGCACCTATGGTCCAGGAGAAAGCCTTAGGGGTTCTAGAAGTTAAGGGGTGTAAAAATTCCTTTAAATCTTGCAATTGCTTGAATGAAAAAATCTGAAACTAATTTTGGTACACCAAGGCACAATATTTCTCTACTATAGATAAGCAGCGGAATAGAAACAAAGATAACGAAAGAAAATGAAACATAATAACACTTTTTTTTTCTAGGGACTCCACTAGGAAAACCCTTTACTTGTTTTATCTTTTATTGATGGAAATTGAGAAAATACAATACTTTAAAAGGAAAATTGTTCCAATAGGGTATAAGGTTTTTCTCTATATTAATACTTAGCTCGAAACCTCCCTGCAATAACTTGACTCAACGCAAATTTCTTTGCATTGAAGTCTCTTATTTCCTAGCGCTAGACAAGCCCCTAATATTTGGGAATTAACTCCTAATTCTTAGTGAAGTTATAGAAGGAAAAATATGTATGTGATTTGCAAAGAGGATCCTCCTTGATGCATTGTTCCTACATCAAGCTCTCTACCTAGAACTTGTACATGTTCCTCGCCCTCACACCTATCTACTTCACTAATCTAGAAGCTAAGTGCTTGAGTTATGCCTTACCTCTATTTAAGATGATTTCATATCCCTTGTCGTCAAGGGTTGCTACTGAAACAAGGTTCTTCTTCAGTCCTGGAACATAAAGAACATCTGTAATATGGAGAGACCTTCCAGACGCCCTATCAAAAATGACGGCACCAACCCCCTTGGTTGTGTACTTTCCATTATCTCCTAGCTCAATATGAACGTCCATGTTCTTCTCCTCCAACTCGTTGAAATTATCCTTGTTCCAATTCATGTGGAAGGAGGCTCCATAATCAATATACCATGTGTTTCTCATTACAAAGCTTTCCATGCAAGCTATCAATGTAACTATTTCTGAAACTGAGAAGCAAACCCATCTACCTCAATTGATGCAACCGCATGATTCTTACCAGACCTATTATTCTAATTATGAAACTTAATAGCATAATGTCCAAACTCATGGAAATGAAATCACATGATCTTACCTAGATATTTCTTCTTTTTCTTTCCCTTCTGAATAGACTCGGTCTTCCCTTTTCCCATCTTTCCCTTGGCCTTGTCTGTAAGAGACATTTTATTCTTTTCCTCGGTCTTTGTTGATATACCATCTAGAGTTCCTATCCAGATCTTCTCTTGAACATATTCAATCCATAGCCTTTCCCAACTACATCCTGGAAACTATACCAAGACTTGTGAATTCATAGTAAAGCAAAACTCACAAGGTCCTACTCAGGTACAGTGACACCCACACCACCTAGCTCATCTCTAACTCTAGTGAACTTCATAAAATATCTAATGATGGGCTATAATTGTCTCATATGGATACTCCTTAGCTTATCCTTAGGAGAAAACTTCCTAGAATCATTGATACTTTGATATAGATCTATAATAGTTTAACATCTCAAAAGTTGTCTTCTTCTCATGGATATGAGTAACTATATGACCTTTGGCTACTTATAGTATAATCTTCCTAGCCTTGACATCATTCTTATTACATTGGGTCAACTATTGGGGATATTTTGATGGTGGTACAGTGTTCTTGAAAAGCTCCCCCTCCCCATTATCCTCCAATATACTATCACGATCCTCCCTTTCCAAGAAGTGAAGTTAGAGGCTCACTCTAAATAGTGGTTGAATCTCAATCCTTGGAATGCCATCCCACTTACCTAGATAGCTTTCCTTCACAATATATCGCTAACATTATTGAGTGATATGTTTTGGTCATGAACTAGTCTCAGCATTGGTCATTATACTAATCACTACTCTGATATCACTTTGAAATTCCTTGAAATACTACAACATCTTGATGAACAAAATCTGAAACTAATTTCATTGCACCCAAACACAAGATTTCTCTACGATAGATAAGTAGTGGAATAGAAATAGAGATAAAGAAACATATTCACACATAATAACATGATATTTTTCTAGGGAACCCAAATGGGAAAACTCTTTGCTTGTCATAAATTTTTTTGAACTTGTTGTCACTCCTAGACACAGCCCTGAGTTGTGAAGGACCAGTGCCTAGGTCATCTTAAAGCCAAGAAGATTCAAAAAAACTTTCCATGGTCAGGGGCATAAATCTTCTTGTTCATAACGATTTTTAAAAACTTCATAAGGTGGGACCGAGACCTCAGAAACAGATATATACTAGCAGCAATACCCAAAAGTAAACAATAAGGGTCTTATGAATTCATTACTGAAGATGAATCTAAATTTTATAAGCCGTGAGGAGGGCCAGATCATGAGACGAAGTACATAGTTATAAAAATATGAAAGCATAGTAACAATGGCAGAAAATAGAGAAAGTATTAACTACAGATAGGCTTATTACCACATAAGAATCTATCACTAGTTAATATCAGAAGAAAAGTGAGTGAATGAGGTGAAACATATGAACATAATATCATAGCTCTGAGCCATATTTAAAGCACAACAGACTAATAGACATGAGTATCTGAGAGAGATAAATTCATTCTAGTTAGTCAAGCGCTCGCATTCTAGTAGCATATAACATAAAAAGAGTGATGAAGTGCCAAAATGTTTGTATATGAATATAATAGAGGAAACAAAAACAGTGACTGATCTCACCAGGAATCCATCTCATAGAAAAATAATTTCATTATCATCTCCCAACAGGATGCTTCAACATAAAACACAAGAAGTCCTCAAAAATTTACAAAAATGGGGATTTATAATTGACAAAATCTGTTCTGGAAAATATGGAACCCTTCTATAGACTCAGGTTCTTTCTTTTATAATCCCCAGTATACTGTTAGTAGAAGATATTTTTTGAATCAACATTTTTTCACAGAAATATATTTTCCGTTGCTTGTCTCTATCAGAACAAAAACCGATGATGAGGAAAATTTCCTCCCATCATCTCTGTAGTGGCCTTAACATAAACACAAATTGAAAATAAAACAACTTAAATAGAAAATAAAAATGCATAGGGTGAAATCACAATTTCACCCGATATTACAAAAGGAAAAAAAAATAAAAAGGCCACTAGGGCCAGATCATGATCATCATTTGTTAGAGGAATGGGGTGTAGCAACTACCGGCTGAGTTGGAAGCACCGATGACACTGATGAACCAGTTTTATGCTTTTGAGGAGGTGGGGACTGGATGGACGGTGTGACAATTGGTACATTTACAAAATCACTGCATTTCTGCCATATGGTTTCCCCTCGCAGAGGCATAGTTGTAAAAATATCCACTAAGGCCTGCATATCATTCAATTCCGAGTAGTCCACCTATACACCCAAGTGCTATCTGATCTGACATAGAATGGAAATATCCTTTCCTAGGGAAACAATTATAGTGTTAGCTTTCAGACTACTGGTTTTCTCATAAGAAAGATTTTTCTGATTCATAACCGCTGCCAGCTTCTCTTCATAATTAGTTAGACTTGAAAATGTGGTAGTCATATAATCCCAGCATGATGGGAGGCCTGTTTTCACCAGCTCATGCCACCCTTGCTAAAACTTCCCCACTCCCTTGGCGACCCGATCCAAACCACCCAATGCATTTACGTGCGCAGTCTCTTTCTCAATTAGCCTTCTAATTTCCATCATTCCCCTCAAACGGTCTTCAATCCCTTGTATAACCAACTCTTTAGAGCATAATCCCTTTAGGTGGGTGATATACTTCTTGTCCATGACCACTTTTGCCTCAGCTTCCACCCATCCTTCCTCCAACTTCCCTTTGCACAATCGGATGTCACTTTTCTTCTCATTCATCAACATAATAAAATCCCCACACTTTCTTACCCCCGACCTGATGTCAGTCCAAATGAGATGCCTGAATTCTAGGAGGGTTATGTTTCCTTTCATCCAATTGTTTAGGTTTTTGATAACCTTCTCTTGTAGCAACTTCTCCCTCTTTGCTTCATCCACCTCTACTTGCAGGGCTGCTATTACTTTATCGTTTTGTTCCAACCTAGCCACCAACTCCTGAATTCTCTCGTACAATGTATGAGCTTTCTTTTCTGATACTTGTAGGTCTGAGAGGGCCTTGGTTAACTGTTTCAAGGTAGCACCTACTATATCAGAATTTGGGGTCACGCATACATGGGTATCCCACTTGCCTTGCAAATCAGCCAATCTCTGTTTGAGGGCAGCCAATTCTGCAACTGTTTTGGCATTCTCATCTCTTTCTCAAGCAATGGTATCTGTGAGGGCCGATTTTTCTTTTTCTGCCTAGGCTAATTCCTCAGGTTATACATAGTCCCTAGGAGGAATTTTGAGTCTCCTCCTTAATTTTTAGTTTTTGACCTATAAATCCCTGATGATTTTCGTCGAGATTCCTTCCTTATCACTTCCTTTTCTGCTCATTATTCTTTTGAGATGGTGTAGGTTATTGCTGACCCCCCTAGAATTTTCCCTTTCTTTTTTTTGATTCTCTACCATCTCTTTGTATCTATCCTCAAGCTTCCTTAACATGAGCGTGATCTTTACAACCTCATCCCTTAGCATGTCCCCAATGCATTGATGTAGGCCCAGTTTGTCGGTTAAGGGAACCTTTGATAAATTCACAACAACCTTCAGAGCCTTGCAGCTAATTTCATTAGTAGTAGGGTCTAGCACTACCTCCGTGATAGCTATTATTAATTGTTCTTTATCCATATCCAGCTCTGTGGTGAGTCGGGTATGATACTTATCTATGAAACCGGCCAGTTCTACTCAAATTTTCTCCCTCACTGTCTTGTTTCTGTTTCTCATTTTTTCCCTTACTTCAACTCTATTTACCAAAGCGATCTATGATATACCATAGGGTTCCGAAGAGGAGGCACCATCATAATTGAGTCTGAAACCAACCTTGCTCTAATCTGGCTCCCTGTATCTAATTAACTCCTCTTGAGGTAGCTCATCCCAGATGATCTCCACATCATCACTTCTATGCTTTTTGGAGGGATGGGATACCTCACCTGTGCTTTCTTACCTGTGCCTGCTGAAGCGGTGTCACCCCTACCTTCTGCTACCGAAGATTCGGCCTCCATCTGCAAATCCAAGGGCCATGTGTCAAGGTTAGCTCTCCATTCAATGAAGGGCCTACTCTCATGCACATATGTAGTGGACCTAATACTCCTTTTCCTATTTGAGATAATTCCTTTTGGGTCATAGGGCCAGACTTTGCGCAGCACTAAATTCATTGCCTGATGTAGCATCTCCACTGTGGAGAGGGCGTGTCTTGAGTTTACGGTAACAGGGTCGATGGTTGTAGGGAGCTTGAGGATATAACCCTTATTAGCGGGAACGAAGTGGAACTAGTCCACTTTCATGGTTTGGTGAATGTATTCTGTTAGCCCCTATGAATTTTTTGACAAGAAAACAGGGGGCTAAATTGTTTTTGAGCCTTCAAGGAATGAATTTCCTTTGAAAACACATCATCCTTGAAGCCTCCTTGTGCCCTTGTCCTTTGATAAATATTCACTGCTATTCCTAGTTTAAAATCCTTTCTGTTGTAAAGAAGAATGCCCAAAAGGCCTCCCTTTCCCTTATTTCATTTCCCACTAAACCTCTATTTTCTTCCCCTTTTCCTTCTCTCTATTTACCTCATTAACCCTCTAAATCATATCCAATCCCCTTTAAACCTTGCAAACACCCCTTTTTTTTCTTAATGACCCATTTTCTTCTCTATTGTTACCCCTGTTTGGCCTTAAAATGCATTTAAAATAGGCCAAAAACCCTCTTTCCATTTTATAACAGGCTAAGCCCCTTTTAGGTCAGCCCCGTTAACCACTTCCCCATATTTCCTGCACCAAGGACCAAGTTCTTAAGCCCATAGGTGCTTATCGCAATCCAAAAATTCAAATGTGTGCCCTTCCCTTTGTTTCTTAAAACTTCTGATGCGATTGAAGTGTTGTTTTATCGGCTGTTGCTGCGATCTAAGCCATCGATTTATATAGATCTGATGGGTGAGTGATAATCGCACTGCACCCTTTTTTCCTCTCCTTTCACCCCTCTAATTGAATGTGGGCCATCAATCTGGCTTCAGATCGGATGGTTGCCACGCAATCGCGTTGCGAAAACCCAAGCGTCCCCTCCTTCTATCTCCTTCAACGGCCGACCCCAGATCCAATTTCCACCGTCCATCCATTCTAATGCAATAGCCCTGATTTCTCCTACTCTGCTCCTTTACCCATGTTCGTCTCCCGCTGATTGAGTCTTCGCGGTCGATCTTGTTCCAGATCGGATGGCTAGCGCTCAATCGCGCGTCGCCAATCGGGAGTTCTCGAATGTGTCAAGCCCGATGCCTCCCCGATTGCAATCCGTCGATCCAATCATGACCGTCCTTTCAACACAGATCCAACGACTCACATTTAATCGCCCTCTGCCCATGATGGGTCCCACCATCAAACTCATTTCATATGTTTATGCACATTTCCTTTGTTTTCGTTCCAAAGGTTCGAACATTAAAACTTTAATATTTTTATATTAAAGTTCATCACATTTCTCCACCAAACCTTCATCAGCTCCATTTTCTGCAATTCTTCCACTGTTTCCATAGTCGCGCCACCGTTCCTCCAGGCCTCCATAACAAATCTTCCGCCACCTTCCCTATATTTTATAATTGATTTAATTTTTTGTGCAGGGATCACAGAAAGGCCATTATAGCAGCAACAAAGTGAATTAGCAAAGAGGATTAAAGGGGTTTAAGCTTGTTATTAAATAATTAACGCTTAACCCCACGTTCAAAGGAAGAAGGTGCAGTTGGAAGACTAAGCACACTAACGAGTTACATCAGTGCATTCATATCAGCAGAGCACTGTTTCTCCAAAAGGACACCTTCCTTCAGAAATCTTCATGCCTCCTTGAGCCCTTCAATATTATTTCACTGAAATAAGCTTCTTTAAGACCTAGCAGATAGTAGTTATGGAGGTATGGAGAGACCTGCAGACTTTCCATCCCTGTCACTTATTCTAGAAGGCAGTCCAGAGTACCAAACAGCTAGAAAGGACTTCAAGAACACATCCGAGGTCAATATCGACCTGACAGAGATATCTGAATCAGACTACAGAGTACAGCGCAAGGTCATTAAGTAGTATGGGCATGAACACTTCCCCCACTCTATATTAATGAACCAATTAAATGTTCATCTACTGCTACTTTTATTATGTTCTCCTATAATAATTCCCGAAGAACACATTGTAAGGGGTTCCGTTGTTGTTGTTGCTCTTAGGAGGGTTTTCTTAGCTGTTAGAACAGTTCTGGGGGAGGGTAGCAGAGTATTTTGTACTATAGTAGGTTGGGAGGAGAAAGTTTGGACTGTATTAGTGATTGAGCTCAGTGTATGTGACTGATTTTGCACATCAATTGAACAAGAAATTTCATTGGATCCTAGTCTATTACTATGAGTGATGTTTTCTCTCTACATTGTTTTATTACATTTTCCCGTGCTGTTCATTTTCTTCTGGTAGGAATCAGAAATCTGGCATAGGATTTACCCACGAATGGTACCCTATGTTTCTACTCTCCCTACCCTCAATGTTTTCTGTTGATAGTGAAATCTGAGGGCAGACTCCCATGGTTTAACCAGTGTAGTAGATGTTATTCCCTGCTAGCTTATGTGTGAACTCACAACTTGCTGCTTGGATGTTTTCTGCTGGTGTCAAAGAAGGGTAGGTTAAAATTCCTTCTCAGATCTGTAGACTCTAGTCTTGTGTCAACTCTTATCTCTGTTTTTCCCTTGGAGCATGCTAAAGCAGACATGGAGTTAAATGACCTCTGGTATGATCTATAAGCTGCCCCTTTTATGACTTCATCGAAAGCTGCCTTTGATTATGTCTAAGCAGGTCTGGAGTTAAATGACCTCTGACGTGATCTATAGACAAAAATTGGGTTTCTTTCATTCTTTCACCTTCTTTCCCTATTTTTGCATTCCACCATGTATCTAAAAGATCCTTTAGAATAGATGACTTTCCATTTGAAAGCGTTGGCTGGTTGTTTGCAAGTAATCCCCTTTCATGACTCCATAGCCCAATGGATGGCACAGTGATAACCTATCCTCCTTGCCCGAAAAATCCTACTACTTTTCTCCTTTCATCCCATTACGTTCTCAATTAATGATCTCATGACCAACTCAACAACCAACCACATCATTCAAAACCCCTTGTGCTTCATATCTAGCCTAATATCTCATTTTGAGCTTCAAAGATATATCCTTCTTTGTATTTATAGAGAGATCCCTCTCTGGACCCAGGAGGGCTAGATCCTGAGGTCCCAAAGTGGTTTGATGTTGTCTTATCTTTTGGTATTGCCAAATCTGCCAAAACATAGGAACCCCAACATATTCAATGGTGAAAACCCACATACCAGGGAACAACTGTAGGTGGTAGGGGGTACATGAACACCATAAACTATGATATCGGTGTAATCATTAAAAAAATACTAATCCCCTATAATTTCTTCATTGCCAAACTGCAACTATTCTTTCTTCTTAGGAAAAATCCTAGGTGGGGGGCTGTCATGAAGTATGGTGTAGGCAATGGTCATGAACTCATTCAAATACCTTGAGTAACCACTCCCATTAGGCTGCTGACGTACTGAGACATTCCACTCAAATATGGTTCTTGGTTGGCCATTCATTCTTGAGAGTCTTTCAAGGCCCGAAGCTTCAAACTTGTCAGCGTGCTCGAATAGAAAAAGGTAAAAGAATAGTGAGAAGAAGAAATCCCCCGAAGAGGGTAGTTCTCGAAACTGGGTCTGAATGGCTGAGGCCAGAAAAGTGGGGATATCTAGAATGACGCCCAACTAATACATGTGCCAGAGGAGGGCTATGCTCTCTTTCGACACCCTCTTGACCTCTCTAAGACCTATTAGCCCAGAAATGAAATCGAGAACAGACTGGAAGCCAACTGTGAATGCAGTCAAGGGAACCATGTCCAAAGATGGGATGGATGTGAGGCGGGAGTCTGAGATAGAGGCGAGGAATTCACTCTGTCTTTTCTAGGGTAATTTGGAAAACTAACGTGACAAGGACAACTCTGTGAACTCGACATACTCTGAGATGTGTGGGAAACATAGGGCGTTTCTAATGAGCTTAGGGGATATTCGAAAAAAATTGTGTCCCTAAGCCGAAAGGAATACATCCATGCATTAATCATAGGCATCTCTGAGCCAACATATGAACTCGGTGACTGGGAAACTGGGCGGAGAAATCTGGTAATATAGGCCAGACCGAATGACTCTGAACCGGTCTTGGCCTTTCACATGACTTTCTAACAGGTCAGACCTGACACGGGAGACACTAAAAGGGTACTATGGGTCACAAATGTGGGCCTGTGTATTAGTAAGGGGGTTAGGTCCAGGGATGGCCCTAACTTCATGAACTTGGGGGGTTTCTAGTTCAGAATTTCTGGACTTGACTCTCCTGACGACCATTTTGAATGATTAAAGCGGAAGGAAAACTGTAAGGAATAGGAATGGCTAAATAACTGTGACCAGTGTGGAAAACCCAAGAGGGAAAGCGATGCGGGGGGTTGAAAGTGACCTGTTGCTGTAATCCAAGCTTAACTATTATGCGAGTTCGTAAAAACAAGTAATTTACCCAATTGGGTCTCAAGCAGGGTTAAACATGCCATATTTTATGAAAAACGAGGCTCGGGTAACAAATAGGAGGGTTGACGTCATAAGGACATCGACACTAAGGCACACGGCATCTGGGTATTGGCTGTTAAGAACTGGGTAGGTGTGAGCCACGAGCCGAGTTAATATTGGTACTGGTCATGTACTATCTTTCCTGACTTACCTTACCTTTGCCTTTGCGTGTGCCACCTTTTCATCTCGAGGGGTCCACCACAGAGTTTCGATGGGGGCTTGTGAAGTCTCTTTGCGCTGTGCCACTAACCCATGGAACGACCGAAAGCTACCTCACCAACATGTGATGTCATGTGATTCTTGGGGTCGAAGCTCCATTCTCCTTATGCCTTCCTTGGTGACTGCAGAATTTAGCCATGTGGCAGCGTTGCTCGAGATGTCCCATTGTGTGACCCGTAGCTTCTCTGCTTAGCTCTAACACATTATTTACTTCCTTTTCTGCGCTTTATTTGTGAGGGGAGAATGTTGCATATTTCCCTCATATCTATTTGTCCGCTCACACTTCCCAATACTATGCCTTAGCTTGTTTCAAGATATCTTTTTGCCGAAATTTGTGAGATGAGTGTTATGATAACAACATTGGCTCCACTTGGGGACGGTGCGTTCATCCTTGGACATGTTGAGAACTTTGCAAACCACTTGTAATTCATTCTTGGAAAATACAAGTCTCTTTAAAATTTTCAAGCATTATCATGACAAAATAAACATCAACTATGAATGTAGAAAGGACAGATATATACATACTATAATACAATGGTCTCCATGACTTGGATTAGTTTTGGAAATAAGGCTTTAGGAATTGCCCATTCACGGGCGTCTCGATCAAATTTCCTTCTAAATTCTCCAGTATGAAGGTATTATTACCTTTAACCTCAGAAATTTCGAAAGGTCCAAACCACAGGGGGTCAAACTTTCCATGTTTACCTTTGTCGGCTCTCCTAATGTCCCACCTTAGTACTAAATCCCCTATCAATAGTTCTTTGTATTTGGCATGTTGGTCAAACAAATTTTTCATTTTCTCTTGATACTCTGCTAAACAATCATTTACTTGGCTACGATTCTCTTCCAACTCTACCAATTGATTTATTCTTCTGGTCAGGTCATTGGGTTCTTCCTGACTGTCCTGAAGGAACCTGGCCATAGGCAAGGCAAGTTGTATTGGAAAAAATTCTGCTCTACTATAAACTAGTTCATACGGAGACTTACCTGTCAATCATTTATTTGTGATTCTGTTTGCCCACAACGCGAATTTTAACTAGAAATCCTAGTTTTTCTGACTTTCATTTATAGTCTTCTTTAATGCCCTTACCAGTGTTTTTTTTGAAGACTTAGCCAATCCATTTCCCTAAGGATAATAGGTTGTAGAATGCCCTAAGATGATATGGTATTGCTGACAAAAATTGGTGAATTTCACAGACTTGAAAGCCTGTGCATTATCTGTCACAATCTTAGTCAGGCAGCCAAATCTAGATATAATATTCTCCTCTAAGAACCTGATCCCCACTACATTAGTTTCATTCCTTGCAGGTATTGCCTCTACCCACTTGGTGAAGTAGTCAGTGGCGATTAATATCCACTTATGTTGGCCGCTGGATTGTGGATGAATTTCCCCGATGAAATCTATCCCCCATTGCTAAAAAGGCTCTTCTATGTGTACTGGGATCATAGGGAGGGGAGAAAACTTCTACTTTTTAGTGAACCTCTAACATTTTTCATAGGCCCTAACTCGAGCATGCACATCCCCAAACAATTTGGCCCAATAGAAGCCTGCCTTTAATATATTATGGATTGTAGAGCTCCAGTTGTAATTCCCTCCACAAATGCCTTCATGGAATTCAACCATAACTTCCTCCACTTATGTTTCTCTCAGGCACAGGAGAAAGATTCCCAAAGGGTCCTTCCAATATACTCACCCATTTGCAATGATATACTTCTGTGGCTTTAGCCTCAACGTTCTATATTTAGCCTTATTGAAGTTCAGAGGACACCTAAGAGTTAAAATATATTCCACAAAGTCTTTATACGAAGGAATTATCACATACTTCATGTGGGTCTTTTTCACGGTTGTTTCTATCTTCTGCTATTCCTCCATGTCTCTAGACAATTCCCTAACTTCCATGGATAGGTTTATTCCTAGGGCCTGACAGTTGGTATCAAAAAAAATCTTGGCTAGACCCTGTCCCTTAATGAGCTTTGTGGGATGGATGTCCAATTCATATTCTTGGATTTTAGCAATCCATTTGCCCCTTTTTCCCTCTCTATCCCCTTGAATCAAAATATCTTTAATTGCAGCCGTAGGTACAAAAGCAGTGATAGATGAATGTAGGACATACATCCAGAATGCCTTTAAGGACTTCACCAAAGCGTATGCATGTTTTTCTAGAATATTTTATTTTAGCTCGGCATATCGAAGTACTTGGCTAAAAAAGGCGATGGGTTGTTCATATCCTTCCTCATTTTTCTGCAAAAGTACTGCGGCAACAGTATGCAGAGAAGCAAATGAGAAGATCATGAATGGTTTACTGTAATCTAGTCCTGCTAATACTGGAGCTTCTACAAAAGCACTCTTGATCCTATTAAATGCTTCTCTTGACTCATTCGACCACTTCACCTCATTGTTTTTCTTAAGCATATCGGTGATATGCTGAACTATTTTTCCATAGTTTGGGATGGACCTTCTTAAAAATTTTATGTGCCGGAGGAAAACCTGAACTTATTTCTTATTACGAGATAAGGATATGCCATTTATCACTTCCACCCTTTTTGGATCAATCTTTACTCTTGCTTTGGTAACAATATGCCCCAGTAATCTCCCTTCTTCTAAAGAAAACGTGTATTTCTGGGGGTTGAGGGAAAGACCATACTTGCGGAATTTTTCAAAAGTCTATCGTAAATGTTCCACACGTTCGAAATCATCCTTTGAGAAGACTGTCATGTAATCCAAATATACCACTACAAAATTATCTTGCTCTCCCACGAAAGCGATGTCCATTGCTCTCTGAAAGGTGGCCCGACATTTATTAGACCAAAAGGCATATGGGTGTACATGAATGTAGCCCATGGTGTGGTGAACGCCATCTTCTTCAGATCTTCTGGAAGGACTGCCACCTGATTATATCCGGAGAATCCACCCATCATGGACATTCAAGAAGACCCCACCACTTTTTGCAGTATGTTGTCCATTTTATGGAGGGGATAGTTATCTTTAAGGGAAGCCCTTTTCAAGTTTCGAAGATCTACACACAACCTTATTTCTCCATTTTTATTTCGAACTAGCACCAAGTTAGCCACCCATTCTGAATACCTCAAGGGTACAATAATCTTAGCCTTTAGCAGCTTTTTGATTTCTTTCTCTATAATGGGGAGCAACAAAGGATTAATTTGCCTAATTTTCTGCTTATGCGGCTTGGCCTTAGACATCAGTGGGATCTTATGCTGGATTATGCTTATCTCAAATGTTTTGAGATCTTGGTAAGACCAAGAAAAAACATCCTTATAGGAGTGAAACAACTACACATACCTTTTTTTACGTTCTTCCGGGACTCCTTTAGATAATTTGACTATCTTAGGTTCTTCTTCCATCCCAACATTAATATCTTCCACTTGGGCTTCTGGTGTTATTTTTCTGGGGCTGATAGGAACGTCATTCTTATCAAACAACCTCTCCAAGGGTACCAGCCCCTCTGGGGATCACGTTTCCTTTCAACTGCAGCACTTTGTGACCAAACGCCGTCTCTTGCCATTTATTTTGGGGTTTTTCTTCAGTTTCCTCTTCTTCCCCAGTATCAATAAACAAGTTAGTGAATTCCCCAATAGTCTCCATGAAACGTTTCATCTACTCCTTGTCTTCAAACACTTGCAATGTTTGACATTGTCTGGAATGGAAGGACGATAATGCACCTCCACTTCATATCTTAGATGTGGATTTTGAGGTGGATGGAAATTGCTTACTGCCACAGCTAGTGAGTCTGATATTCTATTCTGATCTCTTGGCATAAACTATAGGTTCAATGCTAAGAAAAAATTCTCCACCAGGTCCCATACTTCATTTCTGTATGCCCTCAATCGAGGATGTCTAGCTTGACACTGGTTCTTTATCTGCCTTTCCACCAACTCTGAATCTCCAAAAACTTTAAGGCTCTGAATGTTCATACTCTTGGCAGTTTGCAGGCCGAGGAGTAAAGCTTCATACTTTTCCACATTGTTAGTGGCCTCGTACTCCAATTTTAAATAGAAGGGCACTAATTATCCATTAGGGGAAATCAGGAGGACCCCTGCTCCATTTCCTTCTCTGGAGTTTGCTCCATCAAAGTGTAAGGTACACATTCACCTTTCATCATCGGTTGAGAGATGTTGTGGTTTTAGTAAGTTGAATGATGGTTCCTGCAAAAAATCCTGGTCTTCCTCCCACATTAGAGAAGAGAAATCTCCTTCCTTGCTATACACCAGAGAGTTTACCGAGCCATCGGCTTTGGTTACCATTTTTACAAATATCGATTCCCTATACATCCTTCTTTTGTGTCGTCCAAACACTGGAATAGTTGCATAAGTCATATACAGCTTGATCAACCCTCCAATCTTAGTTCCCCATGATCTAGATAGAAGCATTTTAAAATGGGCTGGGATATCGGCAACTACTATATCAATGATGACACTCTTGGCTGGGATCTGAGCCAAATTTACCACTAGGTCTTTAATCATCCCTAGACATTTAACCTATTTGGAGTCAAACGAATAGAGGTATTTGTAGGGTCAGGTGATCTGTAGACTTATTTGTTCCATGACTGAAAGCGGTAACCGATTATGTGAAGCTCCTGAATCCAACATACAATTATGTAACAACAAATCATGGATGACTAAAGAAACATAAAAAGGAGGTGTTGTAGAGTCTAAAGCTTCTACATGGGGGCCAAAAACTACCATGGGCCTTTCTTCTTGAAGGTTAAAGGAGTTTGGGGGTGAAGTTATTCCATGAGGGAGCATGAACTAGCAGACTTGATCTTTATAGGAGGGTTGTTTTAGAAGTTCGACCAAAGGAACAAGAATTTTGACCTTCTTTAACTCTTTTTGGATATTGAACATAGTTCCCCCTTTTTCTCCAGAGGTCTCTTTTGGTTCCTTAATGAAGAGAGGATTATTTTCGATAGTGGACATACCTTTAGCATGTGTAAGAGTGTCAGGTATGGACTTGGATGATGACGCAGGAGCACCTTTCTGTGCAGAAGGTTCTTCGATGGGTTTTTTAGCTTTTTTATCAGTCTTTGGGAGGACATATTCCTTAGAAGGTGATTCTTCCTCTTGATATTGAGTACAAGTCCGCTTCCTGGAAGACCAAAGATCATACTTCTTGTTGAATTGGGCTTGCATAAAATCAACAAACTATCTGTAGTAATCATCTATGTCAGGTTCTTCAGTGGAGTTTACCTTTCCCCCCTCTTCTTCCTCTTCTTCTTGTAGGGAAAGCTCTACCTCTTCTCTTTCTGAATAAGAAAAGCACTGATCAGCTTTATCATCTGGAGCATCTTTAGTAGGGCCCTCCATTTGTCCCTCCAAATATAAATGGGGTTGAATGTGATCTTGTTGCTCTTTTCTGTCTCTTTACAGGATTTGTAAAGGTGGTTTCCTATGCTATTGATTATACCCTCTATTAAAAGTAGGTTGGGCAGACCGAGAGGAGGCATTATTCACTTCAAGTTCTAATTTCACCATTTTATTAGAAATATTCTTGATCATTTTGTTCATCTCCTCGATTTTATAATATGAGACTTCCTTTTCTTGACTCGAAGAAGAGGCTTCTTCTTTACCCTTTTGTCTGAAATCGTGGTCCAATCTGCCTTTCAAATTTCCTGTAGAAGTGAAGTTAGCTTCCATTTCTAAAGCATCTGTCTAAGCTTGGTCGAGAGAAACATATTTTCTCTCCCTTAGAGTGAAGCCGAATTTAGATTCGAAAGCTCCCATGAACACTACCTTAGAAATAGCTTGGGGGGCCTTTATATCAGCTAGCAGGTCGGTGTATAGCTTATTAAACCTCCTTATAAACTCTGCGACATCTTCGTTGTGTATTTTCTTTGATGTATTGAACTCTATGAGACAATATCCATGGTCTATTTTCTCTCCCCAATTCTGGGTGAAAGCACTTTCCATATATTCCCAGTTGGTGATGGAGCTACCTCCAAGAGTTTTAAACCACTTCCTTGCCTCTCCATCCAAATATTGGATGAATAACCTCAAAACTACATCCAATTTTTCTACACTGAAATTCTTTTCAAAAGCACAAAAATCTTCCAAGTGATTTTGTGCAACACTGATGTCTTCCCCGGTAAACAAGGGTAAGTGCTTCATGTAGTCATGGGGCATTTCATTCAAAATCTGCGGTAATGGCAGAGGGGCATATTTATTCAACAAGAATCCAGGAACAACTATGAGAGGTGATGGATCTAGAGGTTGGTTTTGCTGAGTAGCACTAGAAATATGTTGGACAGTGGTCTTGAGTGGGATTTGAGGAATGGACACTTGAGTTATTTCTTCGGCTTCTGGGGTAGGATGTAAAACAAATTTTGATGTATCTACAGACTCTGTCTCGTCTTTTACCTCCTACTGTTCAGGGAAAAGGTTATCTGGTGGGTATTCAAGCACTGTAGCAGTAGATCTAGAACCTTGAACTTGAGCTTGCTGGGAGGAAGACGGGGAATATTCTAGGGAGAATCTGGGTATGTATGTATGTGTGGGCTACTTCTCCTTCCAGATTCTCTTAAATCAATTTTTTTCTAGATCAGATACAAAGGGTGTTCTTAACTGATAAGTATCTGACCTTAGGTGAGGCTTTTGATAAGCCAGGACTGCAAATAGATTTTGAAATTTTGAAAGATTATGGAGTTGCCAAGGTGAGGGATACACAACTATTGACCCTTTGTGCTCATCTGGTCTTGAAGGGAGAATATAATTTTGTCATACCCAGGGATAATATTCAAATTCGTTCCCCGGTAACGATGCCAAAAATATGTTGTCACTCCTAGAGACAACCCTAGGTTGTGAAGGACTAGTGCCTAGGTCATCTTAAAGCCAAGAAGATTCAGAAAAACTTTCCATGGTCAGGGGCATAAATCCTCTTGTTCATAATGATTTTTAAAAACTTCATAAGGTGGGGCCGAGACCTCAAAAACAGAGATATACTAGCAACAATACCTAGAAGTAAACAATAAGGATCTTATGAATTCATTATTAAAGATGAATCTCAATTTTATAATTCATGAGGAGGGCTAGATCATGAGACGCATTACACAGTTATCAAAATATGAAAGCTAAATAACAATGGCAGCAAATGGAGAAAGTATTAACTACAGATAGGCTTATTACCACATAAGAATCTATCACTAGTTAATATCAGAAGAAAAGTGAGTGAATGAGGTGAAACATATGAACATAATATCATAGCTCCAAGCCATATTTAAAGCACAATAGACTAATAGACATGAGTATCTGAGACAAATAAATTCATTCCAGTTATTCAAGCACTCACATTCCGGTAGCATATAACATAAAAAGAGTGATGAAGTGCCAAAAAGTTTGTATGTGAATATAACAGAGGAAACACAAACTGTGACCAATCTCACCAGGAATCCATCTCATAGAAAAATAATTTCATTATCGTATCCCAATGGGATGCTTCAACATAAAACACAAGAAGTCCTCAAAACATTACAAAAATGGGGATTTATAATTAGCAAACTCTGTTCTAGAAAATATGGAACCCTTCTATAGACTCGAGTTCTTTCTTTTATAATCCCCGGTCTATTGTTAGTAGAAGATATTTTTTGAATCAACATTTGTTCACAGAAATATCTTTCCTGTTGCTTGTCTCTATCAGAATCAAAGCCAAGGATGAGGAAACATGCCTCACATCATCTATGTAGTGGCCATAACATAAATTCCAACCAAAAATAAAACAACTTAAACAGAAAATAATGATGCATAGGGTGAAAGGACAATTTCAACCGATATTACAAAAGTAAAAACAAATAAAAAGGCCACTATGGACAGATCATGATCATATTTTTTTAGAAGAATGGGGTGTATCAGCTATCGGTTGAGTTGGAAGCACCGATGACGTGGACGAACCAGTTTTATGCTTTTGAGGAGGTGGGGACTGGAGGGAGGTGTGACAACTGGTACATTTACAAAATCACTGCAGTTCTGCCATATGGTTGCCCTTGGCAGGGGCATAGTGTCAAAAATCTCCACTAAGGCCTGCATATCAGTCAATTTTGAGTAGTCCACCTTTACATCCAAGCGTTGTCTAATCTAACAGAGAAGGGAAATCTCCTTTCCTAGGGAAAAAATTATATTCTCAGCTTTCAGACGAGTGGTTTTCTCATAAGGAAGATTTGTCTGATTCATAACTGTTGCCAGCTTCTCTTCGTAATTATTTAGACTTGAAAACGTGGCAGTCATAGAATCCCAGCATGACGGGAGGCCTACTTTCACTATCTCATCCCACTCTTTCTCAAACTTCCCCACTCGCTTGGTGACCTGATCCAAACCCCTCAATGCATTTACGTGCATAGTCTCTTTCTCAATTACCCCTCTAATTTCCATCACTCCCTTGAAACTGTCTTCAATCCCTTGTATGGCCAACTCTTCAGAGTGCAATCTGTTTAGGTAGGTGATATACTTCTTGGCCATGACAACATTTTCCTCGGCTTCCTCCCGTCCTTCCTGGAACTTCGCTTTGCATAATTAGACGTCATTTTTCTTCTCATTCATCAACATAATAAAGTCCCAACACTTCCTTACCTCTGACCTGATGTCAGTCCAAATCAAATGCCTGTCTTCCAGGAAGGTTGTGTTTCCTTTCATCTGATTGTTTAGGTCTTTGATAACCTTCTCTTGCAGCAACTTCTCCCTCTTTGCTTCATCCACCTCTACTTGCAGGGCCGCTATTACTTTATCATTTTGTTCCAACCTAGCCACCAACTCCTGAATTCTCTGTTGCAATGTATGAGCTTGATTTTCTGAGACTTGTAAGTCTGAGAGGGAATTGGTTAATTGTGTCATGGTAGCACCTACTATATCAGAATTTGGGGTTACACAGACATTGGTATCCCACTAGTCTTGCAAATCGACCAATCTCTCTTTGAGGGCAGTCAGTTCTACAACTGTTTTGGCATTCTTATCTCTTTCCTGAGAAATGGTATCTGTGAAGACCGATTTTTGTTTTTCCACCTGGGATAATTCCCTAGGTTCTATGTAGTCCCCACAAGGAACATTGCATCTCCTCCTTAATTCTGAGTTTTCGACCTCTAAATCCATGATGATTTTTATCCGGATTCCTTCCTTATCGCTTCCTTTTTTGCTCATTATTCCTCTAATATGGTGTAGGTTATTACTAACCCCCTTGGTATTTTCGCTTTCTTTTTTCTCATTCTCTACCACCTTTTTTTATTTATCCTCAAGCTTCCTTAATGCGAGTGCAAGCTTTACAACCTCATCCCTTAGCATGTCCCTGATGCATTGATGTAGGCCGATTTTTTCGGTTAAGGTAACTTTTGATAAATTCACAACAACCTCCAAATCCTTGTAGATGATTCAATTAGCAGTAAGGTCTAGCAATGCCTCCATGATAGCTATTATCAGCTATTCTTTATCCATATCCAGCTCTGTGGTGAACTGGGTATGATACTTATCTATGAAACCGACCAGTTCTGCTCCAAGTTTCTCCCTCATTGTCCTGCTTCTGTTTTTTATTTCTTCCCTTACTTCAGCTCTGTTTACCAAAGCGGCTTCTGATACCCTAGAGGGTTCCAAAGAGGAGGCACCATTTTAATTGACTCTGAAACCAACCTTGCTCTTATCTGGCTCCCCATATCTGATTAAATCCTCTTGAGGTAGCTCAACCCAGATGATCTCCACATCATCACTTCTATGCTTTTTGGGGGGATTGGATCTCTCCGCTGTACCCAAACCTTCTGGCTCCTCTGAAAAATCTACCTCATCATTCTTCCCTCCCCTGCCTATGCTCACTAAAGCGGTGTCATCCCTACCTTTTGCTACCGAATATTCAGCCTCCATCTACGAAGCCAAGGGCCATGTGTCAAGGTTAGCTCTCCATTCAATGAAGGGCCTAGTCTCATGCACATATGTAGTGGACCTAATCTTCCTTTTCCTATTTGAGATAATTCCTTTTGGGTCATAGGGCCAGACTTTCCCCAGCACTAAATCCATTCCCTGAAGTAGCATCTCCACTATGGAGAGGGTGTGTCTTGAGTTTACAGTAAAAGGGCCAATGGTGGTAGGGAGGTTGAGGATATAACCCTTCTTAGCAGGAACGAATTGGAACTGGTCCATTTTCATGGTTTGGCGAATGTATTCAAGGGTGAAAACCCACATAGAAGGGAACAAAAATAGGCGGTAGGGGGGTACATCAGCACCATAGACTCCGATCTCAGTGTAATCATCAAACAAATACCAATCCCTTGTGCTTTCTTCATCGCCAAACTCCAACTAGTCTTTCTGCTCGGGAAAAATCTTGGGCAAGGGGCTGTCATGAAGTATGGTGTAGGCAATGGTCATGAACTCATTCAAAAACTTTGTGTAACCCCTCCCATTAGGCTGCTAACATACTGTGATGTTCCACTCAAAGACGGTTCTTGGCTGGCCATTCGTTCTTGAAATTTTTTCAAGGCCCAAAGCTTCGAACTTGTCAGCTTGCTCAAATAGAAAAAGGTAAAATACCAGTGAGCAGAAACAGAAAACCCCCGAAGAGGGTAGTTCTTGAAACTGGGTTTGAATGGTCAAAGCCAGAAAAGTGGGGATATCCAGAATGACAACCAGCTAAGACATGAGCCAGAGGAGGGCTATACACTCTTTCGACACCCTCTCGACCTCTCTAAGACCTAGTAACCCAGAAATGAAAGCAAGAATAGACTCGAGGGCATTTTTGAATGTGATAAGCGAACCATGTCTGAAGATGGGATGGACGTGAGGTGGTTGTCTGAGATTGAGGAGAGGAATTCGCTGTGTTGCTTCCATGGTAATTTGGAAAAATGAGGCGACAACGACAACTCTGTGAACTTGACATAATCCGAGCTGTGTGGGAAACTGAGGGCATTTCTAATGAGCTCAGGGGATATTCAGAAAACCTTGTTTCCCTGAGCCGAAAGGAATACATCCCTGCGTTTTTAATCGGTATCTTTGAGCCAAAATATGAACTTGGTGATTGGGAAAGTGGGCAGAGAAATCTGGTAATACAGGCTAGACCGAACGACTTTGAACCAGTCTTGGCCTTTCACATGACTTTCTAACAGGTTAAGCCTGACACGGGAGACACTGAAAGGCTACCGTGGGTCATGAATGCGGGCTTATGTATCAGTAAGGGGGTCAGGTCTAGGGATGGCCCTAACTTCATGGGGTTGGGGGGTTTCTGGTTTAGATTTTCTGGACTTGACTCTCCCGACAAACATTTTGAATGACTAGAGTGGAAGGAAAATTATAAGGAACATAAATGGCTAAATACCTGTGACCAGTGCAGAAAACCCAAGAGGGAAAGCGACGTGGGGGGCTAAAAGCGACCTGTTGCTGTAATCCAAGCTTAAATGTTAAGAATTTTCATAAAAAACAAGTAATTTACCCAAATGGGTCTTAGGCAGGGTTAAACAGGCCATATTTTATAAAAACCGAGGCTCAGATAACAACTAGGAGGGATGACATCATAAGGATGTGGACACAGAGGCACATGGCATTTGGATATTGGCTGTTAAGAGTCGGGTAGGTGTGAGCCACGAGCCGGGTTAATACCGGTATTGTTCATGTACCACCTTTCCTTACTTACCTTACCTTTTCCTTTGCGTGTGCCACTTGTTCATCTCGAGGGGTCCACCGCAGAGTTCCAACAAGGGCTTCTGAAGTCCCTTCGCATTGCGCCAATAACCCACAGAACGACCGAAACCTGTCCCACCAACCTGTGACGTCATGGGATTCCGAGGTTTGAAGATCCATTCTCCTTATGCCTTCCTTGGTGCCCCTATAATTTGTCCACATGGCAGTGCTGCTCGAGCTGTCCCATTGTATGACCCGTGGTTTCTCTGCTTAGCTCTAACACATTATTTACTTCCTCTTCTGCACTTTCTTTGTGAGGGGAGAATGTTGCATAATTCCCCCATATCTCTTTGTCCATTCACACTTCCCAATACTACGCCTTAGCTTGTTTCAAGATATCCTTTTGCTGAACCTTATGAGATGAGGGTTATGATAACAACAGAAAGAAATTGAGAAAACAGAATTATTTACAAGGCCTCCTATTTCAATAGAATACAAGGTTATTCTCTTTGTTAATACTTAGACCGAAACATCCCTGCAAGAACTTGACCCAACCCATATTTCCCTACACTGAAGTCTCTTATTTCCTAGGGCTAGAGAAGCCCCTATTATTTAAGAATTAACTCCTAAAGCTTAGCGTACTTCTGTAAGGAAAATTATCTTTGAAAATATCTTGATATGTTATTCCTATGAAAATATCTCACACAAAATCATTCTCACAATTATGATACCATGATTTTTTTTTGTTTTCCTTTTAAGCCTTTTGACTCATGTTATAACTGGCAAGTTAATCTTTATAACTCAAACTTGTGATTGATTTCTTAACTAAGTCAAATTGAATCTTTTAACTCATCCTTGACTTAATTAGACACCAATTATCTCACTCATATTTTTCCAAATATAAACTTGCACTTGGAGAACAACAAAATTGAGCCTCTAATTTCTTTACATGAGTTGACTACTCCATGAACTCATCCTCCAACTCATATGTGCTAAAGAAGGATTGATTAAGGTCATTCTTGACTAAGGCATAAGTCAAGAATATCTTTCTCAATACTATTTTCAATAAGGGTATTAGGGGTTAGGGGGTTGAGGTCTAGGGAGTTTAGGGGCTATAGGTTAATGGCTTAGTGGTTAAGGGATTCAATGGTTAAGGGTTAAGAATCAAGGGCTTAGGGGTCAAGGGATTTATGCAATGACTTGATTGGGTTCCCAAGTCGTGAAAACGTGTAAGGCTAGTTGTGAGGACATGAATGGAAAGGCATGTCAAGGAATGCTAACATGTTCCAGATAGTGTGAAAGCATGTCAAACATGCTAATATGTGCCAAGTGCTAAGGCATGACAAGATGTGGAACGGTGTGAAAATTCGTTCTAGTGACTATCAAGGAAAAAAAAGGGAGAAAAAAGTTAAAATACAAGGAAATGAACACATAAGAGGGTTAATAAGTCATCAATTTACCTTTTCCAAGAGGGGTTTTGGTGCTCAGATCTTTCCCACACATAACGGTTTCAAGTCCACATTCACTGAGGACTATGAGTCCTCCCACTCTAGATGGAACTGCTGACCTATAATACACCACAGGGGGTAACCTTGTAGTCTAAATTATTTTATTTTCAATAAACAAATAAAATGAGGCCATATATAGATAATCAATCATTATAATAGGTGGTGATATTTACACAAGGGAGAAACACATTTAATGTTTCATAATTCGGAATCATATTCCTTGTGAGAAAAAAAATAGTGATAAACTCTAACAAGGATAATAGCAATCATAGAAAATAACAAAAGAAATAAGGAAAATAAAAGAAAAACACCAACTTAAGAACTATCCTCAAGTTAAACAGGAACATATGCAACAACTATAGGCATCTTCATTTTACTCTATACTGTAAATGAAAAAAACTAATAGTAAATATCATGACTGAGATTCATAACAAGAGAGTTAAACTTTATAATATGGAGAACATAACACACCTTAAAATAAAACAGATATAGCAACACCACAAGAGAAACATACATAATTGCAATCACTAATAAAACATGAATTATTGTTAAAAAAATATAGATATTTAGTTATCAATAATTCAAGAATAATCATTCAACAATTATGTTGATAATATAGACATCGGAACACGAAAACCAAATAATTTATTACTTAAATGAGAGAGAGCCTCAGATTTAATTCATTGTGACTACAAATTGAAATAGTAGGAAGACATTATAGAACTAATAAAAATTGCTAGTTTAGAATTTCAGTATTGAAAATGAAAACTTTGTATCATGTATAGTCAGTTTCAGTATTTCATAAGTTTTTTTCACTTCTGCCAACAACCCCCCATGACGAGAAAAAAGGTTTTAAATAGTAGTTTTCAAAATAACTATTTTAGTAATTGTTGCTCTTGTAACCAATTGAAATTGAAATTGAAATAAATAAAAGTAACGTGAAGCTTGGAAATGAAATGATTAAGCATTGTGCTGCCTTTGCAGCTTTGACGACTTGGTCCTTTTAGTCAGCCCCATAGGAGAGAGTGTGTGCACCCCACATATCTGGATATTTATCGCCTAAGTTGTGATCAAGGGAATTTCGTTCGAGTCTTCTGGTTGATCTATGATAGACTACACTGGTGGGACTGGTTCTACAACCCATGACGTATAAGTGAATTTTTTGATTCTTTCATTGCATTTAAAATGATTTTTAAATTTGACTCACTTGTCCCATTCAGTAGTAGCTAACCAGAGCACGTTCTTGTATTTGGCAATTTCCACCACCAAACATGATCTTATTTGATTCTTGGTGCTGGGGAGATTTTGTATGATCTTGTTTACCCCAGCCAAAATAGTAAAGTCCTTGAAAAGTGCATTGACAACTGTAGAAGAAGAAACTAATTCGTCCCCTAACATGGCTAGAAAACCCAGATCATGTTTTGTTGCTTTCAATTAATTAGAGATCCTCTGCCAGGAAATTTCCTAATTTTCCTCATTCCAAAATGAAGGCACACTAAGTCTTCCTAAATAATTCCACTCGGTTTGGTTTATATCTTTGATAACTCTGTCAAATTCATCCCGAATTGCCTGCATAGAAACTTGCTTCTCCTTTAACACACACAAAGAGAAAGCACATTTGTATCTAGTAGGTAGCTCTAGTTCTACTAAAGTGCTATCTTCCAATGTATTGACAATATCTATGATGGCATCGAGGTCTTCCAACCTTTTATCTAAGGTCTCAGATGTAGAATTTTTCTCCATACTGGTGCTTTGTATTAGAGCCTTTTCCCACTATGAGAGAATTCTCACATATGACTCAACCGTAGTGATTTTTTGCCAAGACTCTATGTAGATTTATCCTTTAGCCTGAATTAGTACCTAATTTCCTATCACTATGATGTGAGAAAATTATTCTATATTTTTTACCTCATTATGTTTATCCTTTAGAGCATCTTGAATCTGCTCAATTTCGATTTTCCTTTTCCCCATGATGAGCTCGATTTTGTGGTCAACTATTGTGATTTCCTCTTTTTTTAACTGCAACTCTTGTTCTAACTGAGTAATATTGATGCGTAATAACTTGGGATATTCTCACTCAGTTTTCTGGACCAAACTAAGAGCCTTTTCAATTGAAATCTTATACTCTGCCAAGATTTTTAAGTGTCACCCCTCTTTTTCATGAGATTCTGTTTTGACTGCCTCTTGCTGCTTGAGAGGACGATGTCACTCTTCTTCCTTGATCCGCATAGAAGATTGTTTTTCCTAAAGATGGAGTTCAACCTCCTTTTTCTTCTCAAAATCTTGTATCAGAACATGAGGGTCATGGTCTAAGATCTTCAAGATTTCTTGGAGCTCTTTAATCTCTTTTTCTTTCATCTCCAGTAATTTCTCCAGAGGAGCAGTACCTTTAGGGTGTCTGAACTTGCGAATGAAAATCTCCTCCAATTCTTTGATCTGATTGGTCTTGGTGCAAACGGTCATATGAGATATCTTAAATTTCTCAGAGACCTTCTCGATCAAGGCCTTCATCTTCTTGTTCCTTGTTATGGAGTCTGATAGCCTTCGTGCTACAATTTCACCTGCTTGCCGATGTAAATTTATCACGTCCATGTATGACACTCTACCCAGGTTTTTGGCTAGGGAAAAGGTCCCAGATCCAGCCATCTATTGGTTTTCCCCTATCTCAGGCTGAACCACTATAAGATTTAATACGTTTGTCTCAAAGTCAGTCATTAAGATAAAATGGGGTTTGGTTATGGGTAACACCTCTTTGAGTGTTGAGGTGTCTGATGATTAGGATTGTTTTGGGACTATAGTTAGTTCTGAACTAGAAATAATTATTTCCTTCTTCCCTGTAAATGAATGTTTAATGTCTAGAGCTTGAGTCCTAGATTATCTGGGCTCAATTCTCTTTAAGGTCTACCTAATCTCTGCATCCAACAAAGCGATTTATTGATTGAACACATCTGCATCTACATCAATTTATTTTGGTTTGACTCGCCAAATTACGTCAAGTTGAGACAAACCATCATAGTTTCGTTTACTTGCAACAATAGTAGAGAAATAAATTCTGACTTCAGTCTCTCCTGCATGCACCTAAACTTGGGAGTGACTGGAGTCAACTCGGCTGATTGTTTCTGTCATCCCTGTAGATGGTGCCGATTGTAAGTCCTCTTCTACTAGAACTAGCAATCTTCTTCTTTCCTTCATCCGAAGGCCTCCCTAAATAGATTCTCCTAGACCTCATAGGAACCCTCTAGAACTTATCTAGGTTTTATCCACTTAGACATTAGGAAATATTAATTTTCCTTTTTAATTTTCTTTTAGATTTTAAACCACATCTTGGGTCCAAAATTTGTTTTCTTGGATTCTTTGCCCACAAATATTTTTGTGACCAAAATCACACAAATCCATCTCAATAGGCTTGTGGAGTACCTCCCAAGCTACACAATTCAACAACATATTCTAGTTGTAGTAATCGTAGCTTGGTTAAGCTCTTTTAGTCAAGCGAGGGCTTGGTTGGGTACCCAAGTTGCAAATTAAGGGTAGTTTTGAAGGCATGATAACTAGGGAGGGTCAAGGCATGCAAAAGAATTAAAAGGCATGCTAACACATGCTGGACAATTTCAATGCATGTTGAAGAGTGTCAGGGAGTGTTGGGGCATATCAAAGGATAACTAGGTCAAAATTCATTAAAAGGAATGAACAAGAGTGTGTGCAAGGGAGTGTCAAAAAATTCAAGTGTGCTAAGGAGAAGTTCATAATAATATTTACAAGAGGAAAGCATATTATTGTTATACATGGTTCGACATAGCAGTTTTTGACAGAGGGAGATCGCTTTGTTCTAGCACAACATTGTTTTTCCTTTAGCTATTTTTTTTATATGAGACGTGGCACACTTTGGCTACATTCTCATGTTTTATAATATTATAGATAATTTCATATTGTACATTATTGTGCATATGTTTCAGGACACTCGGCTTGTGTCGGCTTAAATCTTGTGTGCCCTATGCATCTTCTGGTTCTTGCAAACTCTCATTTAATGTTATACTATTTATATGAACTGAACATACAAGTGAAATATTTCTTGTGTAAGCTATGTTGCATATTTCTCTTATGTCAATGGCTAGATCATGTGATGCTTGTCTTGGTAATTAGTGAAGTGGGTCAAGCTGAGCTTGGACATGCCTAGCATAAGATGAGTTATAGGAAGTTCTTAGGTGAATAAGGCATAATATACTTGTAGTAGGTGAAATTGGTCAAGTTGTTGCAGTTGAAGTAGGCCAATATTGTCACATGAAATGCAGTAGCCAAGGATTTGATTGGGTTCCCAAGTCGTGAAAATTTGTAAAGGCTAGCTATGAGGAAATGAGTGCTGCAGTGTGCTAGAGAATGCTAAGATGTGAAAAATAGTGTGAAGGCATGTCAAACATGCTAAGATGTGCCAAGTGGTAAGGCATGTCAATATTTACAAGGGTGTGTCAATGCGTTCCACGGACTGCCAAGGCAAGAAAAGGCAGACACAAGTTAAACTACAAGGAAATGAACACATAATAGGGTTAAGAAGTCATCAATTTACCTTTTCCAAGAGGGGCATGCAAAGCACACTAACACTAGGCATCAATAGGTTCCAAGTGAAAAGCATTAGTGTATTTTAAGTGCCAAGTCTTCCTTTGTTGCTTCTCATCTACTTTCCGACAATTGATCTCAAATAAATTAATATTAAACCATGCCAAATAATTCCAAGGCATCTCAATGTATTCCATAAATGCTAAGAATTTCCAAGTGCCAACATGTGTCAAGCGCCAATATGTGTCAAGGAGGGTTATGCATGCTATGAAGTGGAAGGGCATGTTCAAGAGTGCTAAGGTGTGCGAGAGAGTGCTAATGCATGTTGAGGAGTGTTAAGGAGTACTAGGATGAAACAATAAGGGAGAATTAGGTAAAAATCCATGGAAGTTAATGAATATGAGGAATGTGTGCCAAGGATTACTGTTAATGAGTGTTATCTGTCATGCCAAGGAGGGAGTGAGAATGCATGTTAATCATTGGTAAGACATGCTAAGGCATGTCAAGAATTCCGAAAGTGTGCTTTGGATTTCCAGGGTGTGCTAATTATATGTGCCAATTAATAGTTCCAAGATATTCCAATACATGCTAGGTGCTAAGGATATTCAGGGTGCCAGGGTATGTCAATATGTGTCAAGAAGTGTCAAGGCAACAAAAGTAAGAACCAATAAGAGGGTTAATAAGTTGTCACATTATCTTTTTCAAAACGGGAATTCTAGGCACACTAATAATAGGTCACAATACATGCCAAGTGGCATTGTGTGCCAAGTGCTAATGTATGTCAATGCATTTAACCAAGGTGTTCCGAGGCATGCTAGGGACTACATGCATGCCAACACATGCTAGGAGAGTTCTACGTTGTGCTTGTGCATGCCACCATGTGCTTTGTCGTCAGTGTCATGACAAGATGTTCCAAGACATGCAAGGTGCTAAGAAATGTTTGCATGTGCCAAAGAAATAATTTAAGGTGTGCCCAGATTATTGAGGAGTGTTAGGTCTTTCTCATTAATAGAATTGTCAGATCTTGATTATGTATTAAATAATATATTTCCTACACACACTAGAGAAAATTTATCTAAAGGGAATTTTCTAGATAATAAAATTAATATATATGAATCATCTGTTGATTCATAGGAAAAATATATATCACTAGTCATTACATGAGGGAAATGATACACACTAATTACTTCTTAAAAAATTCACTGACTCTAACGAGATATTATAAAAAATACTCCACAATAATGCTCTTAAATTGTTGTATTTTGACAAAAAATATATTAAAAGGCAGATAGCATCATAAATAATTCATTATAATGATCAATGATGATGAACATTTTTTGACCGGCACCAAAAGTATCAAAAAGAGCATTGGTGAGGGTCATTATAAGTTTGTACTAGAAGTGTCACCAAAGTGAGAATTAGTGATGGACCTTTAACATACCTCACCAAAAGTGTCATTGAAAATGGCTTTGGTGATGAACCTTAAATGACCATCACTATATACACTTACAACGATGCTTTTTTAAGTACTGTCACCATATGTGACATTGGTGATGGACCTTAAAGTTCCGACATAAGCATGACCCTCACCAATGTATTTTTTTCTTGTAGTGTTGGAAGCTCAGACCACTCCGATATGGGCCTTAAAAAATTATCAAGGTTGTGGGAGAAAATTCATTTAAGCTCAACATTCACCCATTCCTTTGCCGACAACTAGTGTTCAATGTGGATCGTCTTTGGCCATACTTTCCACCGTCACTAGACAAATCCGACATTGTAGATCACATGGGGGAACTTAACGCAATGGGGACCATTTATTCCTAAGGAGGGAGGAATGATCCAGGTGGATATTGGTGGCCACTCGCCTATTCCACTTGGACCCCCACCATTTTTTCTTTTATTTTTTTAGTTTCCTTAATTTAGCACAGTTTACTATTTTTAGCAGTTTTTCGGGTCATGAACTTCTGAAGCCGTTTTGAGGCCCTAAACGACGTTTTTTTGGGCATGAAAATTTTGAAAAATATGAGTGAAAGACTTTATATTTATTGTTAGTGGTTTTAGTCCTTGGATAAATATTTCTAACGAGGTATCACGTGCGTCAAACAGAGATAGTATGCCAAAGTTACGACCCCGACAAATTGATGTACCAATTTACCCTGACAGGGCCCATAGTTTGGTGTTTCATCTCCTACGGTTAGGTTTTTGGATGTTTAGGGTTTTCCATTGTTTCTAAATAATAAATAGGGCTTCGAGCCTCATTGTAACACATTTTAGAGGCCTATAGCTGACACATCTCTTCTAATAGACAAGGTACCAACGCCCTAGCTAATTTATTTTTATTCTTTCCGCAAGCACATTTCAGTCATTTGATATTAATGAAATGAAGTTATATCTCTATTGCATCTTTGTATTTATTGATCTATTTGTATTTTTTTGTGTTCATGCCTAAATTTGGATCAAGTACATAGTGAGGATATCCTAGTGAGTGAGCCATGTCAGATCCAAAGTCATAATCATAGTCCAAATACCTAAACTGGAACTAAAAACTAAATTACTAGACAATAAATGTGCATTATTGTAATACGTTGTATATTTACCCCGTGTAACATTGTACTAACTTTTTTTCTGGTTAGCTTGTAGTGATCTGAGACATATGCTCCACACTATCTAAATACATAATATTGGATCCAATGTGACCTAGTAGGAAGATTTTAGAGAATTGTGATGAGAAATTTCATGAGTAGGTCATGTTGAATCAGAATGAAGGAGCAGTGGAAAAGGCTGGAGGACTGATGAAACAGAGTAATGAAACAATGGATTGAGTGATGGAAAGATAGAGGGAATAATGAAACAAACGAATGGAAAACATTTTGTAAAATTATTAATAATTGGACACCTGTATCAATAGGATGTTGATATGTATAATAGACTTTAACCATTGGATTGTGTAGATAAGGAAGAATCCAAAAAAATATTATCACCTATCATATCTATTCCCATTCAAGAAGCTCCTTCCAATAAACACCACCACGCCTGTGAAGTAAATATTTGTAATTATGAAAAAACCTTTAAATTTCATTAAACAAAAATGAAAAATGAAAATGTTCGGATTTTATATTCCATACAAAGAACATTACCATTCTTTTCTTTTATTACATTTCCATTTGTTATTATGTGTTGTAACAAGGGCTACATAGTAGAGGCTTAGCTTAAATGTAACTTAATTAAACTGAAAAACATTAAAGACTTGAATATTTCATGATAAAAACAAAATAACTAATAAAATATTGCATTGTTGAATGTCATCACCAAAATTAAGAAATATGATTAACTAATATTGTTTATATATATATATATATATATATATGTATGTATATATATATATATATATATATATATATATATATATATATATATATGTTTATATATATGTTTATTTTATGTATCTGTGCTTTAAAGTTTTACTAAAATATATAGTTTTTTATAATTATATTATTCAATTATTTTTTTAATATAATAATAAGTCACTTTAAATTAAAAATATGGAGAAAAAAATATACTTACTTAAAATGGAAACAATAGAAAAAAGAAAAAAACAAAAAATAAAAAGTTAAAGAAAAGGAAATGAAAACAGGAACAAAAAACTAGTAACCAATAGAAATGAAAGTTACTAAATATCCCATAATAACACAACTAATCAACTTACAAATAAATACGTTTAAATTTAATTAAAAAATAACAAAAATTAAATTCATAATGTTAAACTATAGATCATAAACATAAATTTTTTATCAAAAGAAAACTAATAGATAGTCAAAAGAAAAGTCGAATTAATTGAATGAGTAGATAATTGTCATGTACTTCCAATTTAAGGATTCCACTTTAAAACTAGAATTTGCAGTATTTTTCATTTAAAACAAGAAACTACCGACACTTCTACTTAAAAGTTAGCACAAACTTAGCCACGTATGCAGAGTCTCGAAATCCCTTTCTGCACGACAATGTAAAATGTAGAATGCGTTTATTATTAAAATTGGCATAACCTTTACTCATTTTTTGAGAATCTGGAATGCCACTCCTGCACGGCAATGCAAATGCGGAATGCTATTTGAGTGATTGTTGGCATCAAGGTTAGAATTTGCATAAACATTCATTTAGAATTCGCATAAACATTACCCGTGTGTGAGGCTGCGGAATCCTATTTGAGTGATTGTTGGCATCAAGTTTAGAATTCGCATAAACTTTCAATTAGAATTAACATAAACTTTACCCGTGTTGGGGGGTTGCGGAATTCATCTAGTGCAAAGGCGGAATGTTATTTGAGAGATTGTTGGTCCCTCGTGGACAATAGTGTAAATGTGGAATGCTATTTGAGTGATTTCTCATTACTTTTCCTACGCACCATTCATCTTCCTCCCTCTCAATCACAGATGCTTTTCTGACCCTTTCTGTAGTCAGTGTATTTCTCTCTTCTCTCTGCTTTGCTTTTGCTAAAATAGCTAATTAACTGTTGTATGGATTTTTGTATGTTTATGTTTAGAGAGACAGCTAATTGAGCCTTTGATTCAAGTAGTTTTTATGTTTAGAGAGTCAGTGAAATTGAGTGAGCGTTGAATAAATCAAGTTGTGTGATAAATGAATTTGGTAATAAGTAATTAGTTAGTCGAAAAAGTTTAAATAATCTTCATCTAATTCATTGTATTCAAATTAAAGTTTGTGTGATAAATAAAAGAACAATTTCTCATGTATCTTATGTGTGAATTATTTGTGTTTATGTATTCCTTTACTCTTCGACCTTTCCAACAGCTCTACGACAAAAAGGCTAGAGATAGCCATAGAAATCTTGCTCAGCGTGATCTTGTTAATAAACGATGTTATTTGGGAGGAGGATTACCATAAGATTCTACAAATAGATTTGAGGCCAATGGACAATCTTCTTCCTGATGTTTCCAAAGTCCTCAAAATATATCATGCGACACTTAACATGTGAAAATAAGACATTTTTATTTTCTTGTAAACAAGACAAAAAATATTAGAGAAAACACATATGATAAGTCCTAATGTTTGCGGCAACAGTATGAAAGACCAAATTAGGCTCCAAAATTTGGGTGTAGGCCAAAATTTTGGAGGGTGTTGTAGCCACGACAAAAGTACCATATAAAATACTCTTGATTTTCTTACCAGGACCCTATAGCCTTTCCTTGTTCAACTGTAACCATACTCTGTCTCCCACCTTGAATGAATTATTATTTTTGTGTTGATCATTTCTAGCCTTATATTTTTAATGTGAATTTTGAAATGCTTGTTATAGATATATGTTGAATTACTTGGTATTTTCTACAAATATTCATTTCCTTAAGGAATCCCCTGGGAGATCCTCCTTTACTCCTCCTTTCTGGCCATATGTAATATCCAAACATGAAGGTAGTAAATATCCAAAACAAGTTTCAAATGGGTACTTACCAATAAGAGTGAAAAAATCTCTATTTTAAGTGTTGTATATAATCTTATTTCCATCTGAGATCTATATATGCTTTGAATTATAATCCCTCAAATTTAGCTATGACAATGTCTTTTCAAGTACTTTCGTCTTCCCATATATCTAAGGGTAAAATGTTGTAGACCTATTTAACTTCATCTCCATATTCTCCCACATTGTAGTATAGAAATATTATTTCCCTATATGAAATAGTTCTCCTTGGTATCCTAAAGTGCACCAAAAGTTCTCCAAACAACAATTTTTCTACTACTTTCACATTAATGGTGTTTTTACGAGGAATCAAAACAAAAATGTTGCTAAAACTTTCACCTACAATAAATAGGTAGTCATATCCCTTCCTATTTCTCGGTAAACCTCCCACCTTGGATTCAAACCCTAAACTTTGCTCGAACCCTAACTTGTATTCAAACACTAACTTGGACCCGAACACTAACTTTTCTTCATTTTTTATAGGAAAAATGGGATTTTGATGTATGATTCATGGTTCAATACCGATATTCCCTTTTTTTTGTACATGGACTTAACTCTTCGCTTCAGTCCATTCAGTAGGTAAAATTTCTATGAACTTCATTACAAATTTTCCACATCTTTTATAGTAATTTCTTGTGAAATTCAAAGTCTTTAACCAGGAATATATTTGTATTCCCTAGAGCACGTTAGACTTCCCTATGTTTTTTTTTGTTGAGCTTTTCCTGAAGACAATTTTCACAAACCTTGTTTCTTTCCTTTCATATCGCTACACAAGCTTACTTAATTTCTACTATTTTTAGGGTTATCATACTAACTTGACCATGGCCTATTTAGAATAATTCTAGTATGGTATATAAATAGTCCATATGTTGGCCCTAGTCATATGAATTCTTGTATCATTATATATATAATTTTATAAATTATCTAGGGGTGAAGGCCTAACCTATGTGGACAATATCTCCAATAGTGTTATTTTAATTTTTATGTTGAGGTATTTTTCTCCTTGTCTCGTAATTTTTCAGTTTGTATATAAATGTTGCTCAGTGTAAGGTTGGGGCTTGCATTATCAAGACTGTAAAATCTTATTGTAGTTTTATTTCTAAGAAAAGGGTTTTAATGTTGGCCCTAGTCACATATATTAACCAAATTCTCATGATCAATAGATTGTCTATATATTGACCAAATTATATATATTATCTATACATTATCTATATATTGTCTATAGAATGACCTAATTCTATAGACTTCCTATAGATTGTATATAGATTGACCATATGTTTTCTATATATTTTCCATACATTGTCTATATATTGACCATATATTATTGATATATTGTCTATATTTTATTTATTGCCAATAGATTATATATATATTGTCAATATATTGTCTGTAGATTCTATATAGATTGACCGTAGATCGCTTATAGATTGTATATGGATTTTCAATAGATTGACTACATACTATCTATAGATTCTTTATAGATTGAATATATATTTCATATATATTTTCTATTGAAGGGATATATATTTACAAAATTCAATATATTTCCTATAGATTAACTGTAGAATCTGTATATATTATCTATATATTTACCAAAGATTGTCTATAGAGTGTTTATGCATTATCTATAGAGTATCTATAATTTGTCTACATATTGGTGAGAGATTATCTATAGAATTTTTATAGATTGTCTATAGATTGATAAAATTCTATAGATTTTCTATATATTCTTTATAGATTTCCCATAGATTTACCATATATTGATAATAGATTATATATAGATTGACCATATATTGTTTATAGTTTCACCAAATTCTATAGGTTTCCTATAGATTGGCTATACATTGACCATAGATTGATGATAAATTATCCATTCTATAGATTTACCATAGATTTTCTACAGATTTTCTATAGGTTATCTACATATTGACCAAATTATATAGATTCTCTATAGATTTTTTGTAGATTTCCTATGATTGTCTATAGATTGATCAAATTCCCTTGATAGATAGATTATCTACATATATTCTATAGATTTTCTATAGATTGAGCATAGATTTTCTATATATTTTTCTATATATTGACCATATATTTTCCATATATTTCCCATAGATTGTCTTTATATTGACCTTAGATTGTTGATAGATTGTCCATAGATTGTCTATAGATTTTCAATATATTGAGAAAATTCTCATGATAGATATATTGTCTATCGATTGTCTATATATTGACCAAATTAATATGGTTGTCGATATTGATAATTGAACACTACAATTGACCTTGTTTTACCACGATGACCCTGACTAGTGTTTGAATCCTAACTTGTATGCAATAGTGTTGGCTCTAGTCACATGGATTGACCAAATTTTCAATAAAGTTGGCCCTAGTCCATCGCATGAACAAATTTCCACAATAGATTAGGGTTGTGTATATTGATAATGGAATACTATGGTTGACCATTTTTTACCATGGTTACCCTAACTTGTCCTTGAACCCTAAATTGTACTCAATAGTTTTGGCCCTTGTCACATGGATTCGCGAAACTTTCAATATTGTTGGCCATAATCACATGATTGACTAAATTCACAATGGTTAAACATGGTTTGGATAATTTCACCATGGTTGAGCATAATTTTCTAGGATCTAGATTATGGTTGTCAATTTTGATAATGGAAGGCTATTGTTGACCATGCTTTACCATGGTGATCCTAACTTGTCATCGAACCCTAATTTGTATTTTTTCTTTTTTCTTTTAAATAAAAAATGGTTTTCCCTTCTATGTGTTCATACTTCGATACTGATATCCCTTTTGTTTTGTACAAGATCATAACAATTGGATTCACTCCATTCACTAGGAAATTTTTTATGGATTTTATTACAAATTTTACACATATTTTATAATAATATCCTATGAAATTTAAATTTTATAACCAAGAATATCTTTGTATTTCATTGACAAGGGTAATCTCATCTATGGTCAGTTTCGTTGAGCTTTTCCTGAAGTGGAATTTCACATGTCTTATTTCTTTCCTTTGTGATTGCTACAAATGCTTGATTAATTTTTATTCTTTGTAGGGTTATCATGCTAGTTTGATGAAGACCTATGTAGAATTATTATATTAGGGTTCTTAAAGATGCCCTATGTTGGCCCTAGCCATATGAATTTATGTATATTTTTGTATAAACTTTTATAAATTATATAGGGGGGAAGGTCCAAACTCCATGGAAAATATTGTCAATAATGTTTTTAGTTCTTATGTTGATTGTTACACCATTTTTTGGTCATCTAACCTATTATCATTAGATGGACCCAAGTACACCATGTAAGACCAATTTTACCCTAAGTAAAATTGCTTTCACTATGTGAAATAACTTAGTAAAATACCTTTATTAAGTTGTTTATGGTCTAAAAAGGAAACCCCGAAAGGAAATAATAAACAAATCTATATTTGTTTATATTTCCTCAAGGAATAATTAGTTAAACATCAATTTGATTATTATTCCTGGTCATATTTAACCCAAAACAAGTAAATCAATTAAATAAATCCTTATTTATTTAATTATTTCCTAGGAATAAGTTATTTAATCCTTAGTTAAATAATATTCCTAGTTAAATTTGACTAAATCAATTATAAATAATTAAATAAATCATTATTTATTTAATTATATTTCCACCATTTCCTTAAAATAATAAATAAATAATTTATTTATTTATTATTTATAAATAAAGCATTTGACCCAAGTCAAAAATCCTTTTCCCTCCAACAAATATAATAAAATATTCCTAAAAGGTGGTTCTAGAATTTGGTTAATTATATTTTATTCATGCACCAAGTTCTAGACTACCCTAATATTTTGTTATAAATAGAAGGGTTTTCCCATTCATTTGTCACCTTTCATTTCATATTAGATCACTCTGGATCTATACTCTTGGTCTGAATTTGAGCCATTATCATTGTCACATTCTCCATTATTTTCTTTATGATCTCCCTTTGAGTTCTATGTTTGTCTGGGTTTTGTACACCAACAAGAGAGAGAAATTCTAGATCTGAAGTGTTGAGGACTTTCAAGAACCCATCCCATTGAGGAGAATTGGAAACACCTTTCTTGCTTTCCTCTCAAGTGCCCTTTAATATAAAAAATTCTTTCAAAAATATTGTTCTTGTCTTGTCTATTGGATGCATGGAGCAAAACTTCATTTTTACTGCTTAATCTCTTTTTATGCATAGATCTGGATTTGTGCAGCTTTGTCTTGATCAAATAACTGCAGATTTGAAGATATTGGCAGCCATAATTGATGTTAGGGCTATTTTTTATGTGTAGCTAAAGTGGTATTTTTCCAACAAAATATTCATACTAACAATTGGTGACTCCACTCGGGAAGGAACCCAGAATATTTGGTTTCGCAGACTAGAGAGGACCTGGTAATGAGGAATCCTGGTGGCGCTAACACCTCGGGGGAATCTCAATTTTCTGACGATATCGTTGGAGCTCTTTCGCATACCTACGCTCAACCTGCTATGGGCTATGGTTTCCCTCCGGGAAGGGCTAGCACGTCCAGCACTTTTCCCCCTCCAGGTAGCATGTATCCAGGATACGACATGCCTCCTCCTTTTTCCCACCCTCCTGCTTACCTTAATGTTTCCCATCCTAACCATTATCCTTACCCATAGCCAGGTGTCCCAGCTCCTCCAACGTTTGGACCTCCACTTCCCTTGCCTTCTCAACCACCGTAACAACAACTAATACCCCCTCCAGGGCAAGTATTTTCATAGTAGGGTGTGTCTAATCCTCCTTCTTCTAAAAGGAAGAGGAAAGGAAATCAAAATCAATTTACCCCTGGTAATCCTAGATCCAATCCTTCAAGTATTTATTCTAACACTCCTAACCAGCCGCAGGGCTCTCAGCCCAATCTGGACAGGCCTCTTCACACCAATAATCCTTGTTCATGTTGTGATGTTTACAGTCATTACACTCATGATTGTTCCCTATTACCACAGATGTGGAAAATGTGGGAGTCTCAAGCTACATTGAGTGGATAGCATGCCTCCCCTACTGTTCCCCCCAATGCAGCTACTTCTCAACCAGCCGTGTTTACCGATCCTTTCCCTCAACAAGGATTCATGGCTACTCAACCACCTCATGCCCCGGTAACCACTCAAACTTCCCCTTCTGGTTCCTCTGATTACCAGATTCTTATGATGACTTCTGACCAACCTCTCATCGTCGACCTTAACCTTCAAACTCAGTCTCATCAGTACCCCAAGCCTCCTGCTCTTTCTGTCCTCGAGTCACCTTTTTTAGGTCCTACAGAGCCTCTTTCGACACCCAATGGTCCTTTGCAGATCCCTCAACCCAAATTTGACGTTCCTATCAAGGTTCCTAAGGGCCCATTACCCCGAAATGCTGCTTCCGGTCAAGCTGCTCATTCATATAGCATAGTAGATGATTTGGCATAGTCTCCTGCTGCCATTTCAACACTAGAACTCCTCCAGTCATGTCTTTCTCAAAGGAAGCCTCTACTATCCACCATGGGTGCTGTAGATCTTGCTGATGACCAATTGGTTGTTTTTGACGCCCATCAGTTAGATCATCCTCCCCTTCCTGCTTCCGTTGCTTTCCAAATCCCAGTCAAAATCCAAAATGCTAATGTGTATCAATGTATTATTGATGAGGGGGCATCTACATGTGTGATGTTTTCTTTGGTTTGGAAACAACTCGGATCTCCTGAGCTGGCCCCTTCCACAATCACCCTTCATGCGTGGGATGGCCATGCCTCCCAACCCATTGGCTTATTTCGTAATTGTTCTATCACCCTTGTGGATAAGACTGTTTGCGTTGACGTTGAAGTCATCGACACCCCTATTGACTATAACATTATTTTGGGGCGCAGCTGCACCTATGCCATGTCTTTTGTGCCATCTGCGGTCCACCGTAAGATGTTTTTCCCTCACAATGGAAAGATAGTCACCATTGACCAGTTGACATATCATGAGCCAAAATCTCAGACCTCCCCTGAGTCAACCATCTCTTCTGTAGCCAATAAAAAAACTGTCAATTATTTGACCAGTGTTTCCCCCAACGTCTACAAAGACTCCTCCTTGCTTGGAACCTTCCTTGGTATTCCTCCTCCTCCTATCTCTGATCCGAGCTTAGTGAATTTTTTCATGATGCGATCGTCTTGGGTTGACCTTAAGCGACCTGCTTCGGCTAGTCAGCAACCTCAACCTCGCTTGTCGCAACCCACTCCTAGCCCTTCCCCTCAGCTGGTCAAACCTCTTCCTTCTAGACCTTCTCATCCAGATATTACCCATGAGCCTCTCTAACCTCCTGGGTTGGTTTCCCCAGGTCTCAACAATCTGGGAGCCGTTTATCCTGGCCATTACCCCGCTGGTCTATTCGGTCCCCATCATGGCCACCCATCCCCTCCCTAAATTGACCTTGGGAATACCTGTCTGGTATCTTAATCCTCTAGCCGAGACCCCACCAAGTCACCCCAAACCATACCTTGCTTTGACACCGGTTCAACCGATTCCATTATCTTCTTCTGTCGCTACAGTGCCACCAGCACCTCAACAAGACCATTCTCCTGTTGTGACAGCTACAGGAAAGAAAGGAAAAGCTCGCAAGGGGACATCCAAAGACAAGGCCACCTCGACTGACCCTACCCCTCCTCCATCAGCCAAGCCTTGTGCCTTGTGTGATGGTGTCAGTCATGCCACCCATACTTGTCCTGAGTTGCCCCATATCAACCCCATGGTTAAAGTCACATTCCCTAAGTCTATGGTCCCTGAATCCTATGTTTCTTCCTTGTCCGCAGCTTAAGAACCCAAAGAATCTTCGCACCAAAAAGCCTTGCGCTTTGTGTGGTGTCCATGGCCATTATTCTCACCATTTTCCTCACCTCACGCATTACCGAGCCTCTTTAGAGGTCATTCGCAAGTACAAGGTTGAACAAAATCAATCTACCTTTCCCATCCTCACGCAGTATGCGTCAGGCGAACTCGAGGATCCCCCTACTACCATTGACATTCCTCCTCCTGATGTTGAGATGATAGAACCTGCCTCCCCCCTCCTATACCTATCATCATCTGTGCGACCCTCAGATTACATTCACTCTGAATCCCCTCCGTCTATTTTGCTTGATCTCCCTTCAGCAACATTCTTGGGCTCCACATCATTTGACCATCTTTTTACTTATTCTTCTGTCATCCTCCATGATGATCCGTATGTGAGCCTTTCTTCCCATGCTGATGATTTAGGTAGCTTTGTAGTGTCATGTGGTTTTCCTGACCTTTTCTTTCCCACCCATAACCAGGAGGATACCATCTGTCTCTATGATGTTCTCCACAACATGAGCTCCAGCTATTCCTCCCATAGCCCTCATACATCAACCTCTAGTCGATCTATGAGTCATAGCCATCCTACCCACACTACTCCCTCCCATAGTTGTTGTTTGATGCCTACCCTACACTCACGCTGCCATCATTATTCTTCCTCCTCCCATTTCTTGTCTTGTGACAATATTTCGCAAGACCTCCCGTCCACACATTATATTGGCTATGCCAATGGGGCCAGTTGCTATTCCCGAAATCTAGCCTCGGCAGCTTGGGACATCTTTACCCCCTTGCATACCCTCATTCTTTCTAATGGGATCTGCATTGGTAATCCACCAATAATCAAGCTGAATACGATGCAGTACATGGCCTCTTAGCCGATGCCCTCTCTCATCGTATCCTCCATCTACACATTCGTTTAGATTCCCTGCTTCTTGTCTTAAAACTCAATGGTGTCTATCATGTGCATAACCCTATCCTATTTAGATTATATTTATGAGTGAAACTTTTGATACGTGAATTTATATTCATTACTTTCAATCATGTACCTAGAGGACAAAATCACTATGTAGATAACATTGCAAACCATGTTCTAGATTGGCATTTATCACACATAAGACAATAACATTCCAAATCATCAACACAATGCATATTCATAGTATATATCATATAACATGTTTTTAGAGTCCATCTACTCTAATACATATGACATGCCCATAGCATGTTACAAAAAACAAAACTCAAAAATGGGGGGCACCACTTGCCCCTACATACACACTAGGACACACCACCTGCCCTACATCTAATCACTCTCTGGAGGATCTTGAGCCAATGGCTCTGCTCCCGTAGCTTGTAGATCACACACAGTATGACTGGCCATCACCATATGTCGCATGACACCTCACCATTCCGAGGGTAGCCCAATACATAGCTCTATGTACTGGTCATCTAAGTCTTGCCAACCTTGCTTTGAAACACTTGTCAGCAGCCCCTCACATCTATGATAGATGTCCTCTAGGAGAGCGGTCATATCCTCATTCTGTGCCGTTCTCGATCCACTAGCACCTGTAGTTCCTGCTACTACGGGTCGTCCCATATATCCGACCGGTTTTGCCGGAGCTATATCTGCATACCAAAAATATAAGGATCAGTACCATATATACTATTCACAAAATTTACCATGCATGTAAAATATTAGTTACTTGTCACTTACCATTGGGCCCCCATACTCGACCAGGCGGAAGCGGCAAGTCTAGATCTCCACAGTAACTCATCCCACTATAGGGATAGTCATCTATGTACAATGACATCTGATCCCAATGGGCAAAGAACTCTGGTCGGAACACCTGTCCGACCGCCCCTCCTCCTCCTCTGCATAGTAGTCACCCCCACCGATGCATCCTGGGTTCTCTCAAACCCCCATCTGGTAGCTGTACATGAGGTTGAAAGGTTAGGATCTTCTCAAAAAACAAGGAGCACAATATAGTCCCATACACACAATCATGGTTCACTTGCCGCTTGCAAGGAGACAACTATCGTTTAAACAACACCAACATCATCTCGGTCCACCCATAGTAGGTCCCACTCAACACACTTTCTACAATTATCATCTGCCCTCTAGTGATGTGATGGAGCACTTGGTTGCCGAAGATCCGCAACACTGCTACCGCCACTGCACGGGTCTCTAACCTCTCTATATCCCTAATCGATATACGATTCCCTTTGACTCGGAGGCCTAGTCGACAATGTCACTCTAAAAACTCCATGATGTTACGCCCCCGCGGTAACACTAGATGTGTATTTCCCACCATCCCTAATGGTAGGAGACCAGTCAGGAAATATAGGTCCTGGACTGTCAACTTGATCCTGTGCCCCTGCACTATAAATACCTCATTATCTAGATCCCAATAACTGACAATTCGAGCCAACAAAGGCTCCCCAGCTCTCATCAGAGGGTTCTCCACAAATTTTAGAACCCAAAACCTAGCCAATGCACGACAGACACCCTAATCCGCTTGGATTTCTGATTTTAATGTACCCAGGTCTCTCTCTCTCCACTTGATTCGTATATCTACCATCTCTGCACAAAAACATCATCTTTGTCAGTATACAGATAGGATAAACTACATTCAATTACACAAAACCTGACTCTCTTCCCACAACAACACTGAAATCACCTCCATCTAACAGGTCGCACTTTTTGGCCAAATTCTGGGACAGGTCACACTTTTCAGTCCAAAACTTGCTTCCAGGTCACATTTTCTGGCCGAAATAGTCTGACCCGGCCATGAAGATGAGGAAGGGGCTATTCCTGAGATTTTTGATCCTAATCTGAACTTTCAATCCATCAAAAATAAAAAGTAGGATTAGGCCTCTTACCTGCACCTTACGGATCTGGATTCCAATGGTTCGGTTTTCCGCTACGATCGCCACAAGATTTAGGGCCTTCTCTCCTCTCCACATTCACCACAGCTACACAAGTAAATGAATGCATTTGGAGGGAAAATGCCTTATTAGAAGAGCAACCCCTGCTTTTTCGTTTGCCCACTACGACCAAACCGTAGCCTCGTTTGACAAACTGTCTGCACCATTGGAAAGCTCTCACCGAACACTCAAATGGGTATCTGTTAGTTTTTCATGATTTGATACTTAACCATGACACATTTTTTCCATGAAGGGTCTATTCACCTCTGCTCCAAATCGAATTTCTTCACTTACAGCACTTGTACTTGGGGCACCACATTGCCTCATGTTGATTTTCATCATGAGATACCCCCTTCTACTCATGTGTTTATGGTCCCCCATTTTGACCTTCACCGTGTGGAAGCACCCTTGATTCACCCTTGTTTATAGCATCCAAGTCGAGTTATCATCAAATTCATGGAGTTTATCTCGAGTTCCTTTGTATCTCTTCATAGTACTCCATCCTTCATTGCTTGGTTCCTCTATTGTGTCACACATTATGGCCTTCAGCCCCACTGTCCCCTATCCCTCATGATATCATATCAGTCGTTGCCAAGTCATCCATTCCCTCTATGATCTAACAAGGGAAGTCATCCATTCGCTACTCAGTATCCCCCACTCCATCATCATCATTACTATCAGTCTCTCAGTCACTCTACTCTTTTCTCTCGTGCCTTAGTTGAGGATCCCTTATTTCCTCACCTATGGTGGACCTCCTTCTGTCGACATCATCTCATTCATTCCAGAAGATAGGTCTAGAGGGTGATGTACCTTGGTTCCAACTTCCACACTTTTTCGATGCCTTAGATCAGGCAAAAAGGGATTCCTCATTACCCTTCGACTTGAGTGCTTCTCAGCTCCAGCTCCTTTCAGCATGATCAAGATCCGTATACTTGATGGTCCAGTGATGCAGCAATAGATATTGGTAAAGGGAGTAAATCATATGGTCGAAGTACGTTGTAAGAACTCAATCACCAGACATCAAAAGGGAAGTCAGAGAGAGAAAAGTAAGGTAGTCTAAAGTGCTAAAGAACTAGACCCTGACGAGATGAGACTTATAGGTGCAAACGGTCTCATTTTATGAGAGGGTACCTGTGCTAGAGGTGGCGGGGGAGGCATACCTATGCCCGTTGAGACAAAGTAAAAAATAATAGTGCGCCCAATAAACAAGGGACTGAACTATAAAGTACATGCTGACATAAACATGAGCCAAATGAAAGATATAATGAGGAATCCCACATACATGTTGTGCCTCGGATAACAGCCAGGACTTATACAATAATATCTGAGTACATGAGATACAAATACAACCCAAATGCCCCTATCAACGGGGAAGGGCTCGTAAAATCTAACTGATACATGCAAATCAAAGAAGTGTTTGAAGCAGCTAAGGCCAACATCATAAAATATATGGAATTGCATCGAATGCTGCAATGAAGAGGTCATACGGGCATGTGGGGGGCTACCTGCAGGGCCACCCCCTTATGAGGGTCGAGACATCATACACATACCTGGGAATCACCAATAGCTGTTGATGCATCACTGGACCATCACGTATACAGATCTCGATCATGCTAAAAGGAGCTAGAGTTGAGAAACAATCAAGTCAAAGGGTAAGGAGAAATCCCTTTTCCTGATCTGAGGCACCGAACAAGTGTGGAATCTGGAACCAAGATACACCGCCTTCTAGAATGAATAAGCTGATGTCGACAGAAGGAGGTCTGCCTTATGTGAGGTGATAAGGAGTCCTTGACTAAGGCATGAAGGAAAATGATAGAGTGAATGACAGACTAATACCAATGATGATGATGGAAAGGGCGGAGGTCCAAAGGGGACCATAAAAACATGAGTACAAGATGGTATTTCATGATGAAAATCAACATGAACAAGAACAAGTATGGAGGCAAAGTGGTGCCCCAAGTAAAAGTGTTGTAAGTGAGGAAATCCAATTTTGAGGAGAGGTGAAGTGACCCTTCATGGACAAAATGTGTCCTAGTGAAGTAGAAAATTATGAAAAACAAACAGATGCTAGCTATCTAAAAGAAAATAAAACATGCATTTCGAGAGGGAAATGCTAAGGGTAATATTTCTTAAGATAGAGTGCATTGCGAGGATTAGGAAGGGGGTGGCCTTCGAAGTTCTCGAAGAGGTATGTCCCCTTACCAAGATCCTTAGTGATGATGTAAGGACCTAGCCATAATGAGTCAAACTTCCCATGACCGAGGACATCATGGGCCTGGTCATATACTAGAATAAGGTCACCTTCGTGAAAGGTGCGAGGGTGGACTTTTCGGTCATTATGAGCTTTGGTGCACTTTTTGGTCGCTTCAAGAGTTCACAATGCAACACGATGGTCTTCAGAGGCGTGTTAAAGCATGATGAGTCATTGTTCTAGAGGTTTGGTATTAGGGAGAAGTTCGACAGCCAAGTGAAGGGAAAGAATTTCACACTCTATCGGTAAGAATGCCTCTTTGCCGAAAACAAGGTCGAAAGGAGTGAAACCGGTGGATTTTTTAATAGAAGTTCTATAGGCCCACAAAGAAGGGAAGAGAATAAGATGCCAATTGGTTTTGTGCTTATTCATTGTTCGTTGAAGCATGGTCTTAAGGATTTTGTTGACCACTTCAACTTGGCCATTACCTTGGGGGTAATAGGATGATGAATATTGGTCCTCAAAACCCAATAGTGAGGATAGCTCGCGCCATATCTCATCTTCAAAATGTCGGCCATGGTCAGAGACCAATTTTTTTGGAACATCGAATCGAGCAATGACGTGGTTAAAGAAAAAGAGGGCTACAGTCACTACTGTGTTGTTGAATGTTGGCATAGCCTCAGCCCGTTTTTTGAAATAGTCAACTTCCACGATGATATATTTTTGGTTACCAGTGGATGGAGGTCGACACTGCATAAATTCGATGGCCCATTTACAAAAGGGGCTAGCTGTGACGATAGGATGGAGGGGAGCTGGAGGACCTCGCACCTTAGGGGTGAAATTTTGGCAATTGGAATAGTGTTTGACTGCTTCAATGCAATCACTGAAGAGAGAAGGCCAAAAATACCCAGCGCGCATGAATTCTTTGGCGGTAGCAAGACCGGAGAGGAATTGAGTACTTTCTCAGCTTTAGCGTGTATGAGACAATGACAAAGGACAATATCTACTCTGCAATGATAGAGGTTGTCAGTGATAAGAAGGTAGTGAGGGGCTTGGTGTCAGATACGTCATCGACCATCAAGGTCAAGATGAAGGGAAAACTTTTGGGTTTGCAAGTAAGTAAGGATATCACTATACCAAGGGTCGTCTGTGGTAATAGCGAATAAGTGTTCATCAGGAAGAGTGTCATTAATCAGAGGATCTTGCGTACTGGTAGGTAATTAAGAAATGAGTTCAACAAGGGCTAAACCTTTCTTACTTTTTGGTGTGACAAATTCGAGGTGGAATTCTTGAAGGATAATGACCCAACGAGGGTACTTCCCACTGAGGATGCGGCAGCTCAATAGGAAAGCCATGGGGTTGGAATTAGTCACAACCTTGGTGGAATGCATGAGGATGTAATGACGCAGTTTTTGGACCAAGAACACGACAAACAATGCTAATTTTTCTTCATGTGAGTAAGATATAGGCAGACCGACAAGGTTCTTACTGACATAATAGATCACATGTTTGATACCGTTATCATCTTCCTAGATAAGGACACCAGCGACCGAATAGGTGGAGGCAGAGATGTACAGGATGAAGTCCCGATCAAAGGCAGGAGGAAAGATCAAGGGAGCAGACATGAGAGCATGCCTAAGGTCATCAAAAGACTCATGAGCATAGTTATCCCAGATAAATGGGGTGTTAGATCGAATAAGTCTAAGGAACCCATGTGCGGTAGTGGCATAGTCAGGAACGAATTGGTGAAGAAAATTAGCTTTACCTTGGAGAGTTTGTAGCTGGCATAACATACGAGGAATAGGAAGTTCAAGAATGGCTTGAACTTTCAAAGGGTCAAGATTTATACCGTCTTTAGACACGATGAAGCCTAGAAGACCGTCGGCAGGAACGCAGAACACAAATTTCAACGGGTTAAGGCAGATATTATACTTGCGACTTCGGAGGAAAATGGTATGCAGATCATGGAGGTGTTGCGCCCGATGTTTAGAATGCACAATAAGGTCATCTAAATAGGCAAGGATAATATGAGCTAAGTCATGGAAATAATAAGACATGGCCCATTGAAAAGTGGCGCCAACATTTTTAAGGCCGAATGGCATGACTCGGTATGCGAAAGTTCCCCATGGACTAATGAATGCGGTTTTAAGTTGATTAGCACGATGGATAACGATGTGGTTGTATCCGGAGAATCCATCCATAAAGGATAGAACCTCATGCCCCGCACACTCATCAATGATTTGGTCAATCAATAGTGTGGGGAAGTTGTCTTTGGGACAAGCTTTGTTCAAATCGCGAATGTTAGTGCAGACACGGATGTCGCCTTGTTTTTTGAGGATGGGAACTGGGTTTGACACCCAAGTGGTGTATTCGATGGGATAAATGAAACCAGCCTGCTTGAGCTTATCAATTTCATCTTTGATAGCTTCACATCTGGAAGGATGAATGGGTCTCAAATTTTTACGCACTGGATTGGCATCAGGCCATGTGTCGATATGGTGTTCGACAATGGCTGGATTGAGTCCAGGCATTTCTGAGTAGGACCAGGTGAAAATATCACGGAATTATCTGAAGAGCTTGGTGTAAGCTTCAATTTCTTCTGGAGTGAATTGGGCACCCAAGGTGATATGTTCTTCGATTCCTGGTTTGACAGAAATGTCAATTTTGATGGTAGGAGAGATATTGGCCATATTACCTTCTTCAAAAGCGTCAGGCGCAGGGATGGGATTTTTAAACCAATCTACTTTATTGGGAATGAATTCTTTAGATTCTATAGCATATTGGTCATGGGATTGATGTGGAAGGAAGTACGCATGATGGTGCATATCATCCCATGGAAAATCAAGTTCATTCATGGCTTCCATAATGTCTTCATCTGATTGGAAGATGGGAAGAGTGGAGGGAAGAGGATCACCTGATGAGGTAGAAATATTAGACTCATGATTATGGGGAGAAAGACTCACATGCACAATGTCATGGGGGGTGAAAGAAGAGTAACCAGAGAGGGGGTCGTGCAAAACATTGGGGGAAAGCACTAAGGGGACAGCCACCGAGGATCGCAATGATGATGAGAGGTAATAAATGGTGGCTGAAGAGTCATCATTTCAATATCAGGAGGCGGAATGTTAATTGGGGTAGACAGGTCTTCTGGTGCTAGTGAAGAAGGTGTTTGGTCATGTATGGCTTTGAATTGGTGGTATGCGTCTAAAGAGGAATGATACTCTTCAAGGCGAGGACAGAGGTTGGTATAATGGCCATGGAAATCGCACAAAGAACAAGGGTGATGGGTGTGCAAGTTTTTAAGTTTCAGGATTGAATCAGGTATAGTGACATAGACCTCAGTGATATCGGATTCCGGAAACGTCTCATTGACCATGGTCTTGAGATGCGGTAACTCAGGACATGTATGGTGGCATGAATGACAACATTGCACAAGGCACGTTGGATAGCGTGCTTTGGCGGCCGAGGAGGAGTAGGGTGTGATGGGGTAGCCTTGTTGTTGGATGCCCCCTTGTGAGATTTTCCTTTCTTTTCCGGAGCTGTTACAATAGGAGCAGGGTCCTGTTGAGGTGATGGGGGCACTGTAGCAACGGAAGAAGCTAAGGGGACCGGTTCAACTGGTGTCAAAGAAAGGTAAGGTTTGGGGTGACCAAGCGGGGTAATGGTTGGAGGATCAAGGTACCAGACGGGTATACCCAAGGTCAAGTTGGGGAGGGAAAGTGTGGCCATGATGGGCACCGAATAAACTCTGAGAGGGGGAGCAAGGAAAGGTATCTGACGAGCAGGGTACTGGCCAGGAGGGATGGCACCAAGATGGTTGAGATTTGGTGGAATCGACTCAGGAGGGTAGAGAGGTGCATGGGGGCTAAATTTAGGAGAAGGGTTAGAAGGAATAGGTCTGGCTATCTGAGTTAAAGGGCTAGGAGCTGGTTGCAGTGGGTGAGGTTGAGGTTGTTGATTAGCCGAAGCGGGCTGCTTAAGGTTAGCTCGAGACGATTGCAACATGCAAATATTCACTAAGCTAGGATCAGAGACATGAGGAGGAGGAAGACCAAGGAAGGTTCCAAGCAAGGAGGAGTCTTTGTAGATTCCAGGGGAGACACTATTCAAAGAATCGACAGTTTTCTTATTGTTTACAGAAGAGATGGTCGGCTCAGGGGAGGTCTGAGTTTTTGGCTCATGATATGTCAACGGGTCAATGGTGAATATCTTTCCATTGTGAGGGAAAAACATCTTGCGGTGGACCGCGGATGTGACAACAGACATGGCATAGGTGTAGCTACACCCCAAATGAATGTTATAATCAAGAGGGGCGTCGATGACTTCAATGTCAATGCAAATAGTCTTTCCTGCAAGAGTGATAGGACAGGTACAGAATAGGCCAATGGGTTGGGAGGCATGGCCATCCCATGCACGAAGGGTGATGGTGGAATGTGCCAGCTCAGGAGATCTGAGTTGTTTGCAAACTGAAGAAAAAATTATACAGGTAGATGCCCCCTCATGAATAATACACTGAGCCATGCTGGCGTTCTGGATTTTTACTGGGATTTGGAAAGAAATGGAAGCAGGAGTGGGAGGATGGTCTGACTGACGGGCGTCAAAAATAATCAATTGGTCATCTATAGGATCTACAGCACCCATGGCAAATAATAGAGTCTTCTTGTGAGAAGGAGACGACTGGAGGAGTTCTAGTGTTGAAATGGAAGCAAGAGACTGCGCCAAATCATCTACTATGCTATACGAATGAGCAGCTCGACCAGAAGTAGCATTTCGGCGTAATAGGCACTTAGGAACCTTTGTATGAACCTCAATTTTGGGTTAAGGGATCTATAAGGGACCATTGGGTGTCGAAAGAGGCTCTGTAGGACCTAAAGTTGGTGACTCGGGGGCAGATGGAGTGGGAGGCGTGGGATTCTGACGAGACTGAGTTTGAAGTTTAAGGTCGATGGTGAGAGGTTGGTCAGAATTCATCATGAGAATCTGGTAATCAGAGGAACTAGAAGGGGAAGGTTGAGTGGTTATTGGGGCATAAGGTGGTTGAGTAGCCATGAACCCTTGCTGAGGGAAAGGATCAGTAAACATAGCTAGTTGAGAAGTAGTCACGTTGGGGGGAACAGTAGGGGAGGCATGTTGTCCATGCAATGTAGCTTGAGACTCCCACATCTACCACATTTGTGGTAACAACGGACAATCGTGAGTATAATGACCATAAACACCGCAACAAAAACATGGCTTATTGGTGTGAAGAGGCCTGTCTAGCTTGGGATGAGAGCCCTGTTGCTGGTTAGTAGTGTTAGAATCAATACTTGAAGGATTGGATCCACGATTACCATGGGCAGATTTATTTTGATTGCCTTTCCTCTTTCTTTGAGAAGAAGGAGGATTAGTCGCGCCTTGATGTGAAAATACTTGCCCTGGAGGGGGTAGTAGTTTCTGTTGCGGGGGTTGAGAAGCCAAGGGAGGTGGAGGTCCAAATGTTGGAGGAGCTCGGACACCAAGCTATGGGTAAGGATAATGGATAGGGTGGGCAACATTGAGGTAAGCAGGAGTTTGAGCAAAAGGAGGAGGCATGCCATATCCTGGATACATGCTACCTGGAGGGGGCAAAGTGCTGAAGGTTATGGCCCCTCCCGAAGGGAAACCATAGCCCATAGGAGGTTGAGAATAGGTATGCAAAAGAGCCCCAATGATACCGTCGGTAGAGTGAGATGCCCCTGGGGTGTTAACACCACCAGGTCTAGGGAGGTCAGGAAGGACAATATAAACATAACCAGATTGAGCATAGATGAGGTCATATTTCAAGGCTATTTGGAGGGTGGCTTCCTCAGTTTGAGGGAACTGGAATGCGACATCTCTGCCAATGGTAGGTAAGAGAGAGTGAAGCAACCAGTCCATGTGTACCCAGTCTTCAAAGGTGGGAGCTTGACATAAGCTCCTTCCTCTCTGCCATTCCTCGACATAAGTGGAAAGGCGGGTCGAAGATGATTGATTGAAAGAAGTCAAGAGTTTGGTACCAGTGTCGTATCGGAGAGGGAGCTGGAAATAAGATAAGAAGGCTTGGGCAATGGTCACAAAGGTGGTATGGGAAGAGGTGGTCTCATCAACATACCATTTAAAAGCTTTGCTTGTAAGAATGCATTGGAAAAATCTAAGATGGATGGAATCATCAGTGATGGAATTGGATGAACACCACATGTGGAAAGATCAGATATGGTTGGAGGGATCTTCACTAGCAAGGCCTCCGAACTTGAGAATGTCAGAGGGGAGCCTGGTTGGCATAGCAGGCCAACTAACATCATGGGGGATAGGATCGTTGATCAACTAATTGAAATCGAGGAGATTGAGACCTGCCATATAAGGGAGCAAAGGGATAGTCGAGGTAGTTCCCGTGGTGGTTCCGCTAGTAACAGACCCAGCAGTAGGACCAGGGTTGCTGCTAGTGTTAGGCCCTGAACTAGACATGGTGAAGGTAACATGGGGAGAACCAGAAGTAGGGGGGAACCCAAAGAATTAGAAGAAGAGTCGGAGTGGAGACTCGGGGGAGGACTAACTCGACGACGGTGAGAAGGAGTAAGTCAACCAACCAGAAACTGAGGGTGAAGGCCAAGAAGTCTCCGGGATGTACACCTTGGGGGTGCAATGATGACAACAAAAAAGGGAAGAAGAATAACCGACAAAGGCAGGGAGGTGCAGAATCAAGTGATGTCAATGTCGAAACAAGGGCAAAGAGGTGCAGTGTCAATTGATTTTAAAGTCTTTGCTTGGTGGTGTTAACTAGGCTCTTCTTCACTTAGGGTTAGTTTGTGGCGTGTGTTAATTTTAATTTTTAAACCCAAACGTTTTGAGAGTAAAAGAAAAAGTGTGCTGCGTAACTGAAAATAAATCTGTAGAGAACAGTAAATAAGGCTGAAATAATAGAAAATTAACAGCTAACAGCTAACAATGCATCGATTTAACCCAAGGAGGCGAGTATCTCAAAACTAGTCTAAAAGAGGGAAAAAATCTAATCAAAACACACTAAAAAGAGGCCAATAGATCTAAGGTTGGGAGGGACGGGGATCTAAAGGAGAAATCTGCTGAAAAGAAGTGCAGAAAATAGCAAAAAGGCAAAGGCAAGGATGCTAAAACAAAGGAGGAAATTAGCTAAAGGTAGAAAGGACAAGGAGGTGACCCTAGAGGCAAACCCAAACAAAACTATATGAGGTGATTTGAAAGGGAAAGGAGCTGATCTAAAAGGGATTTGAAAATGAGGTATCAGATCGGAAAAGAAGAATGCTGAAACTCTGAAAATTTAGACGTCTGAAAAAACTCTTCCACAAAACGTGGAGGGTACTAAAGCCCTAAGGAGCGAGATTCCCACTTAGTTGATTAAAATAGATCAGAAACAGTTCTAAACGGGTAGAGACAGAGGCTAGAAAACCCTAACAGAAGCTTCAGACAAACCCAGAAAAATTGCTGGAAAAGTGTAGAAAAAAGTGCAAGTCGTAGGTTCTGACCTGTTTTCAGTCCAGGTCACAGTTTTGGGGCAGAAAAGTGCGTCCTCCAGGCCAGGTCGTAGGGTTTGGGCCAATAAGTGTGACCTGTAGATCCAGGGCTCTCGGTGGCAGGTTTCAGAAAAATTTGTCGTCTTAGCTGCAACTAATGTCTGTCACCTGCGCAATAGGGCCAGAAACACACAGAAGTTAAAAATTTTAATGTTTGAGGGTTTTTAAGGTGAAAAAAGACCATAAAAATAGTAAAAACAATAAGCTGAAGAGAAACCCTAGGGTCTGAAATAACTGGATATGCAGGAATATATAAAACAACAGCAGTCGCAAAAGAAAACCCGTGTGGAGTCGCCAATTGTTAGTATGAATCTTTTGTCGGAAATAGACCACTTTAGCTACACATAACAAATAGCCCTAACATCAATTTTGGCTACCAATATCTTCAAATCTATAGTTAGTTGATCAAGACAAAGCTGCACAAATCCAGATGTATGCATAAAAAAACATTAAGCAGTTAAAATGAAGTTTTTCTCCATGCATCCAATAGACAAGACAAGAACAATATTTTTGAAAGAATTTTTTATATTAAAGGGCACCTGAGAGGAAAGAAAGAAAGGTGTTTCCAATTCTCCTCAATGGGATGGGTTCTTGAAAGTCCCCAACACTTCAGATCTAGAAGTTCTCTCTCTTGTTGGTGTAGGAAATCTGCATAAACATAGTACTCTGTGGAGCTCACAAAGCAAGAAATAGAATAAAACAGATAATACTAAAGTCTTGTAATTAAGTGTAGTCCAGAGCGATCTACTATGCAACGAAAGCAGACAAATGACTGGAAACCTTCTATTTATAACAAAATATTAGGGTAGTCTAGAACTTGGTGCATGAATAAAATATTATTAACCAAATTCTAGAACCACCTTTTAGGAATATTTTATTATATTTGTTGGAGGGAAAAGGATTTTTGACTTGGATCAAATCCTTTATTTATAAATAATAAACAAATAAATGATTTATTTATTATTTTAAGGAAATGGTGGAAATATAATTAAATAAATAATGATTTATTTAGTTATTTATAAATGATTTAGTCAAATTTAACTAGGAATATTATTTAAATAAGGATTAAATAACTTATTAGTAGGAAATAATTAAATAAATAAGGATTTATTTAATTGACTTCCTTGTTTTGGGTTAAATATGACCAGGAATAATAATTAAATTGATGTTTAACTAATTATTCCTTGAGGAAATATAAACAAATATAGATTTGTTTATTATTTCCTTTTGGGGTTTCCTATTTAGACCATAAAAAACTTAATAAAGGTGTTCTACTAAGTTATTTCACATAGTTAAAGCAATTTTACTTAGGGTAAAATTGGTCTTACATGGTCTACTTGGGTCCATCTAATGATAATAGGTTAGATGACCAAAAAATGGTATAACATTGATGGTTCCTTCTCTTCCTCTAGTAAATTTTAAGTTTGTATATAAATATTGTTGGTTGTGTGTCTAGGGATTTCATGGCCAAGAATTTAAACCCTTATTGTCCTATTATTTCTAAATAAATATTCTCTAATGTGTTCCTTTTTTAACGCTTATATATGTTAATTGATATATTTCCCAACATTGTTTGTTTAATTTACTCTATAAAAGGAGCTCATGGCCTATATGGATATAAACTTAATTTTTTCGTTCTTTTTTCATAAAATAAATACATAACTATATGTTTTATTTCCTTAAAATAAATTGTAACTTATTTGATAATTTCCATAGGGCCTTCACATTGTTATTGCTATTACTTTTCCATTTTTTTTCTTCAAGAATATATGTTATAGTTTTTTTCTATAAGTTCTATGTGGTTATATTTAATTTCCTGATATGCATATTGTTAAAATTATTATGTAATTTATATATATTTGGATGAACTATATAGTTAAAAATATTTTTGATATTATGTACAATACTAGGATAGAGAGCTAGTGTGTCCCTATCATGGGAAACAACTCGAGGTTCTTCTTTGAGCCCTAATTACTCACTTTTCAGAACTTCTATCCCCTAAAGCAAACAATCCATCACATATGCAATTTAAAACATTTATATACTTATCTAAATGATTCTACTTATTATATTAAAGGCACCCGTGTTCCTCCTAATAATGGCTAGCTTCAATAGTTAGTCCCCCCAAGCTTCACTCCCCCTTTCTAGGAAAACAATGCAGTAATCCTTTTTAGGTTCACTTCCTCAACCCATTTAACAATGTCTTTCTAGTTTTCTCTCGGTTTAGAAACAAATTTTCTCTCCCAATGGTATCTTTTCTTAAAAGAAACTAACTTTATCTCCCACAATTTTATTTTATAGGTTCCACCTCACGACCTCTATATCCGGTCATAAATTTTCTTAGTGCCCTCTCTCTGACAATAGTTCAACTAACTAGAGAAAACGAAGGATTTTTTTCTCTTTTGTTCTCGCCCCTTCTTGGTCGTACTTCATAACAACTATTTTCATAGCACTTAAGAGTCTAATATCACATCATAAACTTTAGCATATTTTCAAGAATATCAACACATCATTTTTTTTTTAATTATTTTTTTTTGAAAATAAATATTTACATCAGCTCATCATGTCATTTATCCATCCTAACTTTTTTGCCATACTTTAAATGTAAAAGTCATAATATAAATTTTTTAGGGGTGTTACACTAGCTCACTTTGAGCAATCTCCCTAGAGGATTTGGGTCTTGTTTTCCCACCCTTGCATGTAGACCCAGTTGATTATTGTGCCTCTAGGTCAAGTCTATTTATGTGGTATCCTTAGTAGCAACAATAATCACTATCTTATGAGGGTGATGACGAGGGTAATTTCATTATTGTACCTGGGGTAGACGTTAGGTTGGACTTAATTGATTCTCCCAAGAGTACCCCACAAATTATTAGGGTACTTAGTTATAGGAATAAGAGTCATTAATAATAAGCCTAACATAAATTTATCAACCACATTTTCACATTCGACTTGGGCCCTTATTAACCAAGCTATTTCTATGAGAAGATCCCTATAATTTTCTTGGTTTGTGTGCTTGAATCCATATATTTTGATAGCATTTCTTGTTTGGTCCAAGTATATTCGAACATACAGGTGTCTTAATTAATTAAACATAATAATGAAATATATTCATAATGGCTAACCAAAATATTCGACGCTCTTGGACACTTTTAAAACATTATCCTCAAGAAGAAGGTCCACCACTAAGAAGATATAGGGTAGCTCTGAAATTGGAGGACTAAGACCACACTAGAGTTGAATGGGATAATCTAGGCTCACAATGAGAAGAATTAGTTACTTTTGAGGTTATTGATGAATGTCCACCACCATACAGTATCCCAAACTTAACCAAACCTTTTGGATTTTTTCTTGTGTAGATAATACATTTTGGTTCTAAAATATTTTCCATGTTCTCTCATCCTATGTTTAGATAGAGTGGTGCATATCCCATGGGGAGATAGGTCCCTCATGACCTTCTACATCGAAAAATATTTTTCCACGTCGTCATTACCAAATTTTAGTGTGATAGGGTGCACTCCTCCTAGTTTGATAATTCATTTTTCCTCTTCATGGGGAATTACACTTGTTACTCTTGTGAACCCTACAAGTTTTTTGAGTTTATATGTACTTATGACTTCACCAAATTTTGTGTTTGGGTTGGGGGAAAGGCCTAGTCAACCCGCAAGAGCTCGGGTGTTTCCATGTATGGCTCGGATATTCCTATGGATCCTTTACATAATGCAACCATTTCTTTGGAAAACATTAAAGGGGGTATATATTTGTTTCTAGCTAGTTTAGGGGTGCTAATGTTTTTGGAAGAACAACCCAACCTCAAGGTAGTTTTATGTTAGTTGGGAAGTCTCTCATTGGATGGTCTCTTTCTTTTAGAGAGGCTAGTTTAAATGGGGGAATTAACCCAACTAGTACCACTATGAAAAAAATTTATTATGCTTACCATGATGATTTTTCATAGGGATTTCATTCTTCTAGTGTCAAGTATAATCCCATGAGTATTCATGTGTTTGGATTTCCCATGTCCCCGGGGAAATTTACCTTAAAGGAAAATATCCTTTCATCACATCTATTGTCTTGGAAGCTCAATTTCTTAGTATGAACTATACCCTTGGTACATAAAATTCTACCATTGACTATGTTATGGGGGGAGCACAAGGTCTGTTAAGGGGAAAATTTTCACCTCTTAATCCATTTAATCAACATTAGCTTCCATTTTTAGCTTCACTTGACTTGACATACTTGGAAAAATTTACCAATGACCCCATATGTCTTGATCCTAGGTGGTCGCTAGTGTTTGTAAACTACCTTCTAATATTCATAAGTTCGAAGGGAAGTCGAGTGATCAGAATCTGGATTAGGGGAAAAAGTTTTCTAAACATTGAAAGTGCTCACAAACACCTCAGAGTAGAAGGACTAGATAGAGCTCATCGTCAGGAATCTGACGCACTTCATTTCACTCAAAATAAAGTCCGTGTGAGGAATATAAAGACCTATGTTTGTTTTCCTAAACAACTAAAAAATTGTAGAAAGGGATAGAAAGGTGACATGGCAACCTCATCAGAAAAAAGAAATATTATGGGAATATTTCTCCATTTTTCCCAATGAAACTATGCCAAACTTCAATCTATGGTTGCTTACTATGTGGGTGAATTGTCATGTTTTTATTTGTTTAATTTTAAGCCAGAGGGAGGAGGACACGTGGCAAGCCCAGAGGCTACCAGGTGCCCCACCCTTCAAGGAGGAAATGGTTAAGTCTAGGTAGAATTTTATTAAATATGTGTGGAAAAAATTTATGTATTGGCGAAAGGGCGGAGGTGAGGGTTGAACCCGTGCCCTCCCCCACATAACCCACAAGCGCTACCACTATGTTATACATTGGTTCTTATATGTCTATGACAACTGTTTGTAATTAAAGTTGAATAAAGGATTGGGGGGAGGAAAAAATGGGCCAGCCCCTTACCACGGGACCACGCCCTAGAACGAGGCAAAGGGCCAATGATAAATGGCGGAATTAGCATTTAAAAATCTAGGTTAATTTAACCCTTAAAACATATTAACGCCTAAACCATCATGCTAATGTAAACTAATTAAATCCCACCATTAGCACTAATATACAGTAAAATCACACTTAAATTTAAGTAATCCAGAGATTAATTTGCCAGCCAGTTTGGCAGGTCAGTTAATTTCAGCGCCACTTCCATATTTGGCGGTGCTAATTGGAGTTTTTCTAGATTTGGAGGAGTTTTCCCAGGGAAAACTGAAGAAGCCATAAATTTGGTGTATTTTGACCAATTTTGGCTCAGAAAGAGTCATTCTTAGATGATTTGGATGCTCTAAGCATGATGGTGTAGGTTGAAGAGGCAAAGGAGCACTTCTATAAGTGTTTTTTCCACTTTGAAGATTAAAGAAGCCTATGACCACCAAGAAAGGAGACCATGCCTAGATAATCTAAAGCCTATTTGCAGAGCTTGAAGAGTCTATTTTGAGGTTTTTGGGTTTTCTGAATCCAAAGGAGCACGTTGCAAAGCTATTGGAGGATTGTAGGTTCATATAATCATCGAATTTACCATTAATCGGAAGAGGGTGTAGCCATTGAAGCAGGTCCATGGAGATGTAGCCTAGGAGGGGTGAACTTCATTATCGACTATTGTGTAATGTGTTTATTGTGTGTTATTTCTCTACAATTTATTTGTTATACATGTTTTTAAAATATAAATTACATAATAATTTTCTCACGAAAGACAGTAAAACTAGACACATAAACCCTTTCACAACTTGCAAATTTGAGATGATCCTAAGCACATTTGTTTAATACTGATGAGGGATCTACCATAGAAAAAATAGTTTTCCCATATTCATATCAAGTTTTTATTACAGCACAGTTTAGCTCATTTTAGGCAAGGTTAGATAGAGAATTAGAGATTGGTTTTTTAATGTGTGCAAAGGAGGAACAAGATTCGCGGTGGGAAGGCCACCAATCATTTTTCCAAGCACTGAGGGATCGCTTTGGTACAAAAGGGTGTTTATTCAGTCAGCAAGAGTTGAATTGGGTCAGCAACAAAAGGAGGACATTGGTTGAAGTTCCAAGTCATTTGCAAGGCAAGGCATGTGAGTGAACCCAAGTGGTTGTCATCGAGACTTTTCCAAGTAGAATCAAGTTGATAGAAGTTGAGTAAGAGAAGAGTATTGAGCTCTGATCAGGTAACCGACTTCTGTAGGTCCAAAAGCCTGTCAGTGGGAAGGATTGATTAAAATTTGGATTAAGGGCAAAAATTTGCTAGAAACATCAAAGTGCTCAGAATCACTTCAAACCAGAATGACTAGATAGAGCTTGTCATCAAGAATCTGGCACAGTTAGTTTCACTCAAAATGGATTCCGTATGAGGAAGATAGAGCATAATGTTTGTTTTCCTAAAAAATCTTAAAAATTGCAGAAAGGTGACATGGGAACCTAATGAGGAAAAAGGAATATTATGGGAATCTTTCTCCATTTCACCCAATGACATTATGCCAATTGTCAATATGTGGTTAGTTTCTATGTGGGTGAATTTTCATGTTTTATTGGTTTAATTTTAAGATACAGAGAATACAGAAGGTCATGGTCGTTTGTTTTTCCCCCCCCCTCCATTGCCGAAATTGTTAATTTTGGGTCAAATTTTGTTAAATATGTGTGGAAAAAATTTATGTATTGGTGGAAGGGAAGAGGTCGGGGTCAAACCCGGGACATCCCCCACATAACCCACAAGCACTACCACTATGTTATACATTAGTTCTTATATATCTATGGCAACCATTTGTAATTAAAATTGAATGGATGCAAAAAGGCCCTATCCCAAAACCATGAATATACATAAATAATCACTTTTTGAACCCTAACTTTTTTTAGTGAAGGTTATTAATTTTTTGGAAATAAACCATATCATCATAATCTGCATATATTGCACTAGTGCACTGACTATTTTTTGGTAATTTTCAGATTAAATTACTATTTTTTATTATTTTTTGAAATGGACGAAGACAAAAAAATGGTGATGTTTCAGTACATTTTATGAGCCCTAGATTTTCTTTTCAATGTGATCGTAAATAAGAAAAATGAAAGTCCCATTTTGAAGTAGACAGTGAGAGGAAATGCAATATGATTTTTCTGAAAATTTTGATGTCATCATTTTAAAGTTATTGAATTTTCATTCAGGGCAATTTTCCGAACAATGAAATTGCACAGTGACACAGTTTAGTAAAAAATTAATAAAAAATTGAATTATTTAATGAAACTCCAAAAATATTAGATCATCAGAAACTATATTCAGAGATGAATCTAATGGTACCTAGTCCGAAATATAACATTTTGTTTTTGTAGGTGTTCTTCCCCTCCAAAGTTGCAGGTTCCTGAAAACTGTAGAATTTTATGGGTTTTTCGTTGACCAGAAACCCTCGGCCGAGATAATGTCTCGGAAGAGAATTTTATTAAACTCTCAACCGAGAAATTTAAAAATCTTGACTGAGAGTTTACCCCACCACAAGTTACTTTTAACCACGTGGGAAAACTCTCAGCTGAGACTTTGTGCCCAAGAGTTTACCCAAGGAAACTCTCGGTCGAGAGTATAACAAAAACTTAGACGAGAGTGTATAAAACTCTCGTCTGAGAGTTTTTTATTCCTTCCAAAGAGATTTTATTAAATTTTTTAATCCAAAGCTGACGCAATATTTCGAGTGAGAGTTGTATATAAATACTCTCGTTCAAAAGATTAATTCCACACATAATTCTGAACCAACAAAAAATGCGAAGGTGTGAGGGTCTGAAAATTGCAAAGGTGTGAGGGTACAAATTATTTTTCTGTAAAGGTGCGAATATTTTCTGTGTGCAAAAATTTTTTTGCAAAAAAAAAAAATTCGAGTTTTTTTTGGCTGCAAAATATTTTTGGCGAAATATTTTCTGAAAGTTTTTCTGGGTGCAAATTTTTTTTTTGAAATATTTTTGGGTGCATGGATGCATGAAGTATTTTCGCATAATGTCTCTATGAAGACATGGATGCATGAAGTATTTTTTCATAATGTCTCTATGAATACATGGAGTATTTTTGCAATCTTACAATCTATGAAGGCATAAAGTATTTTTTCTAAATGTCTTGATGAATTTAATTTAATTTTTTTAATTTGCTCTCTTATTGAAAGCATGAAGTACTTAGTCTAAAGTATTTATGTTTTTTTAGGTATTTGGTCCAAATAGAATTAGATTTTAGGTTTCCAATTTTCTGAACATGGGAAACAAAAGGAATTTCCTAACAAGGCATGATAAAAAAAGAACTGATTCAGTTGATAAAAATCAGAGATCACAAAAAAGAAGGCGAGACGAAAGGGAAAGATTAAGCCATGAAATAAATGTGGAGGTAGAGCATCATGAAATAGATGTAGAGGTACATGACAATGACAAGGAAATGAGAAATGTTGAGGAACTTGTCAACGAGAATATTGAAAACACAAATGTCCAAGAGAATATTGATATCGATGTCACTGGTGAGTTGGTAGTTTCTTCAATTTGAATTTTGTATTTTTTTAAAAAAACATTGTAGTTCAAAATAGTTTTAAAATTAAAAATATATATATGTCAATTTCAAGTTAGAAGTTAATATTGTTTTTTATGCAGGTACAACATCAGAACCACAAGAAGATACTACCACGCCTCAAATTTCACTGCAATTAATTGGAAGTTCCAAGAACGTTGTATACAACTACAAGTTTCTAGAAAATATGGATCCAACTAAAATTGAAGAATTGGGACCACCAATGGCTGAAAGGACAGTTCGAGATAAAGTAAATTATGGATTGAAACATATTTTTGAAGGTAAATCTATCATAGCACAAGCTCAAATGTTACGTCGATTTTTAAATCACAAATCTCTCAAAAATGTTGTGGAATTATTAGGCATTAAAAGTGAAAAAGAGGTTTTAGCAAATGAAATGGTAACAAAAAATGTGACGTCGGTGCTTGCCACACTAGCCAAAAAGTGATCTCAAGTTGAAAAGAATGCTTTTAGAGCACTTTTAATAGGTGCAGTCGCGAAAAAAACTTCATCAAGTCAGTTGATGTCAGCGACGTCAAAATTGTTTAAAACATCAAGAAAACGTTTATGGAGGCATACAAAATGTAGAATTCAATTAGATGAGAATGATGAACTTGCATTTGGGCTAATATCTACAAGCGTCCATATCATGATAGACTTCTTGATGGTGTGAGGCATAGGGTAAAAGAGTTTTAGGATTTGAATTCTCGTGTGTCACCAAATGAAAAGGATCAAGTGTGATGCCGTATATCTAAGGGATTTTATGAATCTCGTTCCAAACATTTTACATAGGTCAATCAAGTAGAATTATTTGAGAACTTTATGGAGAGTAATAACGATGTGAAGATTTCCCTTAACACATTTGTGAAGCTTAAACCATGGTATGTCAGGCCTATCACTGTTCGAGACACATGTTGTTGTCGATACCATGTAGAATTCCAATTATTTTATGAGACATTTGTAAATTTTGGCATAAAATATTTGTCAAATGACCCCCCTCCTTTAAGTGTTCATGAATTTTTATCGAAGATATTATGTCCATCAGAGAATAATGAATTATTTTATAAAAAGGAATGTGTTGGTGGACGAAAATGCGACAAATGTTCTCATTTGGCACTCTATGATGAAAAGTATCCCATTGATCCTAATGATCCCAGACTGTCAAATCTCAGTCTAAATTGGAAGCGATATGAAAATGTTACTTACACTCCTGTTGCAGATTCAAGCACAACATCAAAAAATATCACTTTACTTGATGACGACATTCCAGTGACACCTTTTGCGGAGAAGTTTAGGGTGCAAATATAAAAATATATTAAGCAATGTCATATAGCACGATGGCAGGATTTACAGTTCAAAAAATCACGTGATGTGTTCCCAAAAGGAACAATATTATCAATGGTTGATTTCACTGAGAATTACATGTTTAGTCCACAAAAGGAGATACAAAGTGAGTATTATCATTCAGACCAAGTATCTATATTTGTGCATATTTTGTATAGACATGCAGAGCATGCTATCGATGGTTTTGATAGCGATGAAAATAATCGTGAGGAGATTAAGGAGTACCATTTCTACATCAGTGATGATCGAACACATGACATGTTTTGTTCAACATTGTTTTAATGTTATTTATAATGACTTGTTGAAACAAAGAGTCACTTTTAAAGAACAATGGGTATGGTCCGATGGTTGTACTAGTCAATTTAAATCAGCAAGATTGTTCTTTTGGTTTTCTCGTCTTCATAAGAGAACCAGCATTAGACATACATGAAATTTATTTGAGACAGGGCATGGAAAAGGAGAGCACGATGGTGCTGGGGCATGCGTAAAACGTACACTTAGGATGCATAAATTGAATCACTCAGCTTCTTGACTTGCAAATTATTTAGATGTTGTTAATTGGTGAAAGGACAATTTAAGTCATGTATCAAACCCAAGGACGGTTGATGTCCACAGGTAGGTGTACACATTTAACTAATAATATATTATAAATGTCTAGATATATATGTGAGTGTGTGTGTGTGTGTGTGTGTGTACATATATGTGTGTATTTTGTTATCAAACAAATATTAAATATTGTTCAAAATTTGACTCATACATGTGTGTGTGTTTTTCTCAAGCAGGTACTTTTGGAATATTGCAATGGGTGATGTTGATAGATCGTTGCCATTTAATTGCATTGGAATCTCTCACACAGGAAATTTACACTCAATTAGGAGTAATAACATGACAAATATACATTGCATTGAGAAACGAAAGTGCTCTTGCTTTTCTTCTACATTTATTGATCAGACAGAGTCCATCGATGACTGTGAAAACCAAATTAAGAAATTTGTTAAACCATGGAAACACGAAGAATTGACACCATTGCCCCCATTTAGAAACGTGACTCACAAGGAAATGGACAACAAAGTGGTTTTGATTGACAATGATTATGATCGTGTTTCTGATATGGTTAGAGAAGGTGATTTCTTCGCAGTCATTGCACCAGAAAATAATCAAGAAAAAGTGCATTATTATTTATTATGATGCACTATGTCTAAATCCACGTTGTTGCAAGAGTATAATTATCAATCAAATTATACATACCCAATCGGTTCAATGGTGTTAATGGGAAATTTCTTTGAAGAAGTAAAGAAATGTAAAGATCATATTATTTTTCAAGAATACCAGGCAGAGGTTATTTATGCCCAATATAGTCACTTGGTTATAGCGACTCGACTACAGTTGAAGCAAGTGAAGAGTAGAAAAAAAAAATGACAATGGAGGTTATTGATAGATGATCATGATGTCATTCTGGAAAATTTTCCACTAGCACATTTCATATGAGTGGAACACATTGTTCAAGATGAACAATGAACTTTGATTCTAGGGTTAGAAGATATAATTGCTACAATGCGTTGGAATTTATATAGTTTAAGACTATATTGTGGATTGATTTAAAATAAATTGACATGTGGATGCTTATATGTGTGTTGGTACGAACAATATATTATGATCTACTGGATCAGGGTGCTTTTCTAGATAATTAAGTTATGGTGATTTAATGTGTCCATGGTGATATAATGTGTCCATCATGTTTACTCCTAGATGATCTTAACTCGCCCCTTTTTTTGCATGGATATGATGGTGATGAATGAATATTTAGTTAAATTTATATAAATAATAATGGATTTAATGGTGATTTAATGTGTCAATGGTGAATTAATGTGTCCATCATGTTTACTCCTACATGATCTTAACTCACCCCTTTTTTTGCATGGATATAATGGTGATGAATGAATATTTACTTAAATGTATATATATAATAATGCCCAAGGCACTCGTGTGGTCATAACTTGGCAAACTTGATACAGGAGCCCTCAAACGAAACGACCCTACCCGAACTTGTGTCATCCGGCGGCCTCCCAAGGCGCGACGTCCTTCGCCCAACCGAACAAATGCACAAGGGAGAAAATGAAAAACAGCCTGCACAAACGTGTACAAGGCACCCATGCAGTCACAACTAAGAAAACCTTATATGGGTGCCCTCAAACGAAATGACCCATTCCAAACTCGTTTCATCGGGCTCCCTCCCAAGGCGTGACTCCCTTCGCCTGAATGAATGAACGCACAAGGGGGAAAATGGAAAACGGCCCACATGAATGTGCACAAGGCATCCATGCAGTCACAACCTAGCAAACCTTATATGATCACCCTCAAACAAAATGACTCGACCCAAACTCGTTTCATCGGGCGCCCTCCCAAGGCTCGATGCCCTCTGCTCGACCGAACGAACACACAAGGGAGAAAATGGAAAATGCCTCGCACAAATGTGCACAAGGCACTCATGCGATCACAACTTAGAAAACTTGATATGGGTGCCCTCAAATGAAAGGACTCGACCCGAACTCATTTCATCGGGCGCCCTCCCAAGGCGCGATGCCCTCCGCCTGACTGAACGAATTCACAGGGAAGAAAATGGAAAATGGCCTACACGAATGTGCACAAGGAACCCATGCAGTCACAACTAATAAAACATTATACGGGCGCCATCAAACAAAATGAACCGACCCAAACTTGTTTCATCGGGCGCCCTCCTAAGGAGCGACTCCCTCCACTCGACTGAACGAATGCACATGGGAGAAAATAGAGAATGGCCCACATGAACATGCACAAGGCACCCGTGTGGTCATAACTAAGAAAATATTATACGGGCACCCTCAAAAGAAAGAACCCAACCCGAACTCGTTTCATCGGGCGCCCTGCCAAGGCGTAACGCCCTCTGCCTGACCAAACGAACGCACAAGGGAGAGAATGGGAAATAGCCTGCACGAACGTGCACAAGGCACCCATGTGGTGACAACTTAGCAAACCTTATACGGGTGCCCTGAAATGAAACTACCTGACCTGAACTTGTTTCATCGGGCGCCCTCCCAAGGTGTGACGCCCTCCGCCCTACAAAACGAACACACAAGGGAGAAAATGGAAAACGGCCCACATGAACATGCACAAGGCATTCATGTGGTCAAAACTTAGCAAACTTGATATGGGTGCCCTCAAATGGAATGACCCGACCCGAACTCATTTCATTAGGCACCCTCCCAAGCCGCGAGGCCCTCCGCCCGACCAAACAAATGCACAAGGGAGAAAATGGAAAATGGCCTGCATGAACATGCACAAGGCACCCATTTGGTCACAACTAAGCAAAAATTATACGGGTGCCCTCAAATGAAACAAGCCGACCCAAACTCGTTTCATCCGACGCCCTCCCAAGGCGTGACTCCCTTCGCCCGACTGAACAAATGCACAAGGGATAAAATGAAAAACGGCCCGCACAAACGTGCACAAGGCACCCGTGCGGTCACAACTTAGCAAAACTTATAAGGGCACCCTCAAAAGAAATGACCCGACCCGAACTCGTTTCATCAGGCGCCCTCCCAAGGCGCGATTCCCTTCTCTCAACTGAACGAATGCACAAGGGAGAAAACAGAAAATAGCCCACACGAACATGCACAAGGCACCCGTGCGGTCACAACTTAGTAAAACTTATACGGGTGCCCTCAAACAAAATGACCTGACCCAAACTTGTTTCATCGGGCACCCTCCCAAGGCGCGACTCCCTCCGCCCTACTGAACGAACGCACAAGGGAAAAAACAGAAAATGGCCCATACAAACATGCACAAGGGACCTGTGCGGTCACAAATTAGCAAACCTTATATGGGCACCCTAAAAAAAAACCACCCGATCCGAACTCATTTCATCGGGTGCCCTCCCAAGGCACGACGCCCTCTGCCCGACTGAACGAACGCACAAGGGAGAAAACAAAAAATGGCCTGCACGAACGTGCACAAGGCACCCATGTGGTCACAACTTAGCAAACCTTATACGGGCACCCTCAAACGAAACGACCTAACCCGAACTCGTTTCATCGAGTGCCCTCCGAAGGTGAGACGGCCTCCGCCCAATCGAACGAACCCACAAGGGAGAAAATGGAAAACGGCCCGCAAGAACATTGACAAGGGACCCATGCAGTCACAACTTAGCAAACCTTATACGGGTGCCCTCAAATGAAACGACCCGACCCGAACTCATTTCATCGGGAGCCCTCGCAAGGCGCGACGCCCTCTGCTCGACCGAACGAACCCACAAGGGAGAAAAGAACAAACAGCCCGCACGAATGTGCACAAGGCACTCGTACGGTCACAACTTAGAAAACCTTATACGGGCTCCCTCCGAAGGCGGGACGCCCTCCGCCCGACGGAACGAAAACATAAGGGAGAAAATGGCAAACGGCCTGCATGAATGCACAAGGCACCGGTATTGTTTTGAATTGTTTCTTCAACAACTAATACCTGTAATTAAATCAAATATCTTCCATAAAAATACAACGATCACTATGAATCCTTGGTACCAATAATAACAAAATCAGATTTATGAGGATGGTTCTCCTTGCCAAGATCAATGATCTTTTACACTACGAATTGAGATCCCACATGAATTAAAGTCTTCCGTCAGTGACCTTTTAACTCACTCCGAGAGGCGAGAATGGTGGAAATAGTGAAAAATGAGATTTGAAAGTGGTAAAGTATAATGGCTTCAAACTCTGGAGTCATGTGATGACTGCAACAGTTTAACTTGCATTGGTGGAATATAAATATAGATATTCATACCAAGTATGTGATAAATGGAAATAAATACTTTTCCTCATTAGCACAAGGCAACATTCATGAAAAATGTATAGTTACGTGTTTCAATGCACTACTTTTATTTGATGGCCCACCTTTACAATACTATATTTCATTGTAAAAGTCTGTGACAGTAATGGTGAAGCAACTTTATTTTAGTTGCAGACCTATTTAATTTTCTCTCATCTAAATTTGATTATTCATCCTCCATCACGATTGTTAACTCTTTACTGTAACTTATCTACTTTTCTCCCATCTAAATTTGACCATTCATCCTCCATCATAGTTGTTACTCTTTGTTGTACCTCTATGCCTTCGACCATTTCATGCGTAGGCTCTCTTGTATGATGTTTAATTCCATTTCCGCACTCTGTTCTTGTATTTTCCTCCATTTTAGTTGTGCACTCCTTTTTTTTCTTCTCATATTTTGATATTTAATATTATTTGCATTCTCTATTTAAGTAAATGAAGTGATATGTTAGATCTCTACTGCACTTTAGTTATAATAACATTGAAAATGAAGTATTATGTATGGTGAGATTTCAGATTCAAATTTATTTATTTATTTTTAGAAGTACTTTACTTATGAGTTAAATTCAAAAGGATTCAAAAGGTACATGCAACTGCTTTTAGTGACTGCCATTCAAAATTTTGTATGCGTAAAGTCAAAATTGTTTTTAAATTCTAGCAATTTTTGTGTAGATGATGTGTATGCAGAATTGGTGCCAATTCTCAGATCTACTTTGGATGGCCACAATGTATGTATTTTTCCATATGGGCAGACTGGAACTGGAAAAACTTACACAATGGTGTGTGTCTTGATTTAGGTTCTGTTATTTTTTCCTCAAATTTGAAACCTATTATTTCACTCCCTTGCAAAAATCAGCCATTAATACCAGACTGAGAAGGTCATCCTTAAACTGACTGTAGATTTGAGTCATTGGAGGTTCACTTTGTGGCTCAGCCTTCCGATGACCCAGATCTACAATTGGGTTAAGCTCAGGTGATTGAGAATTCAAAAGAGGCCACTGTGGACCTCCCAAGCCGTGGTGAAAACATGGGTGCCTAATAAGCGAGGAGTTATGTTCAAGCCCTAATATTTTCTGGCTCAAAATCCAAATCCTTACAGTTTCCTTTTTAGGAACTTGACCTAAATGCAAGCCATTGTAAATGGTGATCTGGATTCTCTACAGTATTCACAGTGTAATTTTTCATCAGCTTTCCTAAATTACCTCAGGAAAACCATGTCGGTAATGTCAATTTTCCCTTCATTATTAGAAGGCAATAATCAACTGCCCACTACCCCCACAGTTGCACCAGGATTTTGGGAGAATCCTATGCATTGAATGGGAAAAATTTGTGGTTCAAAAACACCTGCCCACTACCTTGAAATCAACACTGTTTTTGTTAGGGATAGCTTGTGATACCATCTGAGTTTACAAATATATAAAATGCATCGTCTTGACTGTATAAGATCATAAATTTGAAGTATCATCAAAATTTCCTAAAACCTTGCACACGAAAATTAACCAAGTAATTGATTTCATCTTGATAAATATATTGCAGGAAGGAAGACCAGATAGTCCTGGTGTTGTTACTCACACATTCAAGGAACTCTTTAGACAGGATGAATTAGACAGAAGTTTAACATTTACCTTTACAATTAGCATGCTAGAGGTTTACAAGGGATCTCTGAGAGATTTTCTTGTGTGTCGATCTACCAGGCCAACAGAACCATCTGCAAAATGGTACAACATCCATTCTTATGGTCCTTTGTTCTTAGGTTTAATACATCAACAAAGTTCTGGAACCAAGGAATGATACCATCAGTTAAATCTCATTAATCATTATGTGTTGTGTTTAGGGAATTGATCATTAATGAAAACTAGACTTGAAATGTCCTAAACAGTGATGAAATACTTATTTGAGGCATGGTACAATATAATAGATTATGAAAAGCATGTCGAAAGAACTATAACCAGGAGATAATTAATTTAGTAGTGCATTCCAGATTGTAAGATTATGTAAAACATACAAGGTGTTGTCCCATGTATCCATAAAACTTCAATGTTATGGCACAATTTTCATTACGTGTCTAGAGCAGATTACTAGTTTTTGAAGTGAGATTAACGATACAATGAATTAGAAATAGTAACCTACCTTAAGTTTTGTATGACTACATAAAAAAATATAATAACAGTGAAGTGTCAAATTACTAATTGTTTTGATATGTATTAAAGTTACTTGCAAAAGAAATGATAACTCTATAGTAAGGAAATGTTGAAGTACCTCAAAATCAGTTGTGAAAAGACTCTGACGTTAAAATAATTCATCAAATCATTGTGTTATCCTTTGCATCAATTTTATTTAGAATGTATTCGAGATCAAAAATGAGTATAAACGTTGCAAGATAAATGAAGCAACAAGTCTGAAACAAACCCCTTATGCAAGCCACAAACCTCTGCCCACAAGGCTAGAAATATAACATATGCATTCAAGTTCACTTAGGTGAGATATATAAAAGTTTTCATGCCATATATAACTTAAATATCACTGTAAATAAAAAATAATAACCTCAAAAACATGGACGTCAAGACTAAAGAATGATATTAGGTGCTTAAAGACCCACCACAGTCTAAGGTAAGCTTTTTGATGACACTGTCTGAAATTAAGAAGTCTGAATTTATGTTGTCATTGTCCTAAGATATAGCAAGGGACACGTAAATACATGTCGATAGAAGAAAGGGCCAACACTCTGCAACATGCTGTAATTGTTAATAAATACTTAACTATGTAAATCTCTCTGACTATGTAAACCTCTCACATCTATTCAATTTGTTCTTTGCAACCTCCAACATCATTGTTAGTAGCATCTGGCTTTTCTTCAACAGTCATCATTGTCACACCGGGATCAATCTTAGTAGGAAAAGGGATATGAATCTGATACTTATTGCGATCAACCCTACATAAATAAAGAAGACCATCAATCATTACATTCCAAACAAAACCCACAAGGTCTGACCTGAAGCAATCTCTAAATTTTTTTATGACATTAATGCAAACAAAATAAAACATTAGAGTAGAAAACATGGTAATGTTAAACACTAAGAGAATTTATCACCCATTCCAACCAAAAACTGCATTCCAAAGAGACAAATTTGTAAATAGGCATACCTTGGAAATTTATTTAACATTTATGACATACTTGGAATCATCAGTTTTTGGATTAATGATCTTCATGCACCTTGCTACCTGGATGAAGAAACAAAGCATATTCAGATCAACTATATGAGACAGAGACTGATATGCTTGACCATTTTTACAAAAAAAACATTATGATTAATCAGACATAAAGAAAACTGATTTGTTTAACATAAGAGAAATATGAAACAAACCTTTGCCATATTATTACATACCATTCCAGCTAGCCTTCAAAGGCTTACTCAGATTTTTGGGATTAAGAAGCCAAATAAAGTCCACTCCACAAATATTACCACGGTGATTGCGATGGCTAACCCACTAACAAACCAACAACTCATTAATTAGAAATTTGCAATTCACCACAAGTTAATTTCGTTTTTGTTCCATTTTCAAGAATCAATACCAAAAGGAAAAGGATTGTAAAACCTACAAACCTATGACCAACATACAAATAAATGGTACAAACCTTATGAGCATTGGTATCATTGTCTGTGTAGTGGTGAGAAGTATCATAGGAAAAAAAAAACCTTGAGACCGCAGGAATTTGTAAACATGCCCCTATTTTCTTCCGTTCCAATCCCTGCATGGTACTACTACTTTAGAAACTATAACCTGTTAGGGTCCTATAAATATAGGATTCATAATTTGGAATTGACTTTTGATAGTCTTGTAAATATGGACATACTTTTCCTTCTTCAAGTTGTTTTCCCATATTTTGTAAAAATAAAAGAAAAATAAAAAATAGAAAATCAAAAAGAGGGTAAAAAGTCCTAAAAGAAAAATCAAAGGACTTAGAAAAAATGATATATCGCAAAAGGAAAAAGATGAATAAAACATGAAAGTGTGCAAGCCTAAATGCCACTACTTTTTACTTTTTGCAGCTGATTATGGAAGAGTGTCAATAAATGCCATAATCCATGATGAGTGGAACTGGTTAATCTTGACTTGTCATGTTTCAATTTACTTGTCTTAGATAGAGAATAAAGAGTTGTCAGACAGTTTAATCCTGAAAATTCAATAGATAGGTATAGAGTAAAAAGGAACCCAATAGTTTAATCTGGGTCCTTGGATGAAATAAGGTAGAATTAGATAGTTTTTATTTCTTTCAAAAATAATAAATGTTCAAGGTTGCTAGCTCAAATGCACCTGCACAAATGGAAGAAAAAATGTTATATTAAAGATTGGGTAGGTAGAAGAAGGTGGGAAAATAATTGTAAATATCTTTCACCAGGCTACAATAATTAATTTCCCCTTCCCTATAGCTATTTGACATTCTAAACTTTCAGTCAAAGAGGCTCAGAGCATTTCTCTGACTTCTGTTGGGACCATACCCAAGGCTCAATGGCTGGCTAGTTGAAAATGTTAAATTTCTATGTTAATCCCAAAATTTACATCATCTGCCATTCATGCATTCATCACCATGCAATTTCATAAGTAAATACTCAATTTTTACTTAATGATACATAAATCCACCATTTTATTAACTACCTACATATCATAAAGCATAAAAACCCTCAAAAAGACATTATATCCTAAGTAAAGGTGGTGAAATTATAAAATGATAAGATTTGCTTTAAGTTTTCACTTTACTTACTCATCTAGTGTATTTTTGTGTGTTTCATTTTCACCTTTTTTCATATTAATCTCTAACTTATTTATTAATTCCCTATATAAATGACCCCTCCCTATTAATATAAATTCTTTTTGACTAAAATATCCCCTAAAAACCCACTATTATAAATTTTAGCGAAATTTGACTATCCCACATGTTTTAAATAAACACCCATAATAAAATCCCTTTGGTTAAAATTAACATTACTCAAATATCCCGCCCCCCTATCATTATTAAGCCTATTTTGGTTTAAATAACTATATACTAAAAATATGAAGGAAAGTTTTTGGAACACAATATATCATTCAATAAATAAATCCTTTTCGATGTTTCTTATGTTGGTTTAAACCAAGGTTTAAATGCATAAACCCTTTTTGATATATTCCACATCCCCTTCATTCTCCCGGCACCTCCACATTCACCCATAGCTGCCCGATCAGCCATATAATTTCTAATCTAACGGTCATGAAACAACGTGATATCTAGTCCCCAGGCCCCACCATTCCCAGCCATACTCCTCCTTGCTATCACGTTGAAACTCCACCATAGACCTAAACCTTTCATATCAAATGGATTACATTTAACCCCGGTCCCACCCGAATTTCCACCGGAACTCTTAAGAATAATCTTGACCGTTCACATCATCAAAGCAAATCCAACGGTGCATGTTCACTTTCGCGCTCTGAAAGTGATCGCTCGATGTTTGTCCAAATTCACGCAATAAAATTTGTATTCTAAAACCACCCGATGTGACGTGGCATATTTTAATTTGATCACGTTCCATTGGGTAAAACCAGCTTACCACCCAAGTTGAACGTGAAAACCACTTCCTGTTTTGCATTTGAAAAATAAAATGACCCACCGCCTTTGAAAAGATCTGTATTTAAAATATCAAAGTTTCTAACTTATGAAATACTATTTCAACTGTTTAAACTACGGATGTGCATTGTAAAAGAGATCTGCCCACTATATTAAGCCGCCCGACTATATTCAAAGCCCTGTCTATAAATTTCTTGTCCCAAACTCAAATTTGACTATAGATCCCCTATTTTGAAGACCAGTAAGACATTCTCTGCACCAATCGTTCAGACCCGTCCACAGGAACAATCTCAAAAGTTTGAAAACCATGCCAAAGCTTCAAATACTTTCTATTTGAGGTATTTTTCGATAAACAGACCTGCAAATTTCAAGGTTAAACCATTTATAAGTAAAGTGAAGTCTGCTAATGAGAAAAATCCACTGGATAAATTTCCCAAAAATGGCCAAAATAGGCCAAATTATGGCCGATTTTTTCCCAGAGGTTGCTATGTTCATAAAAGCTTTTGTCTGAGCTAATTTCCTCAGTTTAAAATCTCTGAAGATCAATTCCAAGACAAAAATGGTTTTTCAGGCCTACCAAACTCCTTTTTACATTCTCAAACCATTCAGGAAACCCTTGTTTCCTGTCTTATCCCAGTATCAATCCTCATATAAACCTAATTGAGAAAAAATCCCAAAAGAAGATATATTTAGCCTAAATTTCTCAATTACCCCTCTGTTTAAAGTAAATTTCTTTTGTAAACAATTTAATCTTACAAAAGAAGCCAGATTTCCTAAAAAACAGAGTTAAACCTCCAGAGGTCTTTCAAAAGCCTACAATCACCTCCTTGCAGACGTCTGTTTCATTAACAAATTGTTTTATTTTTGCAGGTTATTATCAGAATAATAAATTGGGCCATCAGTTTCAATACTAGTTGAAAAAATTGTTTGCTCCAAATTCTCAGATTTTAAATCAAAAGCTTCATTCAACAAAGAGTTTGTATACAAAGAAAAAATAAAATCAAGTCAGAGAGAGAGATTAGAATGATGAAATTTTCACACTGAATGGTAACAGTGAAATCAGAATTCATAATGATATTGAAAACATAACAGTCAAAGAGTATAAGTGGTTAAAGTGTATTAGGTAAAAGTTAGAGTGAAAGTTAAAACAAAGTTACAAAGCAGTCAAGGTAAAAAAGTAAAAGTAAAAACAGAGTCAGTAATGGTAAAAAGAGGTGAAAATACTTTCACCAAAATGGAAGTTTATCCAAAGTGAAAGTAAAACAGTTAAAAGAACAAAAAAGGTGAAAAGATGAAAACATAACGTGAAGGAACATTTTTGCAGAAATTTAATGTTTAAGTCATTGTTTTGCAGAAACTATTGTGACCAATCCAAGATTAATTTTGGAAAAATGAAGGAGGTTTATGTGCTTAAACTGTCCAAATACAAAAACCTCTCTCACTTTTTCTAACAACCATTATGGATTGGGAAATATTAAAAAATATTTGAAAGCTCTCTTTGCAAAAAATTCCTGTCAAGTCATCATTTTGTAGATAAGATTATGGCTAATTAGAAACACATCTTACAAAAATGAAGGAGTTTTTTTTCCTAAGAGACTCAGCTACAAAAACCTATCTCACTTTTGGCACATATAGTACATAAATAAATATACATTCGCATCTTTACAACCTATTTTTCAGACTCTGTAAAACTATGTTTTACACATCGTTTTGCAGAGCCTATTGTGGAAATTTGGAGAGTCAGCTTAGGAAAATGAGAGAGGTTTATTTCACCAACATATTTATATACAATAACCACTTTTAATTTTTACATATCTATTTGAGATTGAGAAATAAAAAGGTATCATTGGACCCCAAGTTTGCAGAATTGCTGGAGCAGAATGCACAAAGAAAGGAAACAGATAGTGAATTGGATGCCTCATCATCAACTAAGAGTTGAGATAAAATTCGAATTCTCTTCTTAGTCATCATATATTCATGAATATATTGCCAAATAGGTTCATTAGTTTTGAGTGTCCTTTTATTAAGTTCTATTTATGTAAAATAGTTTAAGATATTTTGTAAAAGAATCTTGATATTTTTCAAGATATTTTAGTTTAGAATTTGTATAAATACTTCACTCTTTGAAGTATTTTGTGTGGAATAAATTTTTTTGAGATTATTATAGATATTTTTTCTAGTGCTTTGGGGGCTCATGTGTTGATTGCATAGCATCAGACTGGACAACAGCTAACTGGACTTCATAACTCAGGATTCTTGCGATAAGCTAATGATTAAAGTGATTTCTTTATGTCATTGTTTCCTTTTCTGAAGTTCCATTAAATTTCATATATGTGTTCAAATATAAATGATTAATTAGGAGTATTATTTCAGGATAAGTGTAAAAAACTTCCTGTCTTAACTACTTGATCATTTCAATATTTTCTGCTGATTTCTAGACTTAGGAATTCTTAATTGCTCCTGAGTCTTGTTTGACCTCTACCTCCTTCTCCTTATTTTTGGATCAAAGGATCCTTCACCGCCCTTTATCCCGAAAGAAAGCCATCCCATCCAATCAAACTATTCAAATCTCTAAGGGTTATCTACCTTGCGCTGAGTACATTAGCATCCTTTTGGCCTTGCCTTTTAGTCTTGCTTGTTACATTTTGACTCCATAACCCAATGGACTAGTAGATCCCTCTTTAATTTGTCTCTAAGTAATCTTATTTCCCACCAAACTTTTCAAACAAACCAATTGTCCAATCATACCTAGCCTAAAATTTAAATCTAAAGCAAAGTTAAATCATAAGGGGAGATCCCTCTCCGGAAGTCAGGAAGGCTAGATCCTGAAATCTAAAAGAGGTTCTTGGTTACCCCTCGTTTTATTTAACTATAAACCAAAATCCCACGCCCTAAGAATTACTAGGGTGATAACATAACCAACATGGTTACTGTTAAAAGGAATAAAACAAGACCGTACCCACAGAGAATAATAGGGATAGAAGGAAGGTTATAGTCTTTCTTGTAGGTTTCAAAAATCTCTAGGATTTTGTATACCTGTTACAGGTAAATTAATCATATTAATACAAAATTAAATTAGAAAAGTAAATTACATAACTTTAGCAATTGGATCTATTTTCGTCCTCTACAAGTCGGCCTATAAATCCTTCATGTCAGCTCAAATTAAATGCAGAAACAAGTATTTATACCCTAGTAGACTTAGTTCATTTGGAGGATGACAATATTTGTTTTCTGAAAAAAAGAAGCGTGAAGTACCACTACAGGTCAAAGGATATCATTGCAATTTGAAGCTACAGTTAAAGGGATGAATGTCTATTAAATAAGAGAAATCAATTAAATAAAAATCATATATTATTGCCCTAATATATTTCTCAACATGGTTTCAGAGCTTGGTCAAGGATTAGGAAGCTAGAAAAAATCATTTTTCCTATCTCCTTTATGATTAGTTTGAAGGTTGAAAATTTTAAAAGTGGGACTAAATGAATAAAATACTTTTCTAAACATTTTCCTAATAAGACAATCTTATGTAATAAGAACCAAAAATCATATAATTATATCAAAGTTCCTATGATCAAGAAGAGTTTTATCTATACGAATCTTGACATATATGAAGTTCTGAAGTGTGAAAACAATAGAAATTTGAATAACATATAAAAAATTCTTCCCCTAAATGAAACAGATAGAATTATATTTACATTGAAGATACAGTATCTTAGAGTCCCAAAATTGTAGTGAAGATTTTTATCAACATCTCAGAGGTTCAAAGGTTATTGAAGATTATATTGACATCATGATGGTGGGAAGGTGAAAGGCAGAATGACATATCAAAGGTCTAAAGACATGTGTATTAATCATAATAGTAAACATTTTCTAGGATACATGAATGAGTACGTGTCATGTTATGAGGATGATGTGCTCTCAAAGATCGTCTATGTTTTGAAACTTTTACATAGTCCCAAAGGGAAGATGACTTAGCAATTGCACACAGGTTGAGATTATTGGTAGCAGTGATGGGACCCCAAAAGACATAGTCTAGAAGCTCTGAGATCATCATTGTGACTAGAAAATATAGAAAAGGCTAAAATATGACCAAGATACTCATCCTTGGGATAGCACTGAAATGGCATCCAGATATTATCCTTGGGATATAACTAATATAACAGTGAGATCTTATCCTTGGGATAGCACTAATATTGCAGAAACACCGTGACTTGGATAGAACCAAGATCTATAAGCATTATGGCACCAAGACTGTAGAATCATCATGACTTAGATAGTAAGCAATTTTTGATATCAATGAACTATGCTGGCATGGAATTACACCGAGATCCTTACTGTGATATAGTACCAAGACAGTGAGGGAATGCCACTGTGGCATCACCAAATTTTTTCCTAAGTTCTCTGCTCCAGTATGAATTGTAATCTCTACAATTACACTGAGAAACAATAAAAAACTACGACCCAAAAACCATAGCATGAAACCTCTAGCATTGTCTTTTTTCAAACAAACAATATCCAAGTCCTTCAATATCTGGCAAACCATCTGACATTGGCTTTACAGTAGAGGCTTGAGAGACCTTGAACATTCCAAGAGAATACTTTCATTCAAGAGGAAAAAACCCTACCTTGGTTCCTTTCCAATATCCATACTACCATATTCCTCATCAAATGCCCCAAATGAATTGAATACCATTGCCAGAATCAATGGATAAACTTTTTGTAGTGTCTTAGTTTTCTTTGGAAGTGCTTCACCTTCCTTGTTTTTTCTGCATGTTGATTCAGTAGGTTGGGCAGATATGGAGCATCCCTTTCAATGTCACTGTTGCTTTGAGATCTCTAGGAGCTAGAAACTGCACATTTAGGTGCAACGATAGTAGACTAGGAGAGGCTTTTGTTGCCTAACATGTCTAGCATTTGAAGCTAGAGGGACCAGTTAAAGAATTTGAGGTTTGGGGATTATAGTCTACAACTTAACCATAAGGGTGCAATATTTAATATGTTGCTTCAGGCTTTGACAATGGAAACAGGTGTTGGTCAAATTGACAACTAGGTTATTCCTACAGATCCAGGTCTTCCAGCCTTGCGTTGCATTTATAACTAGTTTTTTAGAAATTCATTACAATGAGAATTAAATTGTTGTAAATAGTCTCCCCCATCTCTGGACATTGTTGGAATTTTGTGAAGACACCCTCAATTATTTCTTGATACTTTTAATGTAGCTTGTTGGAGACTATTCATTGTTCCTAATTTAAGAGAATCTACTTGTGATTAATTTTTCCTCTTAAATTTTGTGTTGTTCATGGCTGGAAATTATCAAATGAAAGTGATGTTTCATAATTTGAAGAAGATGTAATTTCCTTGAATTAAGTTGTGAATAGTCTCTCATATATTCTTGATCATTTTCCTTCATTAGAATTTTCTGAAATCAAAATTCTGTATTTATGGACTACAAGTGATTGACGACTGTAGCTTGATAATTCTGACGTTGGTTTTCATTATCCACTTGAGAAGAAACTCATTAAACCATTGCCTCTTGGACGCCATATGCCCACAATAGCTTTAGGTACTTGTCTTGGTTTCCAACCACTGAAAAAATTATATAATCGACCTCTTCATTTATGTTTACAAATCTAGCAATTACAGCTACAATACCGTATTCCATATTTTCCTTAAGTCTAAGAAAATCACCCAAATACATAGCTTTTCACAAGACTTGTTTCTGATTCTTAGATCTAGAATTTAAGATAACATTTGCACATATAAAAACTAGATCCGATCTAATTCAAGTATCCATTTCATCTACTAAAATTAGATTTCCTTAGGGACTCACCCCTTAAGTTGGATAACATCCAACCTACAGAACAGGAGATGGTTGTATCTAGAATGCAACCCATTAGGTGTTCTAGAATTTATGATTTTGTTTGATGAAATCTTACATGTATTTATTATGGACACCAACTGATGAATATTGAGATCTGTTAACACTTGAAATCATCCAGTTTCAAATATCAACTCTAGAAGAGTCAACACTTGAAATTAGAAGAGTTAAAAGGTAACTGGAAAATTTAAGTTAGTGCTTACTAAGCATGAGGAGGATCCTTGTGCCCCCTATAATTTGTACTAAATCCTTTTCTTGTCTAAAATTGGACTATATATTCCAAAAATCAAAGGAATAATTGTTCTTTTAAACATTGGGATCAAACAAACATAGACTAGAACATATACTTAACTACATCTCTCTCTTTGGAGGCATGCAAACATGGGAGCTGCTTTGCCATCCAAAGCCAAAAGGTTGCTCATTCCAAGAGATTATTTCTATGCATACATTTAGGATCTGTGAGAGTATGGCCACCTAGGTGGAGCAACAACTAGAGCAATCTTTGGGTCAGGTTGACTTGCTATAAGCATGAAACCTCTAGCATTGGCTTTTTGCCGAAAAAAAATATCCAAATCCTTCAATATCTGGCAAACCATCTGAGATTGGATTGATAGTAGAGGCTTGAGAGACCTTGCACATTCCAAGAGAATATATTCATTCAAGATAATAGGCTGACTGCTCTGTAGGCCTCACTCGGCTTCTACATGTGCTAATTTCTTTTTCAATATCATATCAGCTTGGAGCATAAGTAAGGAAAAAAAAAAAATTTGACGGTGAATGAAGACAACATAGATCTTAATGATATATGATAGTGTCTCTTAGGTGACAGTTCACTACAATAAGCAGGTTGGATCAGATTTGATAGTGGTAGTAATAGATGATGATGAACTGAGCAAGTGAAAAATGTACTAAAGGAACTGCAACCCAAGAACTTTGGAAATCAAGCGATAAAAATTGCTAATCGTGTAACTCTCAAAAGCCAAAGGAAAAGAGATAATGAAAATTCCAAAAGAGGTTGGGGTTACAGAAGGAATTGCAGGTGGAGAAATGGCTTCATATACAGGTCGCATATTTCTATCTATAACTGATTTCAGTAAAAATACTTTCAATCAAATATAATTGATTCTAGATCTACTTCTATTAGAGAAACAACACCTGAAACAAGAGAGAAGAAACGGTTACCCTTTATCATAGCTTCAAGAGCTCTGCTGAAGGTGAATTAGAGCTTGAAAAGTTATTGCAGTAATTGCCATCAGGAGTCTCACAACTGCCATAATTTTTTATCATCAACCTATATGATAAGTGGCGGGAAGCTATGCATATCTAGCTTTCAGTCATGATAAATCATATTGGAAATTTTGACTTCCAACAGTTGTTTAGTCACGATCCCTTCAACATATAAGTTGACCTCATATATTTACATAGGATGTTTTGTCTTTTGTCCAAAATGAAACTTGTTTGTTCTAGAAAGAAATGATGAGAGAACCATATCATTTCTTATTACTATACATTGCACTCTACTTGATACATTATGCCAATACTTATACCATATTGGTCATTAAAGAGTCATACTAGTTCTTATGTTTCAGTAGGGGTAGTGTCTTCCTGGTGTTATAGGATTTCTTCTGCCCTTAATTGTTTTTTTGGAGTAGCAGGGGTTTGGGTGGTGGTAGGAATGTATCATGTCCTCTTCTTTCCTGGAACACAGGGGGGCCTGTTTTGATGCCCTCTCATTCTCTTAGTGGTTGGTTTGCTACTAATTATCTCAACGTCAATATCACTATACTTCTATGGTGTAATAGAATTTTTCTCTTCTTCCTTAATATGAATTAGTAGGTACTTTGTAGCCAAGGGATTCATGACAATACATTATTCCTCCTTCGCAATTACAATGGGTGGGGTCACACAACATTGGGCTCATTTAGTGAAGTTGCAACCATTGGAGTTGCAATGACTTCTTCCAAGGATTTTCTTGCTTCGTTTATAGCTTGTACCATGAGTAACCTGATAAGGCCATGGTGAGAGATGAAATATCTTGGTATGTTTGATTTTTGTGCATAGGCTTCCTTATTTTGCAGGGACTTGAGTAGGAAGCATAGTATTAAAAACGGGAATCGGTGATCGGACCGGTGGACCTAATGAACCAGTAACCGGACCGGAACCGGTAAGTATCCTTGCCTTTTAGAGGCATGATGCTTACTACAGTCTACTTCGCTCAAGCGTCAAGCCTCCAAGATAGCTTCAACTCCAACTCCAAGCCTCCAAGATCGCTGCTCCGACAAACACTCAACACTCTCCAAGTTCTCAATCAAACTCAAAAACAAAAAATGAGTTGGTGTGAGAAAAAGGAGAGGCGGCCCCTGCTTATAAAATATTGGGGAGGGTGTTTTTGGAGGGAAACAACCCTCTCCTTACCAGCACATCAGCCCTAAAACACCTTGTTGTCCGTGCATGGGTCTGCAGAGGGGGAGAGGAAGTGACTGGCCAGTTAAGGATGGAACCGGTTGGTTTATTCATAAACCGGATGGTTCCGTCCTTAAACATATAGTTAGAATTGGTTAAATATAAAATCTTGGTCACAGGAATGTGTAAACCGGGTTGCAATGGCAGTTTGAACCGATGGACATGCTGACCAACTAGTTTGACTGGTTACCGGTTCAAACCGGCCGGTTTTAATACTATGGTAGGAAGTACAACATATTGACATTATGACGGTGTCTGAGATGGTCAAGGAAACAAATGTTCATATTACTCTAAGCCAAATGAAGCACCTATACTGTTAGTACCCTAATGAATTGACTATGGCTCAAAGTTAAATTACTGAAAATTAAATATTAGCTTTAGCATTCAATAGATACATAAAAAAACCTCTCAACTGTCTATAAATGCACTAGATATCCTGTTTATAATGTGGCAATGATACCAACAAAGAAAGGGTAAGAGGCTACCATGGTTTTATGTAGACTCTCTGACCCAGAGACTACATGATCTCCTTGAGGCTCAGTCTACATCATGTCAATATTATCTGTAGCCTGAAAAGTAGAAACTAAAGTTAGCAGTCAAGTTTGTGAAAATAAATATAATAAAAATTATAAATATGTTTAACGAAAAGTATCGATACCTATTTCATGACTGGAACCTAATAAGTAATAATCTCTTCAGGCAAACCTTGATGTGTAGCACTAACCTGAAAAATTCGATAATGTTAAGACTCATACCATATAAATTTATGTGACATAAATTCAATTTAAATTTGACATACAAAAATATAGATAGATAGTAATGAGTAATGACTGTGGCACCTGTACATGATCATGTCCACGATCTAAAGAATGAGCACCAAGGGCAAGGTAAAATTTTTCTAAGAATGTTGTAAACTGCATAAGTTAAATAAATATATTGGCGTCATTGTTTGGAGACTAAATGTATATACACCAAAAAAACATGTTAGATCAAAACATGCTTGTACATACCTCGCCCATGATGTGCATTCGTAGTGTAATGGATCGCTCATAAAGGTCTCTACATTAGGATGCATACTCCATAAGCTCATCTCGCTCCATCTCCCTCAACACGCCATCTGGAATACTCACAAATGAATGCCCTCTTGCACTAGATAAAGTTTGACTCATCCCTAAGCCGACTTCCACCCCTTCTAAAGTAGATGTAATATTTTCTTGTATCTTATCCCTCATTTTTAATGCAACACTGGAGATAAGGAATAAATCCTCTAGAAGTGTAACTTCCCTAGGTGGTTGAGGTGCTAAAGGAGGTTCTAGAGACCTAAACCCAACATCTCGCATAGCATCAGGTCGTTCATATGTACGACGTTTTCTAGCTGCATAGAATTTGGACATAGTATATGTATAGTTAGGGTCAATGTGCTCTCAGAATTGAGAAAACAACGTCCTAAAAAAATATTGCGGCACCTCATCATTATTTAGGAACTTCCCGTATGCATACAGGAACTTTTCATAAATATAAGGTCTAATATTGGGATCATTGAATCTTACAATCTTCAGACATTTTTTGTCTTCAGGCCGCAAGTCCAATAGTGACAAGGCCATTTCTTTAGAGACCCTACTTTTGACTTCATTGTAGGAGTGGATACCAATCACTAATGCTCTCCTCCTATGAATTATGTCAGAAAAAACTTGGGTTGATGGTCCAACCCCACAATAAGTCTCTATGAAACTCTCCAAATTGTGCAAAACAATTTGGAGACAGTTTCGACTAGGGGCAGAGAGATTGCAACTTTGCAATTCATTACACAATCTCATGGAATGTTCGCACATCCCATCAAAAATAATTAAGGAGATGGTATCTTCCCAATGCATCTGCTTAGGAATATCACCGGGATGGGTGTAAAGGGGATCATAGCTTAGATTTCGAGCAAACTGATGAACTCTACGACCTCTACCCCTAGGAGGGCGACCACCACCACCTGTAACATGTTAAATTATTTCACATATTAAAAATTAAATAATTTATAAGGAATATTTGTATTTAAAAAACTTGTTTGGTAATTCGAAAATACCTGGTGGAAAAACTATCTCTTCGTCTTCACTCATACTAGGATGGTTCCCTTGCGAGGAATGAGTGTCTCTAACACCCACTGTAAAAAACATTAAATTTTTAGAATTTGGGTACATGAGTACCATAATAAGTTTGAAATTAAACATACATCAAACAATAAATTTTAATTTAGATTTTACCTGGAGAAGTATCCAATTGTGGGATGAATCCCACAAGCTGAGACATTGTTCTCCATTTCCCCTCACCAGAAATAGGGCCAACCCCAACTCCAAAATTTGCACCTATGGAGCATAATGTTTTCACATAAAACACATGTCATTTGAAAAAAATAATTCACCTGTTCAACATTGAGTATAACATAAAATTTAACATTTTAACTAGCAACTGATCTAATGTGTACCTATATGGTGTATAAGATAATCCTCAGAATGGGATCTATGAAATTGGGGTTCCTCTTGTTCGATTTCATGGCTGGGGGCACGAGTCATATGAGTGCGTCTAGCTGTGTAGGAAAAAAAAAATCACATTAATCAATTTTTCAAAACGAACAATAAATATAACCTACTTGAAAACATGACATAACTAAACAACCAATGTATCTAATAATGCTCCTCTCATGGAGGGGTCTCTGTAGGGCTCACCTGATGCCATGGAGGGGTCTCTATAGGGATCGTCTACCCCTCATAAACAAATTAGAAAAAAAATTATCTATCGATAGTTGAATGTCATCAACCAATGGATAAGAAGTACTATATAGGTACTATGTGTGAACGCATAGGCATGTTTAAAAGTATAACTAGATCGGTCTTCATGTTGGCTATGTAATTATATTCTTATGTAAAGAAGAATTCAAAGTAATATTATCTAAAGACTAGGAACCGAGCTTTCCTAGGACTAGTACATAAGAGTGAAAAAAAGAAGGCTTTATCATCATTACAACCAAGATCTAATCCTTATCCTTGAAGAAGATCATTCAAACAGAAATCACTAACACATATTTTCTCCACCATCGAAGAAATCAAGATGAATACTTTATCTTCACTTATCAAGTAAGTATCTTTCATTCTATAATAAAATTTTGTTTCAATGAGTTTGTTTTTGCAGGGAGATCTATAAGCTAGTTGGGTTACCAAGATTCCTTGCACGAGGAGAATAGTCACAGTCCTCAAAGAAAGTAAGGTTAAAATGTCACTTAGACAATATTTATACAAAATTTAGGTATCAAAGAATGAAGGGATATCTTCATAAGATCTTAACTGTGAGATATGGAAATGAAAATAAGGTGGACAACATAACAAGGAGAGAAATTCTATAGAAATGTAGCCATAATATTCAAGGTTCCTCCTCCAACTCTATAATTGTTTTGGAACACTTTAGACATGTTTCTCCCATTCATGAAAAGCATCCCACAGTTTCACTTTCAATTCCACAAACGAGAGAGTATTGTTGGTTTTATTCCACCTTCCTCCACCACTACTAGTTGCACTTAGCACACCATTGAAACCATTTGAATAAGTACAAGGAATATTCTTATGATTACATGACCAAATTGTGGTATAATGAAGATATCGCCTTCAATAGTTCCTACTCAGCTTATTATCAATCTACTATAGAGTTCAACCAAGTTCAACCAAGGGGAATCTCATGAGTCTTGGTGTTGATTTCTTCTCCACTGTGGTGACCGGATATGTTGTTCTTGATGTTCTTCCTTCAGACACTAATAAAAATAAGAAGTATCAAAATGATGTCAAAGCCATAAATGCCATCAGTGAAACACTTAGTGAGAATGAGTTGATAAAATTCATGCATTTCAAATCAACTAAAGAAGTTTGGGACAAACTTGGGAATATATATGAAGGTGATCTGAAGGTGAAGAAAGCAAAGCTCCAAACCTATAGGTTGAGGTTTGAAAGCTTGATAATGAAAGAAGATGAAACTATTAAAAAATATTTGAGAATATTTGAAACAATTACCAATATGATCAAGAGCATCAATTTAAAATTTGAAGATGAAGTCATTTTTCAGAAAATCATGGGGTATTTACCAACAAGATTCTACCCCAATGCTTCTGTTATGAAAAAATAATTGATTTGAGCACTCTCACTATGGAGAAATTTCTTGGAATTATTACAGCTTATGAGCTACGTATTGTAGAAGAGAAATATGAATCTAGCGAATTTGCATTCAAAGCCTCCAAGAAGTTCAATGGTATCACCAAAAATCTCAAGAAAATTCCAAAGAAAATAAAGGAAGAGGAAGAATACTCTAGTACTGAATCTGATGGAGATTTTTTTTAGTTTGCCAGTAAACTAAAGAGAGGTACTCGAAAGTATAAATGCATGTTTTCTTTCAAGTGTTTCGAATGTGGTGAATTTGTACATTTTTCTACAAAATTTCCGCACAAAAGAAGTAAAAAGGAAGAAAATAAGAACGATATGACGAGAAAGGACAAATTTCATAAATTTTGAAAATTTAAAGCTCAAAAGAGAAAGAGATAATACTTTGAATAAAAAACTAATATTTAGGATGAAAGCAGTGAGAAATATTCATCATCATCAGAAGAAGAGCCCAAGGAATGTGTTCTTATCAACTAAATAAACCAACAATTGTCCTTAAATTCAACATAGACTCAAACCCTTTTTGCTTTCTAGGGTTTGAAAATGTCTAGCTATGAACCCTAGACTTTTACTACTCTATTTCACATCCAAAGATTTTGCAATATGAAATCTACCTTCATTGAGTGCTCAACTTCTTCTTTATAGGGAGTTGTACTTCTTTTATCAAGACACGTCTTTCTTATTGTCAGTATAAGCATCTTGCAAGATGTCAATATCATGCTTATTACAGAACTATGAAATATATATATATATATATATATATATATATATATATATGTTACTTAAGCTTTTTTTGCAATGGATCGTGACGTCTTAATAGATATCAAGCAAGACATATCACTGGCAACTGTAGCATATTATGTTTTACACTCACACAGGTTTCTTCATATCAAGAAGGTTTTCCTTAAGAGTTTCCTCGAGGATATATTTGTAATTTTTATTGAACTTCATGAGGTTTGCAAGCACATGACCCATACTTCAAGCACCAATCTTCAAATTTATAGCTGATTTCTTTTTCCAGTCCTTATATTCATCATTGTAGTGTGATTATACTTCAATTCTGTGACTTATATTTTGACACATGACATTAGATTAGATTCTAATTTTGAGTAAAATGCCTTTCCTAATGATTAAAGTGATATATTTCATGCAATAAGGTCGCCAAGGTAACAGGAAAAACAGCTAGCAAATCTCTCTCAGAATTCCCACTTTATCACAGAAAAACTAGTTTGCACCACCTATGCACATAGTATTCAATTGTTGCTTGTTGACTTGATTCACCCCCTTATCCCTCTAACCTTCTTGATTCAACCCATTTTGATAGTGTTTAAATTTTCCAAACACCATTGTTGTTAAAGTTTCAATTGTGGATATTAAGAAGCCTTTATCCTTAGTTTCTTCATGAATGGTTATTTACACCTTCTTTATGAATCAAGATCCCTCTCATAGCCCACCTTTGATCTCTAGCTCTTCCAAATCATACAATACTTCCCCCATACTCTATTTATACTCAATTGCAAAACATTACCAATATGACATATATAAACCTCAACAACACCATCAGCCCTAATGTGGGTGTTAATAATGGAGGCAATGATGGCACGATTGTCATTGCGTGTCTAGAGTAGATTACTAGTTTTTGAAGTGAGATTAATAACACATTGAATTAGAAACGATAACCTACCTTAAGTTTTTTATGACTACATAAAAAATTATAATAACAGTGAAGTGTCAAATTACTAAGTGTTTTGATATGTATTAAAGTTACTTTCCAAAGAGTTCATAACTCTACAGTAAGGAAATGTTGAGGTACCTCAAAATCAGTTGTGAAAAGACTCTCACGTTTCCATCATTCATAAAATAATTGGGTTATCCTTTGCATCAATTTTATTTATAACATATTCGAGATCATAAATGAGTATAAATGTTGCAAGATAAATGAAGCAACAAGTCTGAAACAAATCGCTTATGCAAGCCACAAACCTCTGCCCACAAGGCTAGAAATATAACATATGCATTCAAGCTCACTTAGGTGAGAAATATAAAATTTTTCATGCCATATATAACTTAAATATCACTGTAAATCCAAAATAATAACCTCAAAAACATGGATTTCAAGACTGAAGAATGAGATTAGGTGCTCAAAGATCCACCACAGTCTAAGGTAAGCTTTTTGATGACACTGTCTGAAATTAAGAATTCTAAATTTATGGTGTCATTGTCCTAAGCTATAGCAAGGGACACATAAATATATATGAAATATATATATATATGTTACTTAAGATTTTCTTTCAATGGATCGTGACATCTTAATAGATATCAAGCAAGACATATCATTGGCAACTATAGCATATTACCTTTTACACTCACATAGGTTCCTTCATATCAAGAAGGTTGTCCTTAAGAGGTTCCTCGAGGATCTCTTTGTTAATTTTATTGAACTTCATTAGGTTTTCAAGAACATGACTCATACTTCAAGAACCAAGCTTTAGATTTATAGCTGATTTCTTTTTCCAGTCCTTATATTCATCATTATGGTGTGATTACACTTCAATTCTGTGACTTATATTTTGACACATGAGATTATATTAGATTATAATTTTGAGTACAATGCCTTTCCTAATGATTAAAGTGATAGATTTCATGCAATAAGGTCTCCAAGGTAACAGGAAAAACAACTAGCAAATCTCTCTAAGAATTCCCACTATATCACACAGAAACTAGTTTGCACCACCTATGCACATAGTATTCAATTTTTTCTTGTTGACTTGATTCACCCCCTTATCCCTATAACCTTCTTGATTCAACCCATTTTGATAGTGTTTAAATTTTCCAAACACCATAGTTGTTAAAGTTTAAATCGTGGATATTAAGAAGCCTTTATCCTTGGTTTCTTCATGAATGGTTATTTACACCCGCTTGATGAGTTAGGATCCCTCTCATAGCCCACCTTTGATTTCTAGCTCTTCCAACTCATATAGTACTTCCCCATACTATAGTTATGCTCAATTTCAACCCATTACCAATATGACATATGTAAACCTCGGCAACAACATCAGCTCTAATGTGGGTGTTAATAGTGGAGGCAGTGATGGTGCTAATGTTGGCACTAAATTGGGTACCAACAATGGAACCAATCTTAGAACGAACATCACCCAACCATTATTTTTGTCTATGGCTAGTTTGAACCTCCCTGATTTGAGCCAATTATTAAATGATCCTCTCCTTCATGATTTGAATTGGCTCCCTATGCCAACAAATATTCCCATGAATTTCCCCAACCTTGAGAGGAATTTAGGAGACGACTCCACCGATGAAAAGGGGGGTATTGTTACTGGTGTTATGATTCATGTATAACTATGTGAGGATGCCATCATGAAAATAGGGCCAAGGGACGAAGCATTGAAATAGAGCAGAAAAGAAAATTGCTTCACATATTTAAAACTTCAGTCAAACCCATAGTAGATGCTAATATAGTCGAGTGTTAGGGTAACTATGTCTGTGTTTCATATTGCAATAGCAGTATGCCTTGGGATGAATTCATGTCACAGATAACAGACATGGTACTTGGATAACAGAAGGCTTACCTGGATCCTCGAATGCGCGGCGACAACTTTAGTCCAAAAGGATAACAGCTACAGTCCAAAACGCGAAAATGATAGAAAATGACAGTGTAGAATGCTGGGCGAAATAAAAATTTTGGGATTTTATTATAACAATCAAACTCTCGGATGAGAGTTAAACAAGTCTCGTCCGAAAGTCTTCCCAAGAGTTTATGTCAATACAACTCTCAGATGAGAAAATGTATAACTTTCGTTCGAGAGAATTTTAACTCTGGTTAAACCCAATAAAACTCTCAGGAGAAATATTTAAAACCTCTAAGACCAGAGTTTTTAAAACTCCGGGTCGAGAAATAGAGTTGACTATTTTTTTGGACAAGAAATTAAAAAATTCTCCCAAATTCTAACCATCCACCAAAAAGTGTTTCCCAACTTTGGGATTTCACCCAATGATAAATGTCGTAATTAACATTTAAGCATGGGTTAATTTAGCCCTTAAACCAGATTAGCTCCTAAACCATTGTGTTAATGAAAATCAATTAAATCTTGTCATCAACGCTAATATACAGTTAAACCACACTTAGCGTTAATTAATCCTGACAGAAATTCAGCTTCCAGTTTGGAGGGTCTACTAATTTTGGCGCCACATTCACATTTGGCAGTGCTAACTGGAGTTTCTCGAGATTTGGAGGACTTTTCCTAGGGAAAATTGAAGAAGTCATAAATTTCGCATATTTCGATCAATTTTGGCTCAGAATGAGTCATTGTTAGATAATTTGTATGCTCTGATCATGATGGTGAAGGTTGCAAAGGCAGAGGATAAATTTTGAAAGTGATTTTTCCACTTTGAATATTAAAGAAGCCTAGGGCCACTGGGAGAGAAGGTCGTGCCTAGGTCATCTAAAGCGCATTTGCAGAGCTTGAAGAGTCTATTATGTGGTTTTTGGGTCTTCTGAATCCATAGGAGTAGTTTTAAAAGCCATTGGAGCACTGTAGGTGCGTGTAATAAAATAATTTACCATTAATCCAAATAGGGCCTAACCATTGAAGCAGGTCCATGGAGATGTAGCCCACCAGGGGTGAACTACGTTATTGGCTATTGTGTAATGTGTTTGTTGTGTGTTATTTTTCTAAAATTTATTTGTTGTACATGTGTTTTTAAAAGCTAAATCATATAATAATTTTCTCAAAAAAGACACTAAAATATGACACATAAACCCTTTCACAACTTGCTAATTTGAGATGATCCTAAACACATTTATTTAATACTAATGAGGGAGTTAACACATCAAAACTAGTTTTCCCATATTCAGATCACTGAGAGAAAATGCATCCACACATATCACCACATACCATTTATGGTGTTATTTAAATTATTTGGTGGATGATTTAGTGAGGTTGCATCTTCTCCAACAAAAATTGGTCGATGATGCCACTAAATGGTATATTGAACTTGATAGGGAATCTTCTAGGGACTATGCTTCATCGGAGTATACCTTTTTGAATTGATTTTAATTACTTTCATAGTAGGATCTCAGGATTGACCTCATATCCATATTTAAACATGATGATTCTACTCACATTTTTTTATCACATTCATGAGTGGAGGAGATGAAATATGTTCGGACCAAGAAAGCTTCATGATGACTTGCTTAAATAATGGTTTACCCAATCCTTATTTCCAGCTATGTATGAGGATATTTACATGTTGAAGATGGTTACTAAGGAGCAAGCCATTATATCTTCTCAACATCTTGAATTGATTTATTCCTAGTCAAGAATTTTACATGATGTCATTCCAAATTTTCCTTTACCTATGCTTGAATACCTTACATATAGCACAACCACATGAATATATGTGTTTTATATATGTTGATAAGCATATATCAAACATATTCATAGCCACATCATTAAATGTGATTGATAAATTCCAATATGTGTATATCAATAATATTATTATTCATATTATTAGAGTGAATACCATTATTATTTTTTTAAGTTTTCTTTATAAATATAATATTAATGATTAAAATATAAATATTATTGAAATTATTTATTAATATTCATGTTAATAGACCTAATACTATAAACCATAATATTAAATCCTAATATCTTAAAACTAAGATTAGCCCTTTATATTATAAATTCAATATTATAACCATAATATTAAACCAAATATTATAAAAAAAAATATTATAAACCCAAAATTACAAACCCAAATTTTGTAACCATAATATTAAACTCAATATTATAAACCCTAATTGTAATAAAAAACACCCTATATATTCCACCCTATACTATAAACTCAATATTAATCCCTGATATTATAAACCAATATATAACTATAAGTGACTTTTCACTTTTTTAAATATGGTGTTTGACCAAGTTTGTTCATGGTCAACTATTAAAAATGAACTTAACCTAATATTAAACCTAACATTATAAGCTCTATTATTAAAAACACTATATTATAACTCAAATATTAATGCAATATTATAAACCCTATATATTAAACCCTTAAAAAATGTAATAAGTAAACCATAAGATTATAAACACTAATATATATAAACCATAATATTATAAACCCTAATATTATAGAACCTATATTATAAACCCTAATATATTAAAATCAATATTATAAATGTTATATTATATACCCAATACTATAAACCCAAACATTATAACTCTAATATTATAAATGTTAATATTAAATCCAATATTATAAACTCTATAAACCCAAATATTATAGTGAAGAACTATAAGTGACTTTTGGATTTTGTTAAATATGGTAAATGTATGGTTGATGAATTTTGATCGTGGTCAACTATTTAAACATGGATTATAATGGTTAGCTTTGGTTGAATATGTTTGAGTAATATGGTTGTCTATATTTGACCATTATTAAGAATCAATAATATAAAGACATGATTATGTTTGACTAAAGTTGAATATTCTTGAGTGTTAAACATAGAAAAAAATTTCATTGTCAAACATATTCAACCATTTTAATAAATGCGATTAACTAATATTGTAATGTCACATCTAGATATTGGATAAATTTCAAAGTAATATAACATTGCGACAATGTGTGTCACAATCCGATAATGTTTGTAAGGTTGCTTCGTTTGAAAATTTTTCCACAATGCAACAATATAACATCGCAACGTTGTTTAACACATTGCAAAAATGTTTGTTAAATTGTGACATTTGTCACTTTGCAATATTATGAATGGTAATAGTATAAACCCTACAATTAAAACCTATATATTAAGCACCCTATATTATTAACCCACAATTATAAACCCTAATATTAAAATTAATATTACAAATGCAAATATTATAAACCGAAATCACTATAAGTGAGATTTGACTTTTGACTTTTCAGTTACTTGATCATGGTTAACTATTTAAACATGTGCTATAAATTTTGACTTTTTTTTTAACTATGTTTGAATAATGTAGTTGACTATGTTTCACTATTAATGTTAATCAATGATATTAATAAGTGATTATGTTTGACCAGAGTTGAATATTGTTGAGTGCCAGACATAGTCAAATATTAACATACAAAGTCAACCACATTAGTAAATGTGGTTAACTAACTTTGTAATGCGACATTACCACATTGGATAAATTACAATCTAAAATAACATTGCAATAATATTTGTCATAATTCATAATGATTAAACATGGATTGACTAACTTGACCATGGTTGACCATAGTTTTATATGATAAATTATTGTTGTCTATATTGATAATGGAAGTCTATGGTTGAGCATGTTTTATGATATTTCCCTAAGTCGACCATATTTGATAATATTAACAATGGTTGTCCATGTTGAGCATGGGTTGACCATGGTTTTAAAATTTTGATTATGACCACTATGGTTGACCAAATATGACAAAAATTTGCCATAATTGACCTAGGTTACCCACGATTGAACATTACTCACCATGCTTGATGATGGTCAACCATTCTTAATAGAGTCTACTATGATTTGCAATGGTTAACCATGGTCACCATAGTTAACGATGGTCAATCATAGTCAACCATGGTTATCATAGCTGAAGACGGTTGAGCGCGACCATCTAGTATGCTTCAATTAAGTTCATAGTGGTTCATTATAGATCACCTATAAAATAGACCATGATTCTTATGGTAAGTATAGTTCATCATAGTAGTCATGTTGACTATTGTTGACTGTAATTTGCATATTGACTATAGTTGACCATGTAAACAATAGCCCTCCATAATTAACATGTAATAATGTATAGATTTATTTATAATTAACATATGTTAATTAATATATAATATGATTTTATTAATATTTTTAAATATTACTATTTTAATGTATTAATTACTATTTAAATTGACTAAATTATATTTAATTATTATATTATAAATAATAATAACATTATTAATAATATATCCATTAATATAATATCCTAAATATTGTTAATATTATTAAATTTATAATAATAATATTAACTCAACATTATTAACTTTTAACTTTATATTAATAGAAATAATACTCTTTAGAATTATTATTATTAACTCAAATTTTATCGTTCCCACCAATCACCTTAATATTATAAACCCTATAATTTAAAAATATATTTAGCGCAGAGGCATAGTCGGGACAGAACCTTCAAAACGTTCTCCAGCGTTGTACAATTCATTAACCCTAATCGTGATATTAATATTATTCACACATCTCGTATGAATTATAAAAATGAAAAAAAACCGAGTTTAAATAATGCATTTTAAATCAATAAAAATTGTAAAATCATTATAACACTCCAACTCCTTTCGACTAATGTCAAACCTAACCTTTTCCAAAAGCTATTTATTATATATATTATGAGTATCATGTCAAACCTTACCTTTTCCAAAACATATTTATTATATATATTATATTATGAGTATCATGTGTGACTTTGGATGTGTTCAATCCCAAATAAGCCTATTGAGTATCAATTTCCAATTTTGCATGTGATAATAACAAAGTCATGAATTTATGTGTTTTCTCCACTAACAATCTACACTAAAACTATTTAAATTTATTAAGAGTTTAATATTAATTTTGAATTTATCAAGAGTTTAATATTAATTTTAAATGTATCAAGAGTTTAATATTAATTTTAAATTTATCAAGAGCTTAATAATTTTCATTTTTACACAGAAAAGATGTTTAAAATAAAAAATTCAAAAAAAGAAAAATAAAAATCCAAATGGTGTCATTGTTCTTGCTTCTGTTATAAATCTCTCTCAAAGATAATTTCTATACAATTTTTTTTATTTTTTATTTATAGATATTTTTCAAAGATAATTTCTATACAATTTTTTTTTGTTTATATAGTTTGATTTGTAAAGTTTATTTTATTTATGTGGAAAATAAAGTGTGAGGTTTGTTTATGTAAAAATAATCATTAGCATTGAGGTTAACAATTAAATCATGGCACAATCATTATCATATTTTCAATTACAATCAAAAGATGTCAATACAAAAGAAAGGCATAAGCATTATTATGTTTTCAATTGCAATTAAAATGTCACGCATCCCTATTTCCTTCCCCAATTTTTTTTTTTCATTCAACGTTTCAGGTTTAATCCTAGCAAGGTGTCATACTATTACTTTGCAGATTAATATGGTATTATTTAATTTAGATTGTTTTCCCCAATTCCGATTTCTTTCCAGGTGTCCATTACATCCTACCACCTAGGAATTTAATAGATTTGTGACCCAAATAGAAAATAGATGGATTGGTAACAAACGTAACTATATTTAACATAAAACATCATGGTTTTATTTATCAACAACCATTTTATGTCTCACCCTTGTTTATATAAATCAACCTTTGCATACCAAACATATTCGCATGGTTGATAAACATATGTGTAATCGATTCGGTTTCACACATTTCCCCACATCGTTATATGTCAGAGGATCTATATGCAACCACTTCGATTTCCCATGTCCATCACTACTTGTCTCCACTCGTTGATGATATACAACCCTTAGTAATATGGAATTAACCTATGTTTATGACTATGCGTACATAGCACTCGTACCTATTTATTTACTTCTCATCGTCGTTTGTATCAAGGTTTGACATCATCTGTGTTGGCTTCCACGTAATACCATTTTGTAATTTGGTTTGATATAATTGTGGTTTGAGACAAGACGCTAGATTTCACGCAAGCTCGTATATGATTTATAGTCTCGTCTCAGAGGGTGTAATGGGTTGTTTGTTCATTCGTGGCCACGGAAGATTTCTCCACGTAGCTCTGGACTCAGTTCGTCGGCTTATTGTGTTGCCAAGTTAATTTTATATGGCACGGCCAAGACGCTAGGACATTTAATTGCGTTGCTTGTCATATTAATTGTTTGACGTATGATGTACATGGCACATTAAACCCTTCGATCCGTGGCTTCTCCCTTAGGATCTTGCCATGTGGATGACTCCGATTCATCCTATGCATTAGGGTTTTGTGGATCGATTCAGGAGATATGGATATAAATTCACCATGAAAATTCGTTCGTCGTTTTGTTTTCCTTTCCTACGCGTTTGGTTTGTCGCATGACAATGGAATTTGATGCCATAGGAAGCTGAGCGAGACTCAGTCCAGTCTCTGGCGTATCTCTGAGCTAAAATTCTCGATTCAGGTATGCCATTTTCGTAGTTCTGAAATTTTACGCTCTATTATTATTGTTTACCATGGCTTCCCTTTCATGGAGCTACGCGGCTTGCTTCGAACCAGCGCTGAGATTTTTGGGTGTAGATGGATCAATTGCCATTGTTTAGTTGCAGATTTAGTTGAATCTAACAATTTTTCAATACTATGTTGCGTTCTGACAATAGGTTCTATTTTTCTTTTGCAGAGAATTGATTGTTTCGATTTCTAGTGCTTCGATTTCCGTAGGTTTAATTCACCGTATTGGTGTTTCCTTTCTCGTATCCTCAAGAGCTAGATAGGAACTACGGCTCTTGGTTTTTTGGAGCAGCTTACCCTCCTCCTTCCGCTCGTCGAGGGTTTCTCTCAGGTTATTCACAGGGCGCTAGAGGGATGCTACCCCTCTCAACCTTCTGGTTTGTTTTGTTTTCCTCTTGTCGACCTGTGTAGAGCTCCATTCTTACTATTTGTTCACCAAAGTTATCGTTTCATGGTTCAAATTTGAACGCCGACCTCCAGTTTATATTTATTTATGACGAATTCCTATTTATGTGTAATAGGTCATGGATAGATTGGATATTTCCCGCACCAGGTAGCTATTCCCTTCTTAATTATAATTTTATCATTTCACGGTTAATCTCCTTCGTCACGTTTGGCATCGTATTGATTTTGGTGTTTTCTGTCTCTTACAGGTAACTACGACTTGCGTCTCACTCTCTCTCTCCTAAGCAATGAGAGTCGTGGCTCCATTCGACATTAACATTATCTCCTCTTTCCACTTGCAGGTCGGTATTCACCGAACACTGGTTAGAGGAAGCCCATTATTCTCTCATTATTCAATAATGTTCCCGACAGCTTAAAATTTGTTTAATAAGTTGTAAAATTTTCACAATCGTAATTGTTAAGTCCTACACCGAATGTTCCTTTGTATGAGTCTACAGGAACATTATGACATTTTCCATAGACGACAGTGGCCGATACTTGTTTGGATATCTTTTTTTATATATATATATCTCTGTTGTATCTTACTGTCCATAGTACCCATTGTGATGTAGTGGATTTATATGTGTATTTTATTGCCTGGAGGCTTTCAGGCCATACAGTCATTAGGCTATATTCATGAAACTGGTGGTATTCTTGTGAATAATGTACTGTTCTTCTCCATATCGTACATTGGTGGTCTGTATTCTTATAACTACACATTTTATTATGGTTTCCAAGCAATTGATTTTGTAGCTACTATGTTCGTAGTAGTTAGATGTTTTATTCAGGACATTTTCATGTGATTCTCATACCACATCAGTTTGTATATTTTGATAGTAACAGTATTTAAGTCTCCTCAAGAATTTTGGGAGTAGTGCAACATATTACCAGCTCTGTTTTATATATTTGTTATAAATTGCACAGGTTAATTGTCTCAATTTCTCTACAGGTGGTGTATGAATATGTATTTCTTTTTTTACATCTATAAGACAGTTACATTTATAATTTTCCCCTTTTCACCCTTACCTTGGGTTCACATAATAGACTAGAATACATATATTTAAATATGCCCTGATGTTCTGAACCTGTATGCTGTTTAATTACTTAACTTTATTTCATCTATTAGTTCTGTGGGAAGGGTTCCTTAATATAATTACTAATGAGCAGTCTCATAATTAATATTTGCTTCCTTCTATTGTAGTATTAACTTCTTATATGCAGAAATACTTTCTATTGGGCTTCTAGTTAATTATGAATGATGTGCTGACCCTAAAGTCAGTCTATACAATCTTTTCTTTCTCATTAATGCACAATTTAAACTTTAGTTTATCTACTGATATTTTCTAGTATAGTACAGAAACTCCCATACTACTTATCCTAATCATGCTCATAAATTTATATCCATGGATCAGAAGTAATTTAAAGTAAATTATTTGTAGGGGATATGTATCCTCATATTTAAACCAACCTCGGTTTAGAGTTTCTGTTGGATTCTACTCTACAGATTCCTTTTCTACAACTATACAGAATTAAGAAGGTGAATTCCTTATAATTAACCCTATTAAATGTAGCATTTATAATTCTAATATACAATCAACTTTTATATGTAGCCAATTCATACTATATGAAGTAAACACATCAATAAATTTAAAGACATACCACTCCTGCAGTCGACCAACCTCCCAACCTTAGAGTCCTTCTCTCTCCCAGAACTCACCCCCGAGCTGAGATCATCTCCTAAAACAGATCAACCTCTAATCTGTTTAGGAGCATCTTATTTAAGCTATTGTTCCCCAAAGCATGTTTCTAATTCTGCGTCTAGAACATCAGGATGCTTTTCTTCCTATTTTCCTAGGCTTCCCATTTTAGGGATTCTTTAAAGCTGTTTTATTCTTTTCCCATCTTTTCCGGATTTTTACCTCTTCCCAACTATTTTCCTCATCATTGGGGAATTTACATTTTTCCTCAAAAATCCAAATTAGAAATAATTTCTTCCAAGGATTTTTGAAAGATTGTGGGGAAATATTTGCCTCATCCATCCTCATGGATTTAGCAAGTGATCTCATAAATCTCATTTTGGTCAATCTGCACCACATCATTTTATTCATTTACTCAATTAAATATTTAATTACATTCACAAAATATTTATCCTTTGGGGTCCACTCCCCTTAGGATTAAAGTTCAAATGTCTAGCTTTGAAATTCAAACACATAAATTGGGGGTGTTACATATTCCCCCTCTGAAAATAAACATCGTCCTCGGTGTTGTTATTTAACTACTAGAGTTCATTTTTCAAACAAAAATGGATATCTTTCCATCATTTCAGCTTCTCTTTCCCAGGTAGCTTCTTTAGCCGTAAAGTGCTTCCACTGCACCTTTACTCTTGCTACTATTCTGTTTCTCAATTCATTTTCTTCCCCCTCCAATATTTGAAGCGGTTCTGGCAGAAACTCCCCTTCTGGTTCCACCTGTACAACATTCCAATCAACTATGTGAGAAGCATCATGGACATATCTTTTTAACAATGAAACGTGAAACACATCACCAACTCTAACATGGGGTGGTAAGGCCAGCTTGTAAGCCACTAGTCCCACCCTTTCTAATACTTCAAAAGGACCACAATATCTAGGATCCAGTTTTGCACAGCTTCCAGCATAGAGTGTGCTCTTTTTTGGTTTAATACGCAAATACACATGCTCCCCCACTTTAAATTCTCGGTGCACTCTTTTCTTATCAGCATAGGTTTTCTGGCGATCTTGTGCTGTCTTGATGTTTCTTTGTATCTATTTAACAATTCTGTCCATCTCTGGTAAAGCATCTGATCCCAACATTAGTTTATCTTCTGGCTGGCTCCAGCTCAAAGGAGTACGACATTTTCTTCCATACAGTGCCTCAAATGGACTCATCTTTATAGAGGATTGGTAGCTGTTATTATAGGCAAATTCAGCTAAATGCAAGTAATCTTCCCACTTTGATGGCCTATCCATCACATACATTCTCACAATGTCCTCCAAAATTTGATTAGTCCTCTCTGTCTGCCCATCGGTCTGAGGGTGATAGGCGGTACTAAAATTCAATTTAGTGCCCATACCTCCAAATAGCCTTTTCCAAAAAGCGGCTGTAAACTTAGCATCTCGGTCAGAAACAATCACTTTTGGAACCCCATGTAGTCTTACTATTTCTTTCAGGAATACATTCGCTACCTCGGCAGTCCCAAAAGTAGATTTCACTGGTATAAAATGGGCAGCTTTTGTTAAAGTGTCTACTACCACCATCACTGAATCATGTTGGTATTTGGTTTTGGGTAATCATGTTATGAAGTCCATCGAAACTGTGTCCCATTTCCATTCTGCAATTGGCAAAGGGTTTAAAAGACCGGCAGGATGCTGATGCTCAACTTTGACTAGTTGACATTCCATGCAGCTAGTTAAATATTCTGCTACATCTTTCTTCATTCCTGGCCAAAACAACTTCTTTTTCAAAGATGTTAACATTTTCTGATACCCTGGATGTCATGGATATGGTTGTTTGTGATATTCATCTAAAATATCTCTTTTCAAGGACTCTACATTGGGAATATACGATCTGTTTTTGTAGCAGATCAGCCCTTTTCTGTTTTGAGTATAATCAGTCTTCTCCTTCTTTAGTAGTTTCACCAATGATGTTTCATAACTTAAATCTTGGTTTGCTGCCTTTTTCACTAATTCCTCCAAGTCAAATTGGGCACTACTTCCAATGTTGTTTATATTTTGACAAGCATTTCTGCTTAAGGAATCAACAACTTTATTTTCTTTCCCCTTGATATGTTTTATGTCCATATCAAATTCACTTAGAAAAGACAGCCATCTGGCTTGTCTAGCATTCAAATTAGTTTGGGAAAAGAAATAGTTGATACTAATATGATCAGTCATCAACATAAATTTCTTTCCAAGGAGATAGTGTCGCCACATTTTCAAAGCATGGATAAGAACTGCTAATTCTAAATCATAGGCACTATAGTTCTGTTCATGTATCTTCAGTTTCCTAGATTCATAGGCAATAACTGAATTTTCCTGCAAAAGAACTCATCCCAACCCCTCTCTACAGGCATCCGTACATACCACAAATTCTTTATCAGGATCTGCAATCTTCAATATAGGGGCGGTAGTAAGTTTTAGTTTTAATTGGTCAAAACTATTTTGACATTTTTCAGTCCACTCAAATTTGACACATTTCCTTTGTAATGATGATATGGGATGTTCTATGGAGAAAACCTCTCCACAAATCTGCGATAATAGCCTGCAATCCCGATGAATGATCTCACTGCTGAAACATCAATTGGTATAGGCCATTCTTTTATAGGCTTTATCTTTTCAGGGTTAACAGCAAGGCCTTGTTCAGAAATAATATTCCCCAAGTATTGGATATCATCTTTATAAAATTCACATTTGCTGAACTTGGCATTTAGTTGGTTTTCCTTCAGAGTTTGCAGCACTATCCTCAAATGTTCTTTATGTTCCTCCTCACTTTTTGAGTAGACTAAAATATCATCTATGAATACAAGGAAAAATTTATCCAAGTACTTATTTAACACATTGTTCATCAGGCACATAAATGTGGCAGGGGCATTTGTCAAACCAAAAGGTAGGACCACAAATTCATAGTGACCATACCAAGTTCAAAAGGTTGTTTTGCTGATGTATTCCTCTTTAATTCTAAGCTGGTGATAACCAGTCCTTAAATCAATCTTCGAAAATACTGAAGCTCCTCTCACTTGGTCAAAAAGATCATCAATTCTAGGTAAAGGGTATCTATTCTTAATGGTCAACTTATTCAGTTGATGATAATCAATGCACATCCTAAAGGTTCCATCTTTCTTTTTCACGAACAGCACCAGTGCTCCCCCAGGAGACACACTTGGTCTGATATAACCTTTATCTAACAGTTCTTGCAATTGCATTTTCAGTTCCATAAGTTCAGGGGGACTCATTCGATAAGGTGCTTGAGAGACAGGTGTTGCTCCCGGCACCAGATCAATTGAGAAGTCAATCTCTCTTTTGGGGGGAAGATGAGGGATTTCATCTGGAAAAAATTCTTTAAATTCCCTTATCACTGGTAATACATCTAGCAAGTTTTCTTCAGTTTTCTATTCTATTTCTTCCACATGTACAACATAAACTTGATATCCTTTTCTAACTGTTATTTTTAATTGCAATCGTGAAATTTGTCTTACAGAGATAGGTTTTGATTTTCCTTTGAGAATAAAAGGTTTCCCTTCCTCATATACACAATGCAAAGTCTTATCCCAATAGTTCATCAAGGCTTTCTTCTTTTCCCTTGTTCATTTTTTTCCTTTGAACTATTGGTAACATAATCTGGCTTTTCTAATAGCTTCGTCCATTGTTTTCGGGTTGTCAAACTCGATTTTCTCTTTCTATACAGCAGGCAAACAATTCAGAAACCTTTGTACTTTTTCCTTTTCTTCCCTTATGTAGGGTACATATCTCAGCAGATTTGTAAACTTAGTAACAAACTCATCAATAGTGAGCTATCCCAGTCTAAGTTCATGAAATTCCTTTTCCTTGTCATCATAGTAACACTCATTCAAGTAGCGATTTTTGAACTTAACCTGGAAATCTTCCCAGGTGACTGTCTTCTCATCAATGGCATGAACCATTTTTGTCTCCTCCCACCACAAGGTAGCCTTATCTTGTAGTTGGTAAACAGCTAATCCTGCCTTTAGATTGCTTTCATATTCATAGACCTGGAAATACTTAATCATATTCAGCAACCAGGCTTCAGCATCTTCCTCCTTCTCCCCATCATAGGAGGGAGGTTTGATCTTTCGGAATTCCCCCTGTAATTCCTTTTTCTTCTTATACTGATGCCTAACAGTATCATCATCCTCAGACTCATCAATATTCCTCTTTCTGGAACCTTCGCCTTCTTGGCTGTTCCGTGAAGTTAGCTCTCTGATGAGCTTTTCCTGCTCCTTACTGGCTAATGACAACTTGTCATTCTGGCTTCTCAACTCAGCCATTTCTCGTTGCAACCTGTGCAACATAGCCATCACCGGAGCATTGGGATCTGGTGTACTATACTCATCATGTAGAACAACATAAATTTTGTCACCTTCTTCCATTCCAGCACCACTGTACACTACACAACACAGATCAGTGGAAATAAAAATATAATTTTTTTTTTTTCACAAAAATCAATTTGTACGGTGAACACACAGCAACAGTGAGCACAATGTCACCAGCCCAGTTTTATAACTTGGGCTCTGATACCATTTGTCACACCTCCCTATTTCCTTCACTAATTTTTTTTTTTCATTCAACCTTTCTGGTTTAATCCTAGCAAGGTGTCATACTATTAATTTGCAGATTTATATGGTATTATTTAATTCAGATTGTTTTCCCCAATTCCGATTTCTTTCCATGTGTCCATTACATCCTACCACCTAGGAATTTAATAGATTTGTGACCCAAATAGAAAATAGATGGATTGGTAACAAACGTAACTATATTTAACATAAAACATCATGGTTTTATTTATCAACAACCATTTTATGTCTCACCCGTGTTTATATAAAATGAACCTTTGCATACCAAACATATTCGCATGGTTGATAAACATATGTGTAATTGATTCGGTTTCACACATTTGCCCACATCGTTATATGTCAAAGGATCTATATGCAACCACTTCGATTTCCCATGTCCATCACTACATGTCTCCACTCGTTGATGATATACAACCCTTAGTAATATGGAATTCACCTATGTTTATGACTATGTGTACATAGCACTCGCGTCTATTTATTTACTTCTCGTCGTCGTTTGTATCAAGGTTTGACATCATCTGTGTTGGCTTCCACGTAATACCATTTTGTAATTTGGTTTGATATAATTGTGGTTTGAGACGGGACGCTAGATTTCACGCAATCTCGTATATGATTTATAGTCTCGTCTCAGAGGGTGTAATGGGTTGTTTGTTCATTCGTGGCCATGGAAGATTGCTCCACGTAGCTCTGGACTCAGTCCGTCCGCTTACTGTGTTGCCAAGTTAATTTTATATGGCACGGCCAGGACGGTGGGACATTTAATTGTGTTGCTTGTCATATTAATTGTTTGACGTATGATGTACCTGGCACATTAAACCCTTCGATCTGTGGCTTATCCCTTAGTATCTTGCCATGTGGATGCCTCCGATTCATCCTGTGCGTTAGGGTTTTGTGGATCGATTCAGGAGATATGGATATAAATTCACCATGAAAATTCATTCGTCATTTTCTTTTCCTTTCCTACGCGTTTGGTTTGTCGCATGACAATGGAATTTGATGCCATAGGTAGCTGAGTGAGACTCAGTCCAGTCTCTGGCATATCTCTGAGCTAAAATTCTTGATTCAGGTATGCCATTTTCGTTGTTCTGAAATTTTACACTCTATTATTATTGTTTACCATGGCTTCCCTTTCATGGAGCTACGCAGCTTGCTTCGAGCCAGCGCTGCGATTTTTGGGTGTAGATGGATCACTTGCCATTGTTTACTTGCAGATTTAGTTGAATCTAACAATTTGTCAAGACTATGTTGTGTTCTGACAATAGGTTCTATTTTTCTTTTACAGAGAATTGATTGTTTCGATTTCCAGTGCTTTGGTTTCCGTAGCTTTAATTCACTGTATTGGTGTTTCCTTGCTCGTATCCTCAAGAGCTAGACAGGAACTACGGCTCTTGGTTTTTCGGAGAAGCTTTCCCTCCTCCTTACGCTCGTCGAGGGTTTCTCTCAGGTTATTCATAGGGCGCTAGAGGGATGCTACCCCTCTCAACCTTCTGGTTCATTTTCTTTTCCTCTTGTCGACCTGTGTAGAGCTCCATTCTTACTATTTGTTCACCAGAGTTATCGTTTCATGGTTCAAATTTGAACGCCGACCTCCAGTTTATATTTATTTATGACCAATTCCTATTTATGTGTAACAGGTCATGGATAGATTGGAGATTTCCCGCACCAGGTAGCTATTCCCTTCTTAATTATAATTTTATCATTTCACAGTTAATCTCCTGAGAAATGAGAGTCGTGGCTCCATTCGACATTAACATTATCTCCTCTTTCCACTTGCAGGTCAGTATTCACCGAACACTGGTTAGACGAAGCCCATTCTTCTCTCATTGTTCAATAATGTTCCCGACAGCTTAAAATTTGTTTGATAAGTTGTAAAATTTTGACAATCGTAATTGTTAAGTCCTGACACTGAATGTTCCTTTGTATCAGTCTACAGGAACATTATGACATTGTCCATAGACCACAGTGGCCGATACTCGTTTGGATATCCTTTTTTTTTATATATATATCTCTGTTGTATCTTACTGTCCATAGTACCCATTGTGATGTAGTGGATTTCTATTTGTATTTTATTGCCTGGAGGCTTTCAGGCCATACATTCATTAGGCTATATTCATGAACATGGTGGTATTCTTGTGAATAATGTACTGTTCTTCTCCATATCGTACATTAGTGGCCTGTATTCTTATAACTACACATTTTATTATGGTTTCCAAGCAATTGATTCTGTAGCTACTATGTTCGTCGTAGTTAGATGTTTTGTTCAGGACATTTGCATGTGATTCTCATACCACATCAGTTTGTATTTTTTGATAGTAACAGTATTTAAGTCTCCTCAAAAATTTTGGGAGTAGTGCAACATATTACCAACTCTGTTCTATATCTTTGTTATTAATTGCACAGGTTAATTGTCTCAATTTCTCTATAGGTGGTATATGAATATGTATTTCTATTTTTACATCTATAAGACAGTTACATTTATAATTTTCCGTTTTTCACCCTTACCTTGGGTTCACATAATAGACTAGAATACATATATTTAAATATGCCCTGATGTGCTGAACCTGTATGCTGTTTAATTACTTAACTTTCTTTCATCTATTAGTTTTGTCCTCTAGTGTGGGAAGGGTTCCTTAATATAATTACTAATGAGCAGTCTCATAATTAATATTTGCTTCCTTCTACTGTAGTATTAAATTCTTATATGCAGAAATACTTTCTATTGGGCTTCTGGTTAATTATGAATGATGTGCTGACCCTAAAGTAAGTCTATACAATCTTTTCTTTCTCATTAATGCACAATTTAAACTTCAGTTTATCTACTGATATTTTCCAGTATAGTACAAAAACTCCCATACTACTTATCCTAATCATGCTCATAAATTTATATCCATGGATCAGAAGTAATTTAAAGTAAATTATCTGTAGGGGATATGTATCCTCAGATTTAAACCAACCTCGGTTTAGAGTTTCTGTTGGATTCTACTCTACAGATTTCTTTTCTACAACTATACAGAATTAAGAAGGTGAATTCCTTATAATTAACTCTATTAAATTTAGCATTTATAATTCTAATATACAATCAACTTTTATATGTAGTGAATTCATACTATATGAAGTAAACACATCAATAAATTTAAAGACATACCACTCCTGCAGTCGACCAACCTCCCAACCTTAGAGTCCTTCTCTCTCCCAGAACTCACCCCCAAGCTGAGATCATCTCCTAAAACAGATCAACCTCTAATCTGTTTAGGAGCAGCTTATTTAAGCTATTGTTCCCCAAAGCATGTTTCTAATTCTGCGTCCAGAACATCAGGATGCTTTTCTTCTTGTTTTCCTAGGCTTCCCATTTTAGGGATTCTTTAAAGTTGTTTTATGCTTTTCCCAGCTTTTCCATCTTTTTACTTCTTCCCAACTATTTTCCTCATCATTGGGGAATTTAGATTTTTCCTCAAAAGTCCAAATTAGAAATAATTTCTTTCAAGGATTTTTGAAAGATTGTGGGAAAATATTTTCCTCATCCATCCTCATGGATTTAGCAAGTGATCTCATAAATCTCATTTTGGTCAATCTGCACCACATCATTTTATTCATTTACTCAATTAAATATTTAATTACATTCACAAAATATTTATCCTTTGGGGTCCACTCCCCTTAGGATTAAAGTTCAAATGTCTAGCTTTGAAATTCAAGCACATAAATTGGGGGTGTTACATAAAAGATGTCAATATAAAAAAGAGGTGTGAGGGTTGGAAATTCAAACCAATTAATTTGAATTTTCCATTCACGCATAAGGTTGTAAATACAAACCAATTAATTTAAGTTTTGCATTCAACTCATTTTGAGGTAAAGTCCCCTTTCCTATTAGTCCAAAAGTGAAATTGTTTACACAAAATTTTGCAAGAAATTATTATTTCAACCATCTCATATTAACAAATTTTCATTTGAAAGATTTGAATTTATTTTTATTGATAAATTTCAATTATTAGTAAATTTCCTAGTTATTAATAAATTTGCATTTCAAAAGTTTTTATATATCTATTTTTTGTATGAATTTGTAAAACTTGTAGATAAACAAACGTAATTAGTTTATTTTTGGCACGTACATACATTAGATAAATCTAATGTTAATGCTAAATTCCGACAAAATTTTAACATCTATATAATCTATATCTTACATAATTTAAACCATTTCAAGATGTTGTATTATAGTCTTTTGATGTTAATTATTATTTAAATTAATATAATTGTTTAGCAATAGTTCCACCTATGAAAAAGAACCTATAAATATCATTGTTTTAAAGAGTAGTTAAGTAATAAACCTTCTTGAGTATCAATAAGCCACTCCACCGGTAACCCTTCCAATTCATTATTTTCATTTCTCTAAATATCCCTATGGGAAATCATAGTCATTTCGAGATATTTCCTTTCATTAATGTTGGTGGTTTGAAAGTATACAATTAATATTTTGGTTTTTCTTTTTCTTTTTGTCAGTTTCGCAGTACCTTTCATTTTTCTCCAAATACATCACCCCGATCTGGGAAGGGAATTGAACCAATGATGATTCAGCCTCATCACACTTTAACCAATAGCCCACATACAATACTTTGGTTTTTCTTAACACTATTTTAATTGTTCGAAAAATGTGAAATATTTTGAATGCAATTTTCTTGATCAAAGATATGTAATATTGACATTGAAATTATTTTTGATGTTGTTGTTGAAATAATATATGCTTGCAAAACTTATGGAATAGACATTATAGAACAAACTATGCAAAAACCTAACTTACCTTAGGGAAATGTAAGATTCCTTCTAACATTTCAGTGAAATTGAATAAGAATATATGTCTAATAAGGATGAAATTAGGGTGAAATTGATGCAAAGTAACTAAGATGTTATGGTTTTGGTTTCCGAGAAATTGTGATGAGAGAGACAAAAAATAAGAACAATCCACCATTTTTTTTTTTTAATTTATTTTTCATTTCCTTTTGTTAGCACATGGTTCCTTTTTCCCGATTAACCTATATCCCTCTAATGCTGGAGAGAGGATCACTCTCTTTAAACTATTACAATATTGTCCTCTAATTAATCAAATTTAACAACATTTTTTAGAATGCATTGGATGTATGCATATCACATCAATTAAAGAGAACTTAGACCTTTTCTTGTGTTGATGCATTGATATTCATGTCATGTCACATGCAGATTCCATATAAATCTGTTGAGCAAGTTCATCACTTTCAATATGGACAAAGAAAAGCCTTAAACCTAAATCTGATAGCCATTGGAGAATGGTAATGGTAGTGTAATGTATGAAAAATCCCTTTCACAATCACACCATCCTTATTTGTAAGTTTCCATCAAATGGTGAATGTAGCTCTTCCTATAGTGCAGTACACAATCAAGATGTCCTAGTGAGTCAGCCCTGTCAGACCTAAAGGCATAATCGTAGTCCAAACACCCAAACTAGAACTACAAACTAGATTTGCTACATAATAAATGTGCATTGTTGTAATGTGTTGTATATTTTACCCACTATAACGCTATAAATGCCTTTGTTTCTGGTTAGCTTGCAGTGATCCCAAACATATGTTTGACACTGTCTAAACACATAACATTGGATCCAATGTCACCTAGTAGGAATATTTTAGAGAAATGTGATGAGATCGTTCATGAGCATGTCATGTTAAATCAGAATGAAGGAGAAATGGAAAAGACTGGAGGAGTAATGAAACAATGGATTCAGTAATGGAAGAGTCAAAGGGAATAATGAAACATACATATGGAAAATATTTTGTAAAATTTTAGGGTGTAAATTTTTGTCATTCATATATGTTTACAAAAAGTTTCGAGAGAATCACATTATCATTTAAAGTGCCCACTGGTTTCGAACTAATTCAATATATATATAGCAGAAACTCATTGGTGGAAAAAAACATAACCTCAATTAACTTGTATCATTAAGATGTTGATATGTATAATAGATCTTGAAACTTTAAAAATTTTGGAAATATTTTGACTTTATCCATTGGATTGGGCAAACGAGGAAGAATCCAAAAAAATATCTAACTTGTCATATCTCTTCCCATTCAAGGAAGCTCCTTCCTGTAAACTCCAGGGGTGTCACTTAAATATTTTCAATTATGAAAAAAACTTTAAATTTCATTAAACAAAAATGAAAAATGAAAATGTTCTAACTTATTTCCACACGAACAATATTATCACTTTTTTTTCTTTTATTACATTTCCATATGTTATTATTCTTTGTAACAAGGGCTATATAGTAGGCACTTCTTCTTAGCTTAAATATAACTTAATTAAACGAAAAAAACAATAAAAATAGGAAGATTTCACAAAAATAAAATAGCTAATAAAATATTGTGTTGTTAAATGTCTTCAGCCAAAATTAAGAAATATGATTAACTAATATTATTTATCTTAACATATATACATTTTAATATATGTATATTCTATATATGTGTTTTATTTTTTATTAAAATATATAATTTTTTATAATTGTATTATTAAATTATATTTTTAATATAATAATAAGTCACTTTAAATTAAAAATATGGAGAAAAACCTAAAATTCATAAAAATAGAAACAATGAAAAAATTGATAAAAAAAAGTTAAATGAAAAAAAAATATATATAAACAAAAACACTAGAAATGATAATTACTAAACATTCCATAATAATTAACCTCAACTAATCACCTTACAAATAAGTACATTTATATTATAATAAAAAACAATAAAAAATAAATAAATTAATAATGTTAAACTATGGATCATACTCATAATTTCACCAAACTAATAGACAGCGAAAATCAAAATTGAATGGTTAGATAATTGGCATCTACTTCCACTTTAAGACTAGAATTCGCAGTATTTATCGTTTAGAACAAGAAATTTTCACTTTAAACTAAAATTCGCAGTATTTTTCGTTTAAAACAAGAAACCGCGAAGGCTTTTACTTTAAAGTTGGCACAAACTTAGCCATGTATAAAGAATCCCGAAATCCCCTGCCGCACGGCAATGCTAAATGCAGAATGCGTTTATTATTAAAATTGGCATAAACTTTACTCATTTTTTGAGAATCCGGAATGTCCCTCCTGCACGGCAATGCAAATTCGGAATGCTATTTGAGATTGGTGGCATCAAGGTTAGAATTCGCATAAACTTTAACCATGTGTGGGGACTGCGGAATGCTATTGGAGTGATTTGTGGCATCAAGGTTAGAATTCGCATAAACTTTCATTTAGAATTCGCATATAAAGGCGGAATGCTATTTGAGAGATTGCTCGCCCCTGCTGAACAGCAATGTTAAATGTGGAATGCTATTTGAGTGATTGCTCGTTATTTTTCCTACGCCCCATTTATCTTCCTCCCTCTCAATCACAGCTGTTTTTCCGCCTTTTTCTGCAGTCAGTGGATTAGTCTCATTGTTCTGCTTTGCTCTTGTTAAAATAGTTGATTACCGCGGACGAAGTTTTCTATGTTTAGAAAATCAGTTAAGCTTTGAGTGTAGTAGTAGTATTTATGTATGTTTACAGAGTTATTGTATTTAGAGAGTAAGTGAGAGTGGAGTAGTGATAGATAATTTTGGTAAGTGTGTGAATGCTAAATTATATAATGTAATAGTTAGTGGAAAATGTTTATTATCTTTATTTAATTTATTATTTTCGAATTAAAATTTGTGTCCTGAATTAAAAAAACAACTCCTATATTTTTGTGTGAATTATTTGTGTTTATTTGTAGTTTTACTCTCCTCCTGCTTTTTCAACAACTCTACTACAAGAACGGTAGACATAGCCATAGAAAGCCTGCTCAGCGTGATCCCGCTAATGAACGATGTTATTCCGGAGGAGGAAGACCGTAAGATTCTGCAAACAGATTTGAGATCAATCGACAATCTTCTGCCCGAGGTTGCCACAGTCCTCAAAGGTCAACTTCCCGAAGCGGCCCAGTAGAACCTAAAGTTATGGTTGCAGCTGTTGCAGGATTCTCGGTTCAGTCAGGAAGTTATGCTGCACGATTCTCGGTTCAGTAAGGGAGTAATGCAGCAGCTGCAACCAAATCTTGATGGCCTGCGGGCCTGTGCGCTGCTCATCTGGGAAGAAGGCTCCATGGGCCTCAACTCAGTTTGCAGAATGTGACGTCTTTCCTCCTCCCGAATAACTTCCCTTAACAGTGGGATAACTGGAGCAAAATATATTGGTGAGCAATGCAGATCAAAGTCTGCAAAATTTTCCCACTATCAACAATGACGATTGCAAACGGATATCACTTCTCAATAGTGATATTACAAATCTCCCGACCCAATTTTGTTTGCATGTCCAAAAGACTTCGGGTGGGAATAGACAAGTTACTCAGTTTGAAAACATTAGTTGTCACAAAACATTGGTGGCAGCATATAATTTGGGTAGATGATAGTATGAGGATGCAACTTCAAAATTTGTATAAAGAATGGGAAGTGTAAAAATTTTTATATCATTTTTTTATAAGTCATCTTATGACATTTAAATAAATTTGCACAAGTTTTCTTATAATTTTTCGCTAATAATTGTTAAACAAGATTTGGCCAGGCGGCAAGCCTAATCATTACTGAGCATCCGGCGGCCCGCTATGTTTTGGTTGGGCCGTTAAGGCTAATCATTCTTGCTCAGGATCAGGCAGGGCCGTTATGGTTATTGATGGATGCAATAATCGTCTGGAGGAATCAGTGGGCTAATCAGTTTTTATTGAGGTATTGATGGGTTAAGAAGTTCTTCAACTAAATTAAAAATTTCGGCATATGCTTATTAATGGATCTGAAGAAGAGAGATTGATACCATTATGATATCACAGTTGCTTTCGTTCTTTTTCGCTTCTTCCATAAGCTTTGTAATTCTTATAATTAGCTATTTTCTATAAAAACATTCTGTGTGTATTGTAAAGAAATTAAAGTGTATTTATGAGTTTTATTTGATTTTGATGAATTAGTATATTTTTCATTAGTTACTTTATCGTTATGACTAAGCTAATTGTAGAATGAAATATGTTTGCTTGGTATAAAAGAAAAATGAACAATTTTATATTTATTTAAAATTTTGAATATTTAACAAAATATTTTATTAATAAAAATAAATTAAATTATATTTTTATAACTTAAAAATAATTTACTTTTAAATTACAAGTTCAAATTCTAAATTATACTAAAAATTAATTCAATTCGTATCGAAGAGTATAACCTTTTTAATCTAAATTTAATGCTTTAAAACATAACATCTTTAATCTAATTTTGATTGTTTAAAATATATGTTTGAAATATTCTATAAACTTCTCGATTACATTGATTAATTTTTTTAATAGTGTTCAATATGGGGTTTGACATCCGTCTAAATAGATAAAAGTATTTAGTTTTCAACTTTGATTTTACATATGGCATATATAAAAAAACAACTTCAAACTTAACGAAAATGTATTATTTACTATTTGAAACAGATTTTACATTTTGATATCAGAGTTGCTTTTGAGTAATTTAGTAATTTCGATATCAGAATTTTTTTGTTCTTTTAGCTACCTCAAAAGCTTTGTACTCTATATTATTTGCCACTGTAATTCTCATAATTTATCTCTTTTCCATAAAAGTGTGTTTATGAGTTTTATTTGATTTTCATGATTTTTATTTGATTTTGATGGATTTATTTTTAAATTTAAATCTGTTAAAAAATAAATTAAATTAAATTTATTTTTAAATTACATTTTTAAATTCTAAATCATACTTTAAATTATTTTATTTTTTATTAAAAAAATATAATATCTTTAATCTAAATTTAAATTCTTAAAGAAAAGCTTGAAGTATTTTATAATGTTTTCAATTATATGGCTTTATTAAAATTTTAATTATTTCCATGTGCGAATTCTATTATTGTCAAACACTAAGTTGACATGTGTTCAATTTAAATTAAAAGAAATGGATTAAAAAAAAGTTCCTTTTATTTTTATCTTTCATTATTATTTAATATTTTGGAGTTATTATGGATAGTAGAGTGGAATATGATACCTTAATCATGTTATTATTGCTCAAATAACATTATTATTAAAATTTAAAATAATTAATACTAAATAACTATTAGAGGTGTAGTAGAAAAAGCCACTTTACACTTAACCTTGTACCTCGCAAGGAACTTGATGAGGTTGTGGTAGCAATTACTTATGTCCATAGCTTAACCCGAAGGGCACGACCTACAAATTTATTGAATCAACACTTGATGGTATTGATTGACAAAATTTACGCTCAATAGAGTTTAAGGTCAAAGAAATATGGACATCTAGATATATGCCACCAATGCCAATATTCAGCGTATGAATGGGAATGTGATTGGAAGTGCACCTAATTTGTCTAATTGTTTTATCCATTTATTTATATTATCGTCAAATATTTAATCGTTTTTTTTTAAATGTGTGTGTTATATCCACACAAGGTTGTGGCACTCAAAACATACTCGACATCTGTATGTCAATTGCAGATTTCTAAAATGTCCTACAATTTGAGGGGAATGCTTCTTTGTGGCAATAAATACATACCAAACATTTTATTTTTATTACAAATTTCAATAATATCCCAAATTTTGATAGTTGGGAGAGAACATAAGATTCCAGGATATTTTTGGAACCTGCAATCACCATAAGTTCAATACCCCACTCAAGCGTAGTAATGAAAAAATGGGGAAGTTTATGTGAATACGATTCTAACATGGAAGAATAGCCACGCGGAAGAAATAAATATGGAATTCTAGCAGAATGCGTGAGAATATTTATTTTGCAAAGGTAGAAAAGAGCATCATGCAACTTGAGGTGCTAGTACTAGAATAGTAAGAAATTTGAATATTAGAGAGGAGAATCTCTATAGATCTATCTACAAAGGGATGTTATTTTTCCACAAATAAGGGATTAGAACTCGGAGTCCGGTGGTGAGTGCTAATTGCAACTTGCATTGGGAGCTAAATCTTTCTTGGATGTGTCTTGTCACAAGTACCAAATGTTGAACTATAAATCTTGGGAGATTAACATGGATGTCTTCTAATACCTACCTTATTTCAAGGATTACACCAAGCTAGGATGTTTTTTATAATGTTGTTCTTTATCATGAAGGAGCACTCCCAACCCCCATCCAAGCTTATGGTGTCTTGTAGGGTGTATTTTTTCATTCTTATTTTTCATGCAATGTAGTTTTAGCCTCGAGAATCTCATCTACGAATGTAATGCTAGCATTGTGTGAAGTAAGACAAGGATAAGGTTTCAATCAATGAAAGGATGGAAGAAATTTTGAGAATACAGTGTTTTTACGTTCTGCCATGGGGTCTCTAAGGGCATGTGATATTTACTCTTCTTTAAAAATTCATGAAATACAAGAAGATGTATGTTGTGTTATTAATTGTGGCTATTTTTATTGATGCATGCCAATGGAGGTAGAGACAAGAGATGAAATTATTCTCATCTTCTAGGTAGAACCATATCAAGAATTCAAAATATTGTTTTTTTTTAATGAAAAAGTTGGGGCGAATATGAAAAATTTGTAAATTAGCAATGGCTAGTAAAGTCTTGAATTTTATTGATAACTTATTTTTCATACACACTATATTTGTAAAGGGTGTAGACATAGAGATGTTATTTGTTGCAATTATTAGGCTACTTGACTTAGAGGTGGAATTAAATAGAATCAATATTTGGTTTCTTAATATAAAGACAAGTGACCCAAACAATTCTCATCTTTTTTTTTTTCATTTGAAGATTTGAGCTCCATAGTTATGAATTTAATTTAATTCCTTTGGAGTGTTGATCGAATGATCACTATTCTAAGGTTTCAAGGGTAATTTCAAACATATTTCAGTATTATGTGGTATTTTTTAGAAATTTTCAAGTAGCAGGTTCGTATTATATGTTGTTGCTTCTAATAGTGCACATAATTACTAGTTAAAAATTGTCCATAATGCATGTTTACATCTTGTTGATATCCATAAATTCGAGATGGATTTTGGTTCATGTCGATGAGAACTTGATACCTTATCCCCATCTATAGACAATGTGCAAGTTTTAGAGGACAGTATACATTAGAGGAAATTTCAGCCTAAAAGTGCACATGAAATTTTATGTGCATAATATGTAAACTAATAAAAATCCTTTAAATTTAGAAATATATACATGTAAAAATTTTGGAGGGAAATGAAAAAAATACTTATTTTAATTATATTCTTGGTCTATCTTCTTATATATTTACTTAAATTTAAAGTATAGAGACTTGTTGGGTGTGGAATGAAATTTGACATCCAACGAATACCCATTATGCATACTTCTAAGAAAACCCACATTGATAGAAATTGAAGATACATTAAGAAATTTTGTTCATTATAACTATGGTCACCTATTATGCAACATGTTTTACCCTAGTATGTATCACTTTGTTTCTCCATCTAGCCCGTGCTACCATAATTTCACCAAGTCATGAGAAAAATTCCCATGTTAACTCATTGTGACACTCTCATTCACAAAAGGAAACTCTTACAAAGTGGAATCTAATCACCTTGACTTCATCTATATATTTTTCCTATTCAAAAAAAGCACTATAAAGTGGCTTAAATCATTTAAATGAGGAAACATCACCGAGTCCAAACATTTTTCCAGATTTGCACTCGGGAGAAACTAACAATCTTCATTTCCTCCATTTAACTATAAATTGAGATCTTGGCCCTCTAGAAAGGGATTGGAATTCATAACATCGTTACATTGTTAATGTCATCATTGAGAGAAAGTGTTTGAGCTAGGAGCTAGAGGAGGTTTGTAAACTTCCTTCTACTTATTAAAATATAGATCAATTTCTCTTCCCTCCAAAATATTATTTAATAGTCATTTCTATCATTTTTTAAGTAGTGATTGTTTGGAGACTTATATTTAATGGTGTATTCAGTGGTGCTTAGTTTTTTATCTATTATGTTTTTTATCCTTAAGATTATTATGCTATGAAATGTTAGGTTTTTTTTTATTTGTGTGTTGGATAAGCCTTTGAAAAAAGCTAGGAGCATTTCCTGGCTACACTGAAAAATTTAACTCATCTACACAGAGATGGAAGAAAGTTATTCCTTAGCATTAGTTTGTAAATATTGCTTTATTTTCTGCATTCTTGAATAGGTCATGTATTAAAATAGTCAATCCCTTATCCCATTTGCCTTGTTTTTCTAGGAAAACCTCACAGGGAAATTATTTATTCATCTCAGAATTATTCCCTACAACATAATTGGTGACTTTATTAGGGATAATATTTCTTCCCTATTCATTTTATATCTCCTAGATATCATATCTCTAATATAATGAGTGATTGAGTTTGTGTCAACTACATGGATGCTAGTTTCATTGATTTTAGTTCTCGTTTTTTACCCAGATTCAATTTTTTTGAGAAAAACTCATGTAACGCTTCCTGGAAGTAGAAAATAGAGAATTATAATTCATATTTCAAGTGTACCGAGTGTGTTATTGTTGTGTATAATGCATTGTCTTATTCAGATTAAACAAATGTTACTATTTTAAGACTGTATTTTTCACCCTTGCTGTGGATTTCCCTGTCCCTTTTTTTCCTTCTTTTGGTCTTGTAGTATTTAACAACGTAAAATTTGAAACGACAACTATAAAATAAAAATGGGAACTATAGTAAAAAAAAATCCAAAAAACATGAAAAGCAACCCAGAAATGAAAAGTGTGTATTCCAAAACGAGGTTTTGTTTTTTTTAGGTTTAATTTGAAACATTTTTTAAAAATGGCATTAAAACCAATTTTCATGTGCCAAAGAAATGGAAAAAACACACTAATGCTTGTGCTAGAATACAATTTTTATTTTCTGAGTACAATTTAATCATCTTTTTATAAATGACGTTAAATATAAAAAATGGGATTTTAAACACATATAAATTCCACTAATTTTTTTCCATGTTGTTTAACATATAATATCATGACGCTAAAAATCCCCGAAATTCTAGTTCTTTTCAACCGTAATCTTAAATATAAAAGAGATTTCACAATTTTTCACCCATAGAATTAAAAACCATTAACTTTTCAACATAATCTGACCATGATATTATGAACAAAAGATATGACTAAAATAATCCAATGAAACATAAATTATTTCTCAAGGTATTGTTGCATTGTGAATATTTTAGACAAATTAATTCATCATAATTAAAATATATAATCCAACAAACATAAAAATGACTCGTGACTTCATGTAAGACCAGATGGAAGTTAAAATATCATTTTTGTTGCTTAACAAAAACACAATTTATGTAAATTGTCTTACATAATTATTCAAAATCACTCATATTTTCTTGCACACCATCATAATTCACATCTTCAGATGAATTATTGGATGCAGATGAAGGTGTTCCATATTATTCTCTTTCATCAACTAGCGCCCCATCTGAGTCAACATGCGTTCCGACCACTTGAGGTTTCAAAATTCATCTAGATTTATGACTAGGTTCAGTAGAGTGCCATCTAAAGATTCTTTCTTCAGGTTGAAACCATTGCAAAATCTCTATCATCTTGGAGCAAATATTTCCTCTGTTTGTTAAATTCAATAAAAAAAGGTATGCCAACTTCCTCCAATTTTATGAGGTTTTTGCGGCGATGATTTATATTTGTACCATTTATTTTTCTCTTTCCTCCAATTTTTTTATCAAACACCATCTCTAGCTTGTGTACACAATTTAATGGGTTTGTGTAAAAGCTATCCATTCTTGGTTTTCAATTTTTTTATCAACTACCATCTTTGGCTTGTCCTTCAACACCTGGAACATCTTCATTTTCTGTAATGACTGTTATAACCCTGGAAACCCAAAATGGATAGCCATGTGGATCTTCATGTGCTAACATTGTGATCATGCAACCCTCCTTAATATCCTGTACTGAACCCCTTTAAAGGTCTTCCATGGCTTCACGTTGTGCATGGGATCTTCTGGAACAAATATACATTCCTCTTTCCTCCACCTATGTATAACTAATAATACCTTGTGATTGTTGTTGTTTAACAATGTTTGTTTCCTCCTATTCATTTGACACATTTTGTGGCCAAATAAATGGAGTCTTCAAAGAATATATTCATTTGCTGGACTTGAAAGGATATCACTTTGATCATTGAAAAAGGACTCCCACAAAACTAAATGAACAACATCAAAGTAGTCATATGTATATCTAATGGTTTTTTCAATTTCTTTCAGGCCTTCAGAAAAATATATATCTCTCCTTTGCCTTCATGCATTATGAATTTAACCAATTGATTGTAATAACAATATATTTGATGAAAATATTGGATGATCTGGAATGAACTTTAAAAATTTAAACCTGATGACAACGCTCATTTTGCAGTAGTTGAATACTTCTTGCCCCATATAAGTGTTTTCCCATTAATTTTTCTGGTGTGAAATTGATTTTGGAAGCTAATTTCATCAAGTTTTTAAATGAATTTCCCCTCACCATGAGATCCCAGAATAAACCATTGCATGTTAATAGTTTCTTCTAACACATGAAAAATAGGCTCTAGCATTTATAATTTCTTAATACATTCAATTAGTGATGGAAAGTTCCCAAAATCCTTCCTCCTCAATGTTCTTGAAAAACGGCTGAACATCTGATCAATATGGTCCTGATGGTGGCCAACAATAAGGAAACCAACCTTTACCTTATGAAAAATTATCAATTCAACAAGAATTTTTAGATATCCAAATAAAAAATTCTTTTTGTTTTCATGACAAGTGTTGTCTAATTGTAGATACAAAATTTCAGGAAGATTACCATACCAATGAGAAAGCATTTCATAAATTATGTTTATTGTCATATTTAAACTATTATGAATATTTGGAGCTATGAATTAAACTCTTGCTGACATTTTCCCATTGAAGACCATACAACTGACCAATTGAAACTAGATAAAATTTTCCTCTTGCAATTTTTTGGGTGTGCGAAAAAAATGTGGTAGAAGTGTTTTCTTCTAGTCCACACCATCAATTATCAAACCCAAATATTTATTTGGATTATCAGAACACTTATTTCAATTCTTATACCACTTTTTCCTTTCACTTGTTTGTGATTCGTGATGCCCTTAAAGTGATTTCACAATGGAATCTACACATAACATAAAATAAATTGATTAATAAATAAATTTTTATAGTTGATCACTATACAATTTAAAAGAATACTGTTATGACTACTTACTTCCTTCTGCTCCTTGAAATTTATCCTTTTTTATTTTAGACAAGAAAATGTACTGCAAACCCCCATCCTTGTCTTCTTAAGAATACAAACTTTGCTGAATTCTCTCCTCCATATCTGCACTAAGTATTGATATGTAATAAATAGAAAAAAAAATTATATTCAGAGACTTCTTAGCTAAGATAATCATCCAAGAACGTTTAGGAAGTAGTTCACAGAATGATATTTATTGTTAAATCAGTAATTTGAGTAATTAAAAAGTAATATAAAAAAATAGTTGACATAATATTACTATTTGTTAAATCATTATTTAAAAGACAGATTAATGAGTAAATAGTTACTCATAAATCAGAATTCAACCCATAAGAGCAGCGATAAATAATAACATATAATTGAGATAAATTACTCATATTGACAACAGTGCACAAATATGAATAAAATGACACATTTCTACTAACATAAAATGAAACGAGTATTTAGAACAATTTTATTATAAATACCAATTTATTGAATTTGTTTCTCTCACTCTGGTCTCCAACAGTCCTTTACAATGCTTTTAACATATGCTTATAAAAAAAGAGTTGAAATAATGCAAACTCTGTCCTTCATACATAATTCAGAAGCCAAAAGAAAAATCCTCAATAAACCCCTAGATATGATATTTGTCCCCTCTCACCTACAACTATAAATACTCATTACAATAGTGCTTTTTAGGAATTCCAGAATTGTAGAGAAGATAAGCCCTCTTAATACCTTCTACAATCTACTATTTATAATATTTACAAATAATTTTCAAGAAGAATGTTTGTTGAAGAATAAATTTTCTCCATGAGTTTACATTGGCCCAAAATTTCATTCTTATATTTTTGGAGCATTCTCATTGATTGAGATATTATTTTCCTCATATATTCAACTTTTTTCCTGCAAAAACAAATAAAAACAAAATTAAAATGAAAAAATAAACTAAAAATATGCAATCCAAAACTAAAATATATCTAATCAAATTTAATGTACATAAACAATCGAGATAACATCTATCCAAGTAGATTTGCCACTTAACCCTTTATAGGATTTATGAAAATCCTTCACGGCCTTGGTATCTACTATATGCATTTTTCTCAACACGCCAAGAAGATGGGATTTCTATGACTCTAAGTGGCTGTCATCCGAACTTATTAGACCATGAGTAGCAAGAGTATAAAGAACAACAAATTTCTGAGTAGGAAAATGATGAGAGCTAGAATGAAGATATTGTTCAGTGTGAGTTTTCTTGCAAAAACATTGGTGGGAAATAGAACCACCATTCTTTGTCAAAAGAAGGATATCGAAGAAGTGCATGCAACCATAAAACTCTACTTCATCATGAATTTCATGGAATCATATTGGAAATTCAGGTGACCAAGAAACAAATCTAACTTTTTGCGACCATGGGGTCATATGACATAAGTATCATCCATGAACTTCTTCAATTTCCTAGGTCGATATTGAGCCGAGGCTAAGGCCTTCGTTTCAAAATATTCCATAAATAGTGGTAGTTATATTAAGGTTAAAAATAATCCCCTTACATATGTTTCTAAGGAGGTTTCCCTCACCATTAAGTCTGATTCTTCCCTTAGCGCTCTCTCTAGAAAGCTTATCAAGCGCAATCCCCTCACCCCAAGATTTATGGCCTTCCTAAGATTCATAAATATGGAGCCCCTTTAAGACCCATTTTTAACACAATAGGTGGTCCCTTTTATCATCTTGCTAAACTCTTAGCCCAGAAACTTAAACCCCTAATGGGTCTCATTAATTCCTTTGCTAAAGACTTAATTTCCTTTATCAAAGAGTGGAAGGACATAGGTTAAAACCTGGAAAGTTATTAGTCAGCTTTGACATTGTGTCCTTATTCAAAAAAATCCCCATCCAGGAAGACATTGATGTAATTAAGCGGATATTTAACCAAAACAGTTCTAAATTAGTTGTTTTATGCCTCACCTCAACCATTTACAGTTTCTAAGGTGAGTTCTATGAGAAAACTTGTGGCATTGCTCTGTGCTCCCCTCTTTCCCTTATTATTGTTAACTTATTTATGGAATATTTTGAAATGAATTCCTTAGCCTTAGCTTAATTTTAACCTAGAAAATAAAAGAGTTTCATGGATGATACTTGTGTCATATAGCCCCATGGTGGTGAAAGGTTAGATTTTTTTCTTGGTCATCTGAATTCCCAATCTGATTTCATAAAATTCATGATGGAAGTATAGGTTGATGGCTTCCTGACCTTCTTGGATATCCTTTTTTTGAGAATGGATGATGGTTATGTTTTCCACCATGTTTTTCGCAAGAAAACTCACACTGAATAGTATCTTCATGCTAGTCCTCATTATTTTCCTACTCATAAATTTGGTGTTATTTGTACTCTTGCTACCTTTTCTCTAAGAATTTTGGATGATAGCCACTTTGAGTCAGAGAAATACCATCTTCTTGACGTGTTTAAGAAAAATTGATATAGTAGATCCCAAGGCCCGAAGGATTTGCATAAAGCCTATAAAGGGTTAAGTGGGAAATATACTCGGATAGATCCTACCTCCAAAGTTCTTCTCTCATTTATCCAAGGGACTTAGGACAAAATTTCCCATGTCCTTAAAAGAAATAATGTCTCCTCTTCGTTCAAACCTCTTTGTACTATTAGAAACTCTCTCGGGTATGTCAAGCACCCTATCAACCCTAGGGACCTAAAAGGTGTTTATATGGTTACTTGCTCTTGTGGTACTCCCTACATTGGGGAAATAGGTCGATCCATTAGACAGAGAATCGAAAAGCATGTTGTAGACATTAGGCACAAACAATCTCTCACCTCTGCCCTCGCGGAGCATGCAAAAAAATCATGAAACCATGTTTGTATTGAGTTTTCCAAGTTCCTTGCTAAGGTTGATCACTTCCACCATAGGAAGCTCATGGAAGCTATTGAGATTGAGAGGCATGCTAAAAATCTCAATAGGATATATGGGTGGAAATTGAGTAATAACTGGACTCTAGCTCTCACTATGTGATTTCCCCCTTGTGTTGATTTTTGAGTCGCTTTTATTCTTGACTGGTTTTCCCCCTTTTGTTTCATTTCCCATGTTCTTGTTTTTAATTTTTTTTCTTTTGTCTTCTTTTTTAATTTTCATATTTTATATTTTCTTAAGTATTGTAATAATAATACATAAAAACATTTTTTTTTTAATTAACTAAACTAAATAAAATATTCTAACCCTTTGATTTGAAGAAATTATTTATTACTAATCTATTTTTATTAATAAATTTTAATCATTTTAATTTCTGAATTCGTAAAAATTTTAAGAATATTAACAATTAATATTTTAATTCCCTAATAATTAACTAGCTTATTGACTAACTGTTGTAGCTGCTACAACAACCTCCAAAATTTCCCGCATTTTAAAACTTTTGAGCCCTTGATGCATTACTGAAGTCTGATATTTCAAAAGCCTTAGGTCTCTAAGTCGTAGAATAGGTCATATTCTCCCATAAGCGACCTAGCGACCTTGCGACCTATTAGGTCGCCAAGTCGCGAAGTCGCATATTCCATTCAAATTTAAACAATTGCGACCTAGCGACCCTGCATCCTCGCGACCCCTAGGTAGCAAGGTCGCAAGGTCGCGGGGTCACACATATCATCAATGCGGTTTTATTTCGACCCAGTCAACTCATTTATTTCCCGCACGCGTGACCTCTTTATATATAGAGGGGTCGCATAGGTCGCATTTCACCTATGTGACGGAGAGGAAAAATGCTTCTCACAAGCCAACTGGAGTGCGATTTCTTGGGTAAGTTGCCTAATCCTCTTGTTGTTTCCTTCTTCTCTATTTTTTTCCCCCTACCCCCTTATTTTAGCCCTTTTAAACTACCAAATATCCTCTATTGAGACCCTCTTAGAACCTACAATCTCCTCTGAGTTACCTAACCCTGTCAATCTTATTAAAAAACTTGTAGATGAAGCCAACCAGCATCCCCTTTGTCAGTCCCTAGTTGCTAAGTCACCAAGTCGCGTATCGCTCAAAAACTGAAGAATCACGACCTTGAGACTTAGCGACCCGGTGACCAAGCCACAAGTGACTAAGTCGCAAGGTCACGTATTCACGATTTTTTAAACCAGTGCGACTCAGCGACCTCGTGACCTAGTCGCTAAGTCGCCAAGTCGCAAGGTCGCTTTCCTCTAAAGTTTCAAACTAGCAAGACTCAACGACCCTGGGAATAGGTCGCTAGGTCGTAGGTTCACCCCTTTCTTGACCTTAGTTGGGCAGTGTTAAAAGCATTTTAAGCATTCATTAACATGGCATCTGTCTTATCCTGGGACTGTTTTATGAACATGCCAGGGAACCTTGAAGTAGAACTAGAGTGTGTTTCCATCTCTTTAGCCTCAAGTGACATGGGGCCTCCGTTAGTTTGCAGTAAAAACAAGATTTTGGAGATAGAGATCTCAGAAGTTAAAATACCTATGTCTCCTCCCCCTATCTATCGAGACATCACATGTATATTTAGAAAAGGAGAAAGCATGAGTTGGTATCAAGTATCCCAAGAGTTCGCATAACCTGGGTTTCTAGAGGACCTCCTAGACCGGCAGGTATATGTGTAGGTTAAGAGGTCAAATATTCACTATGCAGGGGCCCACCCATCTATATTCCCATGCATTGAAATTATCGAATGGATCTTACAAAGGGTCGACCCCATGATTTGGACGAATCGGGATCACAAGGGGAAAGCATTTGCAAATTTAAAAGGCTACGATGTAGAGTTCTATTATGCACATCTGACCCGGGAGCAAACATTCACAGAGGAATGGGCCACTACCAATGTAGTTCCCATATCCGACACCCTGAGAGTATGGTGGGAAGAACCAGAGAAGTTCAAAGTCAAGAAGGACCAGGAGTATCAACTAGCAGGCCTCAGGAAGGTTTATAAGCTCATAGCAGTTATGTTGTGTAGAATGTATGTTCATCCCGATGCCACCACATTCAGTAGCTCTTGGGTATATCTTATGTACTTTGTTACTGTACATGGAACCCACTTCAATTGGGCTAGCTTATTGATAGCAGCCCTAAAAAAAAACATATCTACAGCACTAGCACCCGAGGAGGGATACTCATCAGAATTTTACATGGCCTCCTATCTATTGGATGCAGTTTGTACAAGGTTCCATTTTGAGGCATGGGCTCACAACTAGGATTAGGAACATGCTCGCCCAATCCACAAGGAGTTGCAGGTATTCTAGGACTCCAAATATAAACAGGATATAGAGCCGATCGCATACAGTTTCATCCCTGCACTCTACGGGAAAATGTGCGATAAGGATACACCATGCATGTCTTGGCGAGCCATGGAAATGATAACGAAGGTGGTACATTGGTTTCCATTTGTAGAAGGCACCTTCATCCGAGTCTTTGGTTCATTCAAGGCTACCCATTCAATGCCCTGATTCGTCACTTACAAGATGCTATTTCGGGACACATGTTATCAGATGACATCCGAATTCTCAAAGGCTGTTACTAATGGTAAGAAGAAGCCATGGCCCACATTCCCACTCATTATCAATGCTTATACAATCAAGGATTTAAGAAAAGTAGAGGCAGAAGCTCAGCAAATCAGAGGATTCTTTCTGCTGCCTTTGGATCACCGGACATACGATCCTAAGAGGATAGTCCCTGCCCATTGAAAATGGGCCAAATTTAAATGGAGCTACCAACATACTGAATGACCATCTGAATTTGGGGTAAGAAACTGGTACAATAAGGATATGGAAATCACCTCAGAGGCATTGACCGATTAGGATGACCAAGATGATCAAACTTTGGAATTGAGAATCCACGAATTAGGAGGAGCTTGGTCTTCCTAGGACAACAAGCCCTGAACTAACACAGACCATAATGCTTCCACCCAACAAAAATAAAAGGAAGCAAAAGCTCAACAAGAAGTTGAAAAGAGAGAAAAAGAGGAGGAGGATAAATGTAAAAAACACCTAAAGGCAGAACAGAGGAAGAAGCAGGTAGAAGACGACCGCAAAAGAAAATAAGAAGAGGAAGCAAAAGAAAAAGCTGAATGTTAGCTCAAGATAGAATTAGATAAGGTGGAAGATGAATGAAAAAGGAAGGAAGAAGAGGAAACAAAAGCAGAGGCTGAACATCAGCTCAAGATAGAACTAGATAAGGCAGAAGCTGAGCGCAGACAAAAGGAAGAACAGGATAATGCAGAGGTAAAGTGGCTATTGGAAGAAGAAGTAGAGAAAAAGAGAAGAGAATAAGAAGATCAAAGGTCCAAAGAAAATTCTTCCAAAGACACCGAGGGTAGTAAGACACCTCCTCCAGTGACAAGGGTATAGATGCAGCTACTGGCCATCAAAGTTCTTGCAACCAATACACATTTTGCGCTCTCGGAACTAGGTACCTCTGAAGGGTAGGAGGAAGAAGTGTTCAATCTGACGAGACTCAATTATGACCAGTTCACATTCAAAATGAGGCAGGAAAAGAGGATATGTTTAGCACAGAACCCTGCTGCACAATTCACAGCCACAACAAAAAAGGATATAGTCATGGACACCATGACCAATCTAGTAATGATAGCATCATCTGACACTGTTTTCGCCATAGCCACGGAAGAAAACGTGAGCTGGATGAGTAGGGAAATTCTATCCCTACAAAATAGATTACAAGACTCTGAACAAAGGGCAGCTAGATCGGAGCAAGAAAAAAGGGCACTAAGGGAAGAAGTCCAACAGCTTCAGGATAGGGATGCCCTTATTAACAAAGTACCACTCACCATTTGAAGAGAGTTGGTGACACTAGAATCCACCATGAGGCAAGTATACGAGGAAATGTTTACCATAAAGAAAATAGTTGCACCTCTACTGAGAGCTCAAGTAGAGACCAAGAAAACGAATGAGCAACTGAAAGAAGCCTCCACATCCTTGGATAGAATGCTAGAATGGACAAACAGGTATCTCGAGGCTCTAGATACTTTGCCCAGAAAATATTGGATTCACACTCAAAATGACAAGGTCCAAATTCGCATGAAGGTGCAATCCAAGGAGAATTTATTCAAATACCTAGAGAAGGTGATGAATGCCTATGAGAATTTGATTAGCAGCATTGACACAATGGCTGAACTACACCACATTTAGGCATTTCTGCAACCTATTAGAAAAGTCGGCGCTACAACTTATCTTCCAGCATCGTAGGATAATTTGGTTAAATTCATCGTGATGCCAGTTTGGATTTACACCAAGCTGGCTTCCTTATCTAACCAAGTCATGATCAAGAGAGAAACTCTGATCCAAAATGCATTAGAATGCCTGGACATGTTAAGGGAAGATACTCCTCTGATCTCCCCAGTTGATGCAGATTATCAAGCATGGAAGAATTTTCTTAAAGAGCGGACAGTAGATGTTCCCGGCCTCGAAATCACACACATGCTCCCATGATCAGGTTAAGTCACAGTCTTCAAGAGGGGTCGCAGGTCGCTTCTTCCTTCAGGTCGCAAAGCATGCCAACAAAAAGGAAGGTGAAAAGTCAAGACACCCAAGGGTCATTTTTTTCATATAAATACTCCCTTCGAGGTCTTATAAAGGATATTTTTTTTTGGACTCCAAAGGAGAGAGGAGAATTGTAAAGCATTGAACAAACCTTTTGAATGAGTACAAGAATTTGTCTTAAATCCACTATTGGATCCGATGAGAATTGATGTGTTAATACTATGAATATTTTTCTTATATGTCTTATATCTTATGATTAATTGATCTGCATTTTCTGCTTATACTCTTCATGTATTTCAGCTCATTGAATGTGTTAATGATGCTATGTTTTTTACCTAAAGAGATGTTTGTAATTTCATTCTTGACATCTATCTTATTCAAGAAAATGCCCGAGTAAGTATAGGTTTTTCTCGCAAGGAAGAACTGTTTCTTCTATGGTTCGAACAACTTTTACAAACATGACCCTAATGATATGCTGCTAACAATATCTCATTTGGCTGCGTGTTTCATTTTATCTTGCTATTTGTATTGTTTTATGCTCATTGTTAATCATCGATATTTTGTCTTGTATCATTCAATAATTGTATGTCTATAACTTTGCAGGGCTCATTTGTGTCCAAGAGAAGGAGTATTCAGCGGTAACTGGACCCACACTCTGGACGGGATCCCTATCACAAGCAGTTCAGAGCCTAATCGGGACTTTTACCGGGGAGATCCCTTACTGTTGGTTGGATAATTTTCCCTGTCAAAAAATTTGGCGCTAGAAGGAGGCCTTGAATGGTAGGCTCCGAGCACACAAGTAACATGCTGTTACAAACTCCTTAAGGGGATACCATGCATGAAAATACCAGTCTTTCCCCTTTGGAAAAGTCCTAGGAGGAGGAACCCCGTTTCTATGAGGTTAATTTAGCCCAACTAAGGGCCTTGTGCCCTATCACCCGTGACCTTGTTAGGGGTTTACAACGAGCCCCAGTCACTATCTCCTTGGAAAACCCTAGAACTTTCATAGCTAACCATATGTGCCAAGGAACCCTTGTCAACTCCCTTCCTCAGCTTATGGGTCTTATGATCGAAGATTACGTAGACGGAGTTGAGAAAAATTCTGAAGCACCCCCAAACAGCCCTAAGGGGGTGGAAGGAGATTGTCTTGGAATCACTTAACCTCAACCCAACACCGGCCCCTAACCCAACCATACTTTGGATGATAACACTCAAGCCAACGACCCACTTGGGGGAGGAGCTCGGAGAGTCTGGGATAACAGAGGTAGGGCAGACAAAGGCCATGGGTGAGGTTGAAATATTTACCATCAGCCCCACCGAAACTAGAATAGATTTTGTTTTCTTTACAATTGGAGAAACATCTGAGATATAGGAAACTATGGAGAAAACCAAGACATGTAGTCGCACCATGAGGGTGAGGCCTCCGGGTCTGGCATGGGTAGCAAATCCGAAAGAGAGAGGGGACATGTTTACATACCATGCCATCAATGAGCCAGATGTGTACAACCTTTGGCTTGGATGGCTTAGTCCCCCTTAGGTATCCAAGGTCCCCTCCATGACATGGATCGCCATCTTGAAAAACATCTCCCTAAGTTCGACCTCGAGAAAGGTACTTTAGCCGAAGACCACATTAGCAACTTCTACTTGTCTTTACATATGATGAGAGTGTAGTATGAGGACGTACCATGTCGGCATTTTCCTCATACTCTAGAAAATAAAGCTGCAACATGGTATTAGTCGCTCCCTGTTGCTTCCATCCCTTCGTGGGAACACTTCTGTTGTAGCTTCCTACAAAAATTTTCAGAAGATAAAACCCCCTCGATGCTCCTCATAGAGCTCAGCACGCTGAAATGTTAGAAGAAGGAGAAGGTCGAGGAATTCAATCAATGTTTCGCCACTATATTGAATAAATTTCCTCCAAACATGGCCTTATATGATTCCATTACCATTGACTACTTCACTAGATCCCTCCCATGAGATATCGCCGTGTTTGTGAAATGCAAGGGCATACCTACCCTGGCAAAAAATTACACCACCTCCATTGCTATTGAAAAGGACATGCTGTCCATAGGTGCCATTGACCACAAAGGGCGGGATGATAAAAAAACAACCAAGAAGAGAGCCCAATCCTCAAGTCATAAATCCAGAGACAAAGATAAGGACCCCTTTGATTTCGAAAGTATTACAAAATCCCTCAAGTTACTGACCAACAAAGTCTCTGACCTGAAAAGGAAAAAAATGATTCTACCCCAGTTGCTAAATTGCAAAAACCTTTCTTCAGAAAGAGTAACTCTGTTGTGAATCGACCCCTGTCCAGCTCAAGTGCTGGTCTCAACATTGAAGAAATCCGCAAGGAAATTTTTTTTTCTTTTCATCAAGCCTCTCACTCAGAGAAGACTTGCACCCAGTGGATTAATACCATGACTGTTGTGGTGAACCAACTTCTAGAAGATCAAACCCCCGGGGATATGGAGGAGGAGGCTATTTCAGACAACGAAGAAATTTCCCCCCTAGATGAATATATGGGCTCCACTGTCCTCAGTTTCGAGGTCATCCATGGAGAGTCTTCCCTACCCACAACCAGGATAAACCTAGTTGAAGAACCTAAAGCTAAACCCCCTCGAAACTATGGCTTGAGGAGCAAACGCCCGGTGCCTAAGTAATCCTTTGAAGAGAAAATAAAAGCTTTCTTAAGGAAAATTTTGCCACCAAACACAGACAAGCAAGATAAAGCTCCTAAAAAATTTAGTCCAACTACTCCTCGAGAAGGCCCCAAGCCTAAAGCTTCATTAGCTTCCCCTAAGAACACCACCAAGCCCGCCTCACACATAGATTTTGGGTATAACATTATAGATGATATGAAGAAGACCTGGGCAAATATATCTCTCTATGAGCTCGCTCGCATTGCTAACCAACAAGATCTCATTCTCAAAACCTTTTCTAATCTACCAATGACCAAACCCGTAAGAATCACATCTTCCCAAACTATTGCTAATCCCTAATCCATCGTGAATGCTTTGAATGCCAACTCCAGGGGAACAATGCCACCTTTCCTCCTCTCCTTCGAGATCTTTATCCTCAATTTCCACAATTTCCTCGTCGATTCTAGTGCATCCATGAATGTTATGCCCTTATCCATGTGCAAGAAGTTAAACATACACCCTGAGAAAATTGATGCCAGAATCATCTAGCTCGACTGATCTCAAGTCCCCGTAGTAAGCAAATTAAACAATTTCATCATTTTCCTATCCTCCGACTCTAGAGTGCATTAGTGAATTGGCATAGTAATCATGGATATCCCTGAGGCTTATGGCCTTCTGTTAAGCAGAGATTGGTCCAGTAAGCTCCAGCTATACTTCCCCACTGATTGGTCCCACCTTTGGCTCCTATAAAAAGGTAGGAATAACCAAATCTAGGTCGAGAGTGAACCATACATGAAACACATAGTGATCGACCTGGATGCAACTAATGAACCAATCAGTTTCACGCAAGAAGAGCTTGGTATGTGTTTCTTAGAATCCATCCTTGGATGCTATCAAACCCCCTAATCCTTGGTCACTCAACACGTCCAGTTTGAGCTATTGCTGGCCACTGAAAACCCCTCCGCCTTGACAAAGGACCTATTACGGATTGATATTCCAAGTAGTTCCTTAATGCATTCAAATAGCCTCGCCCAATCAAAAGATGAAACCTCGACCTTGTACTATGACGGTTCCAAAACCCAAGATGGGGTTGGTGCTGGCTGCATCTTACTAGACCCCGAAAAGAACAGATTTCTAATTTCCTGCCAGTTAGATTTCCAATGCTCGAACAATACAACTGAGTATAAGGCATTGCTACTCAGACTCAAAAATTCCATAGACCTAAAAGTCCATTGTTTAAAGGTAATTGGCGATTCTAAGAATATCACTTGAAAGGTACGTAATACCATCCATTGCTTGTCTCCACATCTAAAGGGTTATGAGCAAGGGGTATGGCATTTAATTTCTGCTTTTGATGCTTTCGGTATTAAATCTATACTTAGAATGCATAATGCAGCAGCCGACACACTCGCTAACGCTGTCGATAGGTTCACCCCACTTATGGATGTATTTTCTATAGAAGTTATTTACATGCCATCCGTGCCAGACAACTTCACTAATTTACATGTTTTCAATGATGACCAACAGGTACCTGATTTCCTACTCAATACGGATGTGTTCAAAGACATAGTCATAGAAGAAGAGGATCATGATCAGGTTTTGCAGGAGGAACTACAACAGAGAAAAGGAAATCCCATACCCAAAGGGATTGTGTCACTCGAAATTTTTTTCGACCTACAGAACCACTTCCGAGGGCCTCTAAACACGAAAGTGAAAAGCTCCATGTTAGCACACAGAAAAATTAACCTCGGGACAGATAAAGATCCCAAGCTTGTCAACCTGGGTAATGAGTGCACCCCTCAAGAGGAACAAGCATTCACCGAGTTATTCAAGAAGTACAGAGATGTGATTGCCTGGACATATGATGAGCTTCGAACTTATGATACATGGATAATCCAACACGTCATACCCATGAAAGGAGTGAAGCCTTTTCAAAAGAAACTGAGAAAAGTACACCCCGCCTTAGAACCGATGATCCAAAAGGAACTAAAGAAGCTCTTGGATGCACAGATAATTTTCAAGGTTAGACATTCCACCTCGGTGTCAAACTTGGTCCCTGTACGCAAGAGATCCAGCTAAATCCATCTATGCATAGATTTCCAGAATTCAAACAAAGCCTCTAACAAGGACAAGTACTCGGTCCCCCCTATGGAGCAAATCCTTCAAACTGTATCAGGGTCAGAAATGTTCTCTCCATTGGACGGGTTTTTAGGGTATAATGAAGTACGAGTGGTTGAGCCCAATAGGCTCAAAACCACATTCAGAACTAAATGGGGAACTTTCGCATTCAGACGCATGCCATGTGGCCTGATTAATGCTGGCGCCACCTTATAAAGAGCTATGGACATCACCTTCAGGGGACTTATCAGGAAAATTGTGGTAGTATACCTTAACGACATTACCATTTTCTCCAAGCACAAATCTGACCATCTACACCACCTCAGGAAAATTTTTGAAAGGTGTCGGAAGTACGGGATCTCCCTAAACCCGAAGAAAATAATTTTCACCATTACTGAGGGAAACCTATTAGGGCACATAATAAATCGAGACGAAATAGTAGTGGACCTAGAACGTGCGAAAGTCATCGCTCAGATACCACCCCGAAGTGGTAAGAAAGCTATGCAGTCTTTCCTCGGCAAAATCAACTTCTTCCAAAAGTTTATATCAGATTTTTCCCAAATCGTGAAACCATTGAAGGCATGATTAAGAAGAACACAAATTTTAAGTGGCATCCTAGTGAGAAAGAAGCATTTAGAAAAATCAAAAAAGCCATCGTAAAAGCACCCACCCTGCATAGTTAAGATTTCAACAAAGGCATTATCTTTTATAGCTTTTCCTTAGATTCATCTTTGGCCGTTGTCCTCACCCAGAAAGATGACAACAACAATGAGTGACCTATATCATTTATGAGTACTGGGTTGCAAGGCGCCAAGCTGAAATACCCATATATCGACAAACAAGCTTACGTGGTATACAAGGTGGTTAAACACTTCAGGCCATATATCTTGAAGAATCATGTCACAGTCTTCGTAACTCACCCGGTTGTGCGCTCACTGTTCGTAAAATAGGAGCTGGGTGAGAGACGAGGCAACTAGATGACATGCCTCCAAGAGTATGACCTGGAATTCATGCCATCACACACTGTAAAGGGCCAAGGATTGTGTCGTATGACCGCAAAGGCACTAGACTCATGGGGCAACGAGGAAGAAAATTGGGAACATAAAATCAATATGTATCAAACTGATAGCACAACCCCGCGGGATACCTCCTCTTGGTATGTAGATCTGCAATATCTGAAGCACAACACCATGTTCCCCACTCTAACTACCAAGCAGAAGCGTGTGTTGATATCGAAAGTTGTATCCTACTAGCTAGTGCAGGGTAAGTTGTTTTGCAAACATCACAGCGGTGTCTTGTTGTGCTATTTGGAATGGGATGAGGCAAAAAAAGTATTGGCAGAACTTCACGATGGTCCTGCAAGTGGAAACTATGCAGGGGACACCACTTCTCATAAGATCATGCGTGCTGGTTTCTATTGGCCTACTTTGTTTAAGCATGCGCACGCATATGTCCGAAAATGCCAACAGTGCCAAAAGTTCGCAAATAGAGATATACGGTCTTCGGCCACGTTACAGTCTGTCGTAGTGGAAGAACCTTTTCAACAATGGGGGCTAGACGTGATTTGGGAAATCCTGCCACACTCTTCTAAGAAACATAGGTACATCCTCACCGCCACGGACTACTTCACAAGGTGGGTTGAAGTGGTACTGTTACATCAAATCAATGATCAAGAGGTAATAGCCTTCATCACCCAATGCATCATGATCAGGTTTGGCATTCCAACCTCCCTCGTTTTTTATAATGCAACATATTTCTCATTGTTGAAATTATATGATTTTTCTCTAGAAAATGGTATCATGCTTAAACACTCTACCAACTATTACCCTCAATTAAATGTGTTAGTCGAGTCAACCAACAAGAACCTAATCCACATCATCAAAAATACTCTACTGTCCCAACAACAAAATTGGCATAGGGCACTCCACAACGCCCTCTGGGCTAATCGAGTCACACCCAAACCTTCCCTAGGTACCTCCCCATTCTTCCTTGTATATGGAAAAGAGGCTATCCTTCCTCCCAACTTGTCTCTCTCGGCCCTCCGATTATATCAGGAGACTCATGGCACTCCTTTCCCTGCTTTACAAGCCTGAATAAGCACACTGTTGAAACTTGAGGAGGAAAGGAAAAATACTCGAGAAAAATTCACCATCCACCAGAGTCAGATAAAACGATGGTTTGACAAGAAGTCAGCCGGGAAGTGTGTGACCTTGTCCTCAAATGGGATAAATCTCATGAAGATAAAGGGAAACACTCCAAGTTCCAGGCATTATGGACAGGCCCTTTCCCGATCAGGGAGAAGGTCGGTTCTCACACTTACAGGTTACAAAATATTGAAGGGAGGATTGATGTCCTCCTTGTGAATGGACATGACCTTAAGCACTGTTTCACTTGAAAGCCCCTAGGGGCAGTCACCAAACCTTGTAACATAGTTTTTATTATTTCTGTCATTATTTACCATTCTTGTTTTCAATAAATCGCTTGTTTCACACAGGCTCCCATTAACCTTTTCTTTTCTTTGGCATCCAAATTTTGAAAGGGGATATAGAGGTAACTCAAGTGGCATACTGAGTCAGAATCTGTGTTGGTGTATAATCTCCCCCAGAACGCAAAGGTGGCCGAAGCTTACTTGTGACTGACACCCAGTGGTGAGAACATGACTAAGGTCCTTCGAACCAAAACGCAGTAGCTTTCCCAGTATGCTGGCTCAAGGGACCTCTGTGTGAAATAAATGTTTCAGTTGAATCGATTACTAGATGGGAAAAGGAAGGAACTAGCCTCAGGTGATGAAAGGATATCTGGGAAAACCCCAAAAGTCCCCTTATAGACTAGGAGCAACCTCTCTCGCAAGAAAAATAAGTCAGGATCACTCATCTGCCCAGGCGACTAATGCCACATTAAATAAGTTCCTTGAGCATAGAAAATAAGTGCCTTGAGCACATTTAAATAAGTAAATTTAGAACATGAATAAATGATAAAGGATTGATAAAGGATTTCTACACAGAGAGGTGATACGACGATTCTGTTGGGGTACTGACTAGGCTCGTTGGCAGCGGAGCAACGTCCGTGACTCCTAGGCAGTGACTCCGCCGGGGCCATCAGGTTCGCTGGCAGTGGAGAAATAGAACAAGGACTAAATAAACTATACTAGATCTTAGAAATATCTGAGGTTACTCTAAACGTTCCCGTCCGGTTTTCAAAAGGAAGAAAAAATAAAAAATAAAGAAAGAAAGAAAAACACATGGTGAACTAGCACCCAAGGGTAGGCAAATGGAAGGAGCAAACACACAAGGCTCAGAGATGAAGGTATGTGGGAGCCATAGTGTGGAAGGAAAAACATGCTAAAATCACCTGCCCCCACCCCCCCCCTTTTTTTTAAATGAAGCACTGTCAGAGATTCTAGACCCTACCAGTGAATCACCATTTGTTGTAGACGCTACATCAACCTCCAAAATCCCCCCCCTTTTTAAATTTTTGAGCCCTTCATGCATTACTAAAGTCTGATCTTTCAAAAGCCTTAGGTAGCTAAGTCGCAGAATAGGTCATTTTCTCCCATAAGTGACCTAGAAAAATTGCAACCTCTCAGGTTGCCAAGTCGCGAAGTCACATATCGCATTCAAATTTAAACAATTGTGACCTAGAGACCCTATGACCCAGCGACCCTTAGGTCGCAAGGTTGCAGGGTCGTGGGGTCGCACATATCATCAACATGGTGTTATTTCAACCCAACGACCTCATTTATTTCCCGCACATGCGACCTCTTTATATATAGATGGGTCACATAGGTCGCATTTCACCTATGCGACGGAGAGCAAAAACGCTTCTGACAAGCCAACTAGAGTGCGATTTTCTCGGGTAAGTTGCCTAATCCTCTTGTCGTTTCCTTATTTTCTATTTTTTCCCCCTATCCCCTTATTTCATTCCTTTTAAACCACCAACTATCCTCTATTGAGACCCTCTTAGAACCTACATTATCCTCTAAGTTTCCAAACTCTGTCAATCTTATTAAAAAACCTATAGATGAAGCCAACCAGCCTCCCCTTTGTCAGTCTCTTCCTCAAATGATTATTTATTCTTCAATATATCACTTCTCCTCCTTGTTTCCCTCTATTGCTTCAAGTTAAATATGAGTAAAGGACCGTGTCGCCGTGGAAAATTATCCACCCAGCCCTAGTGCGACCTTCGACCGTGCGACCTTAGTCCCTGGTCGCTAAGATGCCAAGTTACATATCGATCAAAAACTGAAGTATCGCGACCTTGCAACTCAGCGACCCGGTGACTTGGTCACAAGTCGCTAAGTCACAAGGTTGCGTCTTCATGATTGTTTAAACCAATGTGACTCAGTGACCTCGAGACCTAGTCGCAATGTTGCCAAGTCACAAGGTCTCTTTCCTCTAAAGTTTTAAACCAGCATGATTGAGCAACTGAGGGAATAGGTCGCTAGGTCGCAGGTTCACCCCTTTCTTGACCTTAGTTGGGCAGAGTTAAAAGAAGTTTAAGCATTCATTAACATGGCATCTGTCTTATCCTGGGACTGTTTTATGAACATGCTAAGGAACCTCGAAGCAGAACTAGAGTGCATCTCCATCTCTTCAGCCTCAAGTGACATGTGGCCTCCATCATTTCGCAGGAAAAACAAGAGTCCATAGGAAAATATCTCGGAAGGTGAAATACCTATGTCTCCTCCCCCTATCTATGGAGACACCACATGTATATTCAACAAAGGAGAAAGCATGAGTTGGTATCAAGTATTCCAAGAGTTCGCACAACCTGAGTTTCCATAGGACCTCCTAGATCGGCAGGTATATGTGCAGGTTAGGAGGTCAAATATTCACTATGCAGGGGCCCACCCATCTATATTCCCATGCGCTAAAATTATCGAATGGATATTACAAAGGGTCGACCCCAAGATTTGGGTGATTCTAGATCACGAGGGGAAAGCATTTACAAATTTAAAAGGCTAGGATGTGGATATCTATTACACACTTCTAGCCCAGGAGAAAACATTCACAAAGGAATGGGCCACTACTCATGCATTTCCCATATCCGACACCTTGAGAGGATGGTGGGAAGAACCAGAGAAGTTCAAAGTCAAGAAGGACCAAGAGTATCAAGTAGCAGGCCTCAGGAAGGTCTATAAGCTCATAGTAGCTATGCTGTGCAGAATGTATGGTCATCCTGATGCCCCCACTTTCAGCAGCTCTTGGGTATCTCTTATGTACTTTGTTACCGTACATGGCACCCTTTTCAATTGGGCCAGCTTATTGATAGCAACCCTCAGAACAAACATATCTGTAGCACTAGCACCCAAGGAGGGATACTCGTCAGAATTTTATGTGGTATCCTATCTATTGGATGCAGTTTGTGCCAGGTGCCATTGTGAGGGATGGGCTGACAACTGGAATCAGCAACGCGCCCGCCCGATCCACAAGGGGTTGCAGGTATTCTGGGACTCCAAATATAAGCAGGATATAGAGGCGATCGCACACAGTTTCATATCTGCACTCTACGAGAAACTGTTTGGTAAGGATACCCCATGCATGTCCTAGCGAGCCATGGAAACAATAACCAAGGTGACACATTGGTTTCCGTTTGTAGAATGAACCTTCATCTGAGTCTTCAGTTCATTCAAGGCTCCCCATGAAATGCATCGATTTGTCACTGATAGGATGCTACTTCAAGAAACATGTTATCAGATGACATTTGGCTTCTCAAAGGTTCTTACTAAAGGTAAGAGGAAGAAATGGCCCACACTACCGTTCACTATCGGCGCTTATTCAGTCAACAATTTTAGAGAAGTAGAGGTAGACACTGAGGAAATAAGAGGATTCTTTCTGACACCTTTGGATCACCATACATACGATCGTGAGAGGATAGTCCCTGTCCATTGCAAATAGGCCAAATTTAAATGGAGCTACCAACATACTGAATGCACAACTAAAGATGGGGTAAGAAACTGGTACAATAAGGACATGGAAATCACCCCGGAGACATTGATTGATCAGGATGACCAAGATGATCAAAATTTGGAAGAGAGAATCCATGAATTAGGAGAAGCCTCGTCTTCCCAGGCCAAGAAGCCCCGAACTAACATAGGCCGTAACTCTTCTGTCCAACAGAAGGAAAAGGAAGAAAATGTTCAACGAGAAGCTAAAAAGAGAGCAAAAGAGGAGGAGTACAAAAATAAAAAACACCTAAAGGTAGAACAGAGGAAGAAGCAAGTGGAAGACGCCCAAAAAAGAAAGGAAGAAGAGGAAGCAAAACCAGAAGCTGAGTGTCAGCTCACGATAGAATTAGATAAGGTGGAAGCTAAAAATAGACAAAAGGAAGGGAGAAGAGGAAACAAAAGTAGAGGCTGAGCGTCATTTCAAGATAGAAGTAGATAAGGTAGAAGCTAAGTGCAAAAAAAAGGAAGAAAAAGATAAGGCAGAGGCAGAGTAGCTACTCGAAGAAGAAGCAGAGAAAAAGAGAAGAGACGAAGAAGATTGAAGGTCGAAAGAAAAATCTTCCAAACACACCGAGGGGAGTAAGACACCTCCTCCAGTGAAAGGGGTACAGTCGGAGCTGCCGACCATCAAAGTTCGTGCAACCAATAAATGTTTTGTGCTCTTGGAACTAGGTACCTTCGAAGGGCAGGAGGAAGAAGTGTTCAATCTGAGGAGACTCACTTATGACCAGTTCACATTCAAAATTAGGCAGGAAAAGAGGAGATGTTTAGCATGGAACCCTGTCGCACCATTCATAGCCACAAGAGAAAAGGATATAGTCCTGGACACTAGGACCAATCTAGTAATGATAGCATTAGCTAGCACTACCTTTTCCGTAGCCATGAAAGAAAATGTGAGCCGGATGAGTAGGGAAATTCCATCCCTACAAAAGAGATTACAAGGCTCCGAACAAAGGGCAGCTAGATCAGAGCAAGAAAAAAGGACACTAAGGGAAGAAGTCCAATAGCTTCAGCATAGGGAAACCCTTATTAACGAAGTACCACTCACCGTTCAAAGAGAGTTTGTGACACTGGAAGCCACCATGAGGCAAGTATACGAGGAAATGTTTACCATAAAGCAAACAGTTTCACCTATACTAAGAGCTCAAGTAGAGACGAAGAAAAATAAAGAGAAATTTAAAGAAGCCTCCACAGCCTTGGGTAAAATGCTAGAATGGACAAACAGGTATCTGCAGGCTCCAAATACTTCGCCCAGAAAATATTGGATTCGCACTCAGAATGACAAGGTCCAAATTCATATGAAGGTGAAATCCAAGGAGAAGTTATTCAAAGACCTAGAGAAGGTGATGACCACCTATGAGCATTTGATCAACAACATTGAATTAATGGCTAAACTACACCGAATTCCTTCTCTAGGTACACTAGGCAAAGAAAAGACATGGGAACAGCTAAATCAAGACATTCAGGCATTTCTACAACCTATTAGACAAGCCGCCGCTACACCTGATCTTGCGACATCACAGGAGAATTTCATTAAATTCATCTTGATGCCAGTTTGGATTTACACCAGATGGCTTCCTTATCTAACCAAGTCACGATCAAGAGAGAAACTCTAATCTTAAAAAACTTAGAATGGCTGCAGAGGTTAAGGGAAGATACTCCTCTGATCTCCCTAGTTGCTGCAGATTATCAAGCATGGTAGAATTTTCTTGAAGAGTGGCAAGTAGATGTTCTTAACCTCGCAATCATGCACATGCTCCCATGATCAGGTTAAGTCAAAGTCTTCAGGAGGGGTCGCAGGTCGCATCATCCACGAACAAATCGCAGGTTGTGCCACAACCAAGTACAAGGTCGCAGGTTGCTTTTTCCTTCAGGTCGAAAAGCATGCTAATAGGTTGGAAGGCGAAAAGTCAAGACACCCAAGGGTCATTTTTGTCATATATATGCTCCCTTCGGGGACTTGTATAGGATCTTTTTTTTTGGAATCCAAAGGAGAGAGGAGAGTTGTAAAGCATTGAACAACCCTTTTGAATGAATACAAGCATTTGTCTTAAATCCACTATTGGATCCGATGAGAATTGATGTGTTAATACTATGAATATTTTTCTTATATGTCTTATATCTTATGATTAATTGATCTGTGTTTTTTGCTTATACTCTTCATGCATTTTAGCTCACTAAATGTGTTAATGATGCTATTTTTTTTACCTTAAGAGATGTTTGTAATTTGATTATTGACATCTATCTTATTCATGAAAAACTCCCAAGTTAGTATAGGTTGTTCTTGACAGGAAAAATTGTTTCTTCTATGGTTCGAACAGCTTTTACAAACACAACCCTAATGAATCAATATGTTGCTAAGAGCATCTCCTTCAGCTGTGTCTTTCCTTTTATCTTGCTATTTGTAGTGTTTTATGCTCATTGAAAATCATCGATATTTCATCTTGTATCATCTGATAATTGTATGTCTATAACAATGCATGGCTCATTTGTTTCCAAGAGAAGGGGTATTCAGCGGTAGCCAGAACCACACTCCGGATGGGACCCCTATCAAAAAAAATTGAGAGTATAATCAAGAATTTTTACTGGGTAGATCCCTTACTATTGGCCAAACAATTTTCCCTGTCAACACTAACTAATAATGGCTAGTTTTTAACTGGTAGTATTTAATGACTATATCTAGGAATTGATGCACCCGCACTATTTATTCATTGAGAACGATTATGTTTTTCACCTTGTCCTAAGTATGAACCACATTAGATGGTTTGAAACATCTGCTAATGATTTGATTAATCCAAAAGGCATTTTTCTAAATTATGGATCACAAAATTCTTAGGCCTAACAATATTAACACACCCAAAAATATTTTTTTTTGTTTGAAAATCAGTATTTACATCATATCATAATTTCATTTATCCCTGCTAACTTTTCCGCCATAGTTTAAATGTAAAATTCATAGCATAAATTTTCGAGATTTTTTACACTAACTCACTTTGAGCAATCTCTCTAGAGGTTTTGGGTCTTGTTTTTCCACCCTTGCATATAGACCTAGTTGATTATTATGCCTCTAGGTCAAATTTCTTAACGTGGTGTCCTTAGTAGCAAAAATCATCAATATATTACATGGGTGATGATGAGGGTAATATCCTTATTGTACCTAGGGTAGATGTTAGTCTGGACTTACTTGATTCTCCTAGGGGTACCCCACAACTTATAAGGGTACTTATTTATAGGAATAAGAGTCATTAATAATGAGGATAACATAAATTTATCAACCACATTTTCACACTCAAATTGGGCCCTAATTAACCACGCTATTTCTATGAGAATATCCCTCTAATTTTCTTTGTTTGTGTCCTTGACTCCATAGATTTGATAGCATGTCTTGTTTGGTCAAAGTATATTTGAACATAGGGGTATCTTAATTAATTAAAAATAATAATGAAATATACTCAGCATGGATGGCCAAAATATTCAATGCTCTTGGACACATATAAAACATTCTCCTGAAGAAGAAGGTCCACCACCAAGAAGATGTAGGATAACTCTGAGAATGGAGGAATTAGGCCACACTAGAGTTAAATGCGATAATTTGGTCTCTTAAGGGGAAGACTTAGGTTATTAATGAATGTCCAACACCGCACACTATCCCAACTTTAACCATACATTTCCTATTTGTTCTTGTGTAGATAATACCTTTTCATTCTAAATGATTTTCCATGTTCTGTCATCCTACGGTTTAGAGAGAGTGTTGCATATAAAATGGCGTGATAGGTACCTCATGACCTTCTACATTGAAAATGTCTTGTACCATGTCATCATGACCAAATTTTAGTGTGATACGGTGCACTCTTCATAGTTTTATAATAATTTTTTTTCTCTTCATGGGGAATTACGCCTCTTACTTTTCTAAACCATACAAGTTTTTTGAGTCTATATGTACTTATGACTTCACCAATTTTTTTGTTGGGGATGGAGGAAAGAGCTAGTCAACCCGTAGGAGGTGGGGTGTTTCCACATGGCTCATATATTCCTATGGATCCTTTTCCTAACCCATTCATTTCTTAAAGAAACATCCAAGGGGGTACATGTTTGTTTGTAGCTAGTTTAGGGGTATTAATGTTTTTGTAAGAACATCCCAACCTTGGGGTAGTTTTATGTTAGTTGGGATGCCTCTCTTTTAAGGGTATATTTCTTTTAGAGAGGATAGTTTACATGGGGGAATTAACCCAACTAGTACCAATATTAAAACCAGTTATTATGCTTACCATGATGATTTTGCATAGCGTGTTCATTCTTCTAGTGTCAAGTATAATCCCATAAGGAGTCATGTGTTTGGAAGTCCCATGTCCCTGGGGAAAATTCCCTTAAATGAAAATATCCTTTAATCATAGCTATTGGCCTGGAAACTGAATTTATTGGTATGAACTATACCTTTGGTCCATAAAATTCTACCATTTTCTATGTTATGAGGGGACCAAAAGGTCTGTCAAGGGGTAAAATTTCACCTCTTGACACATTTAATCAGCATTAGCTTCCATTTCAAGCTTCACTTGACTTGACATAGTTGGAAAAACTTACCAATGAACCCATAAGTCATGACCCTAGCTGGTCACTAGTTTCTGTAAAACTATCTTCTAATATTAATAAGTTCAAAGGGAAGCCGAGATAAAATCCATCGACACATATCCCCACATACTATTTATGGTGTTATTCAAATTATTTGGTGGATGATTTAGTGATGTTGCATCTTCTCCAACAAACCCTAGATGATGATGCCACTAAATGATATATTGAACTGGAAAGGGAATCTTCTAGTGACTATGCTTCATCAGAGTATACCTTTTTGAACTCTTTTTAATTACTTTCCTATTAGGATCTTAGGATTGACCTCCTATCCATATTTAAACATGATAACTCTACTCACATTTTTTATCACATTCATGTGTGGAGGAGACGAAATATGTTAGGACCAAGCTTTGTTATGACTTGATTAAATATTGGTTTAGCCAATCCTTATTTCCACCTATATATGAGGATATTTACATGGTAAAGGCGGTTATTGAGGAGCAAGCCATTCTATGTGCTCAACATCTTGATTTGGTTTATTCTCAGTCAGGAATTTTACATGATGCCATTCCAAATTCAATATATGTGTTTGATATATTGAATGCATTGCACCATGAATCTATATGATTGATATATGTTGATACGCATATGTAAAACATATTCATAGCCACATCATTAAATGTGGCTGATAAATTCCAATAGGCATATATCAATAATACTATTATTCATATTATTAGAGTGAATAAATTTTTTTATTTTCAAGTTTTATTAATAACTATAATATTAAAGCCCAACATATTAAAACTAATATTAGCGCTTTATATTATAAATTCAATATAATAACCGTAATATTAAACCCAATATTATAAACACAAATATTATAAGCCCAAAATTACAAACCCAAATTGTGTAAACCATAATATTAAAATCAATATTATAAACCCTAATATTGTAAATTCTATCTTATAAACCCAATATTATAAACTCTAATATATAAAAACCTATAGTATAAACCCTAATTGTAATATTAAACACCCTATATATTAGAAATTTTCAAGTGGCAGGTTCATATTATACATTGTTGCTTATAATAGTGCACATAATTAGTAGTTGAAAATTGTCCATAACGCATCCTGACATCTTGTTCATATCCATAAATTCGAGATGGATTTTGGTTTATGTCGATGGGAAATCGATACCTTATCCCCATCTATAGATGATGTGTAGGTTTTAAAGGACAATATACGTTAGAGGAAATTTTAGCCTAAATGTGCACATGAAATTTTCATGTGCATAATATGTAAACGAACAAAAATCCTTTAAATTTAAAAAGATATACATGTAAACATTTTGTAGGGAAAAGAAAAAAATTACTTCTTTTGATTATATTCTTGGCTTATATTATTATAGATTTACTTAAATTTCAAGTGTAGAGAATTGTTGGATGTGCAATTAAATTCGATATCTAACGAGTACCCATTATGCATACTTCCAAGAAGACCCGCGTTAATAGAAATTGAATATACATTAAGAATTTTTTTTCATTATAACTATGGTGACACATGTTATGCAACATGTTTTACTCTAGTACGTAGCACTTTGTTTCTCCATCTAGCCCGTGCTACCATAATCTCACCAAGTCATGAGAAAAAACCCCAAGTTAACTCATTATGACACTCTCATTCACATGAGGAAACTCTTACAATGTGGAATCTGATCACCTTGACTTCATGTATATATTTTTCCTATTCAAAAAAAGCACTATAAAGTAGCTTAAATCATTTAAATGAGGAAACATCACCCACTCCAAATCCTTTTCCTAATTTGCACTCAAGAGAAACTAACAATTTTCATTCGCTCCATTTACCTATAAATTAAGATCCTGGCCCTTTAGAAAGGGATTGGAATTCATAACATTGTTACATTGTTGAGATGATCATTGAGAGACAGTGTTTGAGGTAGGAGCTAGAGAAGGTCATCCTACAAGTTCAACACTTGGTTGTAAAATTCCTTCAACTTATAAATATATAGATTGATTTCTCTACCCTCCAAAATATTATTTAATGGTCATTTCTATCATTTTTTAAGTAATGACTGTTTGGAGGCTTATACTTTAATGTTTTTTTCAGTGGTGCTCAGTTGTTTATCTATTATTATTTTTATTCTTAATATTATTATGCTATGAAAGGTTAGGTTTGTTTTTCTTTGTGTGTTAGATAAAGCTTTGAAAAAAGCTAGGGGCATTTCCTAGTTACACTGAGAAATTTAACTCATCTACAGAGAGAGGGAAGAGAGTTATTCCTTAGTATTAATTTGTAAATATTGCTTTATTTTCTGCATTTTTGAATGGGTCATGTATTAAAATAGTCAATCCCTTATCCGACTTGCCTGGTTTTTCTAGGAAAACCTCACAGAGAAATTATTTATTCATATGAGAATTATTCCCTACAACATAATTGGTGAGTTTATCAGGGATAATGTTGCTTCCATATTCATTTTATATCTCCTAGATATCATATCTCTAATATAATGAGTGATTGAATTCGTGTCAACTGCATGCATGCTATTTTAATTGATTTTAGTTCTTGTTTTTTACCGAGATTTTATTTTTTGAGAAAAACTCCTCTAGCGCTTCCTGGAAGTAGAAAATAGAGAAATATAATTCATATTTCAAGTGTACCGAGTGTTTTACTATTGTGTATAATGCATTGTCTTATTCATATTAAACACATGTTACTATTATAAGACTGTGTTTTTCACCCTTGCTATGGATTTCCCTGTCCCTTTTTTTCCTTCTTTTGGTTTTGCAGTATTTAACAGCGTAAAATTTGAAACAAGAACTATAAACTAAAATGGGAAATCTAGCCAAAAAAACCCCAAAAAACATGAAAAACAACCCGAAAATGAAAAGTGTGTATTCCAGAATGAGTTTTATTTTTGTCATGTTTAATTTGAAACATTTTTTAAAAATGGCATTAAAACCAATTCTCATGTGCCATATAAATGGAAAAGACACACTAATGTTTGTGTTATAAAACCTTTTTTATTTTCCATGTACAATTTAAACATATTTTTAGAAATTACGTTAAATATAAAAAATAGGATTTTAAACACATGTAGATTCCACTAATTTTTATCCATATTGTTTAACATATAATATCATGACACTAAAATATCCCTAAAATTCTAGTTATTTTCAACCATAATGTTAAATATAAAATATATTTCACAATTTTTCACCCATATAATTAAAAACCATTAACCTTTCAACATAGCCCAACCATGATATTATGAACAAAATATATGACTAAAATAATCCGACGAAACATACATTATTTCTCAAGTTATTGTTGCATTGTGAATATTTTAGACAAATAAAATATCATTTTCATTGCTTAATGAAAACATGATTTATATAAATTGTCTTACTGAATTATTCAAAATCACTCATATTTTCTTGCACACCATTAGAATTCACATCTTCAGATGAATGATTGGATGCAGATGAAGGTATTCCATATTCTTCTCTTTCATCAACTAGTGCCCCATCTAAGTCAACATGCATGCCGACCACTTGAGGTTTCAAAAGTCATCTATATTTATGACTAGGTTTATCAGAGTGCCATCTAAACATTCTTTCTTCTGGTTGAATCCTCTTCAAAATCTCTATCATCCTAGAGAAAATATTTCCTCTCTTTGTTAAATTGAATTAAAAAAAATGTATGTCAACTTCCTCCAATTTTAGGAGGTTTGAGCGGCGATGATTTATATTTGTACCATTTATTTTTCTCTTTCCTCCAATTTTTTTATCAAATACAATATCTAGCTTGTCAACACAAGTGAATGGGTTTATGTAAAGGCTATCCATTCTTGGTTTTCAATCTTTTTAGGAACTACCATCTTTGGCTTGTACTTCGACACCTGTAACACCTTCATTTTTTGTAATGACTGTTATAACCTTGGAAACCCAGAATGGATAGCCATGTGGATCTTCATGTGCTAACATTGTGATCATGCAACCATCCTTAATATCCTATACTGAACCCCTGTAAAGGTCTTCCATGGCTTCACATTATGCATGAGATCTTCTGGAACCAATATACATTTCTCTTTCCTCCACCTAAGTATAATTAATGCTACCTTGTGCTTGTTATTGTTTAACAATGTTTGTTTCCTCCTGTTCATTTGACACATTTTGTGGCAAAATAAATGGAGACTTCAAAAGAATATCTTCATTTTCTAGTCTTGAAAGGATATCACTCTGATCATTGAAAAAGGACTCCCACAAAACTGAATGAACAACATCAAAGTAGTCATATGTATATCTAATGGATTTTTCGTTTTCTTTCAGGCCTTCAGAATATTGTATATCTCTCTTCTGCCTTCATGCATTATGAACTTCACCAACTGATTGTAATAACAATATATTTGATGAAAATATTGGATGATCTAGAATGAACTTGAAAAATTTAAACCTGATGATGATGCTTATTTTGCAGTAGTTGAATACTTCTTGCCCCATATAAGTGTTTTCCCATCAATTTGTTTGGTGTGAAATTGATGTTGGAAGCTAATTTCATCAAGTTTTTAAATGCATTTCCCCTCACCATGAGATCCCAGAATAAACCAATGCATATCAATAGCTTCTTGTAACACATGAAAAATAGGCTCTAGCATTTATAATTTCTTAATACATTCAATTAATGATGACAAGATCCAAAATCCTTCCTCCTCAGTTTTACTGAAAAACGACTGAACATCTGATCAATATGGTCCTGAGGGTGGCCAACAAGAAGGAAACCAACCTTTACCTTATGAAAAATTCTCAATTCAACAAGCATGTTTAGGTATCCAAAAAAAAATCTGCTTTTTGTTTTCACGACAAGTGTTGCTTAATTGTAGATACAAAATTTCAGGAAGATTACCACACCAATGAGAAAGAATTTCATAAATTATGTTTATTGTCATATTTCAACTGTTATGAATATTTGGAGCTATGAAGTAAACACTAGTTGACATTTTCCCATTGAAGACCATACAACTGACCAAGTGAAACTAGATAAAATTTTCCTCTTGCAAATTTTTGGGTGTGCGAAAAAAATGTGGTAGAAGTGTTTTCTTCTAGTTCACACCATCAATTATCAAACACGACTATTTATTTGGATTATCATAACACTTATTTCGATGCTTATACCACTTTTTCCTTTCACTTGTTTGCAATTCCCGATGCTCTTGAAGTGATTTCACAAGGGAATCTATACATAACATAAAATAAATTGATTAATAAATAAATTTTTATAGTTGATCACTATAAAATTTAAAATAATACTCTTATGAATGATTACCTCCTTCTGCTGCTTGACATTTATCCTTTTTTATTTTAGAGAAGAACATGTACTGCAAACCCTCATCCTTGTCTTCTTAGGAATACAAACATTGCTAAATTCTCTCCTCCATATCTGCACTAAGTATTGATATGTAATAAAATGACCATTTTTGTTAACATCTTCTGCATATTCCTTGTATAAGTCGTAGATTTCACGTCTTGAGAAATTATTTGGAATATGCATTGTATCTCTATTTGGAAAACACTCTCCATTTTTTGAAAATAAGTCTTGTATCCATGACATTGAAGTGTTTTCTAGTGGTCCAAACTCTCGTTTATGACAAACTTCTGAATAATATGTAGGATCCTTTTCCAAACTATATTGGATTCTTGATAGATGAAAATTACCAATTGAATGAAACATTTTGAAGTCTTTATACAGAGGAATAAAGACCCAATCTGATAATCATAACCTACTAGTGTAGATTGCATTCACCCCACTATATATGAATTTTGCATGCTTTTATTCATTAACAAATAGCTCTTCCTTTTCTCCAAAGAAAACTTGAAATCCATATGTTTCAAGAAATCGTTTTTACAACAGTCACTTGAAATGATATCACTGATAGAAATTATTCTCGTGAGAATTTTTACACTACCCCTTGTATAACTAGAATATCTTGGATTGATACGAAAAGTTCTAATCCTAATCCTAGATACAATATTTGTTGGAAACATCTCCATCATTTCATCATTATATGAACAAGAATTCCCATCACTGTAGGAGGAATTATATTCTTACTATGATCATTTTCAATATGGTTATGAGATTCACCACCATCATTGGTTGAAAAATATTCATTACCATCTTCGGCGGCATGAAAATTTTCAATACCATCATCTATGGTATTTAAATACTGACATGGAGGAAATTGTTTACCATATTTAACGTTCCCTTCATAACTGCTACCCTCATAGTCCATAGGATTAGGAATATGTGGAAATTATGACTCTCGATTTATTGGAAATTCTTCATCCTAAGCTTTTTCACTGTTGCTCTCATAGTCCCAATGATTAGGACTAGGTGGAAATTGAGACTCTTAATTTATTGGAAATTATTCATCCTACCCTTCATCGCTACTACTCTCAAAGTCCATAGGGTTAGGACTAAGTGGAAAATGTGACTCTTTATTTACTAAATTTTTTTAATCCTTCCATTCATCAGTATTGCTCTCATAGTACTTAGGATTAGGACAAAGTGTCAAATGTGACTCTCTATCAACTGAAAATTCTACATCCTGCCATTCATCGCTATTGTTTTCATAGTCCTTAGAATTAGGAGTAAGTGGAAAAAGTGATTCTCTATCCATTGAAAATTCTACATCCTACCACTCATCACAAGTGGAAAATGTGACTCTCTATCCACTGAAAATTCTACATCCATCCATTGATCACTATTGTTTTCATAGTCCTTAGAATTAGGACTAAGTGGAAAATGTGAGTTTATATTCACTTAAAATTCCTCATCCTGTCATTTATCACTATTACTCTCAAATTCCTTAGGATTAAGACTAACTGGAAATTTTGAGTCTCTATTTTATGGAAATTATTCATCTTGGCCTTCGTCACTATTTCTCTCATAGTCCATAGGATTAGGACTAAGTGGAAAATTTGACTCTCTATTTATTTGAAATATTTCATCATGCCCTTTGTCACTATTTATCTCCTTATATTCATTAATATGAATAGAGTTGTTATCTGACGAAGATGTTCATTCTTCGTAAAATGAAACTTCATTATAAGAGGAATCCATTACATTCAAAAAAAAAATGTTGAATGACGCAAATGATCTCTCTCCCAATCATAATATATAGCTAAAAGAATGAAATTTTCGCTCCATAATTTCCTTCTAAAATGTTTCACCAAAAATTTTCACCTGAAGTATGTCCCTTGAAATTTTATTTCTATGATTTATTTAAAAATTTTCTACTAAAATATTATCTTTAATATTGAATGTAATTTCGATCTAAATTTCCTATACATTTTTCTTTTAATATTTTTTTCTCAATTAAAATAATCTTAATTAATTATACAACATCTACTTGATTATAAATTTTATTATTTTAATATTTATCATACTTTTTATCCCACATTTATCCCGAGGAAAATAAATTCCATAATTTCCACTTTATAAGAACTTTCATTGTCATTATTCCTCACATCACATCCATACTTCTTGAGGTTTTGTTTAAAAACATGGAATTTCCTTTTGGAGCAGCAACATTTTCAATGGGAGATTCTTGCTTTTCGAAGGTTTGTTCCCCTTCTACTTGGACCATTCAATGTAGAATTTGGTGAAAATTATTTATTAGATGCCAACAAAAATTTTTTAAATTACATACATATTACCATAGAAAACCAATTTAAAAAATTATTACCTAAAATAAAAAATAAAAATAATCCACACAAACATGGTGGGTGGGACCACCTAGAGTCAGAAACTTTCCATTGTGGCCTAGGTGGGCATACCCACTCGGCCCAGGGTGACCATGTTATGGGTGGAAGCGCCCATGTGTAGGTGGATGTCAAGCCCAATGACGTCTGAGGGTTGTCGTTGGGCTTGGATGGACATGCCAACGGGCAGGCAATGGTATCGCTGGGCTCTGGCGGACGCCCACCCATCAGATTACCCACCTGCAGCATGATGCCCCCATGGCAGTCGTGATGTGAACATGCATCTAAGCCCAACAACGACCATGAATCGACGTGTGCTGGCCCGCAACACGACGTTGTGGGCACTCATGCTATGGGTAGGCATCTTCCCGAGCCCAAATATGGTCACACTATGGGTGAACACACCCTGTGGCAGGCATCTTCCAGATCCCAATGATTTTCATTGGACTCAGGCGGAGGCCCACCCATGGGAGTATCCACATGTAGCACGGTGTTGTGGGTGCACGTGCTGTGGGAAAACATGCCCACGAGCAGGCATCCACCCTAGCCTAATGTTTTCGTTGGGCTCTAGCAGACAGTTGCCTGCAACATGGAGGGTGGTCATCCACTCAATCCCATAGGCCCAAGAGTTGGCCTCCTTGCCTGGCAGGGGTCTGATTCTCAGAATTGACTCCCAAAATATTAAAAAAAAAATATTTTTTTTCAAGGGGGTTAGGGAGATGACATGTAAAAAAAATTGCAGATTATCAAAATTAGCTTATAAAAATAAAAATAAAATGTAAAATCTATTTCCAGGAGGTTGGGAATGAGATGTAGAAAAATAAAAATGAATGAGGTCAGGGAGAAAATGTAATATTTTTTTTTTTAAGAAACTTGTTTTAAATTTAGGTGGGCGGCGGGGGGTGATTCTGAGAATCAACCGACAAAATTAAAAAAAAAAGTTAAATTTGTTTTCCGGGATGGTTAGGGATATGACATGTATAAAAAAATCAATTTTGTTTTACATTTACGGTCGGGGAGAAAATGTAAAAAATAAATAAAAAATTAAAGAACACATATTTCATTAAATTTGGAAGTATTCTATTACAAGGCCTTCAACTAAATTCATTCTTTTGTAAATCACCATATTAAATTAATTTAAGATCAAAATAATTTTATGAATCTCAAAAAAATTAGAGAACATTAATAGGTCAAACATGCGGATGTTAGGTACAATAGTATCAATGCACAATGTGAGTGTGAAAGAAAACTCTTAGAAATAATTTATTTAAGGTAAATCATATTAGTATGTATAACATCCAAGAAAGATAGTATAGTTGTGGATAACATACTAGATTCATTGATGTTTGAATTTTGTGTTAGATGACTCTAACCCCCTTTCCCACAACCTACTAGAGAGTTGTTGATTGAATAATGGTGATGTGAGGATCGTTGTGTAAGTGGAAAGGAGGTGCCTCCCTTGCATTTCTTTGAAAATAATCTACTAGAAACTTAGTAAAATGTTTTTGTGCTAAAGTTTCTACCCCTTCATGCCTTTAAGTAACACTAATGAGGAGGTGATAATTCTTCTTTATAGCATGCATGTATACACTATTAGAGCTAGGTACTATTGATCTAGGTATTTAAGAAGGTTTGGGTATCATTGATCTATCTCCACTCAAAGAAAAGTACATCAAATGAGAGGTCTTAAATGGGTTTTCAAGTCATTCCATTATGGTGGACACTATCACAAATTGAAGTAAACAAGAATTAGTGAACCAATATACATATACAAGTAAATAGTGGAAGCAAGGGTTTTCAAAAAATAGTACACTTGAGGGCAGTCCAGATATTTATCTCTCCTTGTCCACATTGTCAAAAACTAATAATGGTCCTAATGTAATAGTGCCAACCTATTGTACAAAAAATCATGATTGAACATTACTTTCACAAAGAGGGAAAAATGATAAGAATTGTTTATGGGGAATAAATAAATGTGAAACAAAACTAATGGATTTTGGTTGAAATTTATATAAGTACCCATGCTCTTTAATTATTACATACTTAATGTAACTACAAATAAATTATCATTAAGATATTAATTTTGAATATGAGATATGTATTAAAAATCATTTAACTATTACATATGATTTTCCATGTGGTCTAAATAAACCACTTAAAACCCATTATAAATAAATTATAATTATTTTTGTAAAAGATGTATCTTTACTTACATTAAGACATTTATTTCAAAAAAATACTACATTTATAAACTTGTAACAATACATATGACTAAATGGAATACAATAAATAGCTTCAGGTCTTGTTAGCTTCTATGAGATTATTTTAATTACAAATAGTTTATTTAATAATTGAATTTTACAAAATGTTAATCTTGATGGGAAAATCATGTCATATGGTGGAAAAAAGCTTAAAGATGTCCATTTCCGACACAACTCTTGAATGAGCTTGAATAGTCTACTTAATGATCATTATGAATTAATTAATCCATGTTTTAATAGATAAATTGAAAAAAAAAATTAAAAAAAAAAATTACATAGAGTTTTCTTTTAGAAATAACAATATCACATATAAGATGATGATGATTATGCTTAACGTCCACTGAGACCAAAGTTTGGTTTATTGAAGCTAAAGAAATGAGTTATTTAGTTTGCTTTAAAATTGTACTCCTATGCTCAAAGAGCTTGAGAGAAGCATCTCGAGCTTACTATAATTATGGCATGTTAAAAGGCTAGGAATGCTGGTATTGCAAAAAATATTATGAAATTGAGATCTAATGTGGGTGTATGAAGGGCACTCTAAGAGGAAGTGATTTTCTTCCTCAATTTTCATATTCTCATAGAGATGGTAGATCCTTTCCAACCATGGTGTTTTAGGAACTGCCCAACGACCTGTTTCACTATGGAGCTCATGGTTTAATTATAGAAATAAATAATTAAATATAAATGAAAAATTATTCTAAAATGCAAGGAAAAGGAAATAAATCATAATCCTATCACAATTAGGGAGATAAAGATCTAACCCAACTAAGAGAAATATATTTAAATGATTGGGATTTACATGTTTTTGTCTTCTAATGAATATCAAGCTAACAATGTAGTTCAATTAAGTGAAATTATAAATAGAAAAAAAAATTGTATTCAGAGACCTCTTAGCTAAGATAATCAGCCAATAACATTTAGGAAGTAGTTCATAGAATGATATTGATTGTTAAATCAGTAATTCGAATAATTAAAAAGTAGTATAAGAAAATAGTTCACATAATATTACTATTTGTTAAATCATTACTTAAAAGATAGATTAATGAGTAAGTAGTTACTTATAAATCAGAATTCAACCCATAAGAGCAGAGATAAATAATAACATATAATTGAGACAAATTACTCATATTGACAATAGTGCACAAATATGAATAAAATGACACATTCCTGCTATCATAAAATGAAATGAGTATTTAAAATAGTAGTATTATAAATACCAATTTATTGAATCTATTTCTCTCGCTCTGGTCTCTAACAGTCCTTTACAATGCTTTGAACACATGCTTATAAAACAAGAATTGAAATAATGCAAACTCTGTCCTTCATACATAATTCAGAATCCAAAAGAAAAATCCTCAATAAACCCCCAGATATGAGATTTGTCCCCTCTCACCTACAACTATTAATACTCAATACAATAGTGCTTTTTAGGAATTCCAGAATTGTAGAGAAGAGAAGCCCTCTTAATACATTCTACAAACTACTATTTATAATATTTGCAAAATAATTCTCAACAAGAAAGTTTGTTGAAGAATAAATTTTCTCAATGAATTTACATTGGCCCAAAATTTCATTCTTCTACTGTTGGAGCATTCTCATTGATTGAGATATTCTTCTCCACCTATATTCAACTGTTTTCTTGCAGAAACAAATAAAAACAAAATTAAAATGAAAAAATAAAATAAAAATATTCAATCTGAAACTAAAACATATCTAACCAAATTTAATTACATAAACAATCGAGATAAGATCTATCCTGGTAGATTTGCCACTTAACCCTTTGTAGGCTTTATGAAAATCGTTCAAGGCCTTGGTATCTACTATATGCATTTTTCTCAACATGCCAAGAAGATGGGATTTCTATGACTCTAAGTGGGTATCATCCGAACTTATTAGACCATGAGTAGCAAGAGTGTAAAGAACAACAAATTTCTGAGTAGGAAAATAATGAGAGCTAGCATGAAGATACTGTTCAGTGTGAGTTTCCTTACAAAAAAATTGGTGGGAAATAGAACCATCATCCTTTGTCAAAAGAAGGATATCCAAGAAGGGCACGTAACCATCAAACTCTACTTCCATCGTGAATTTCATGAAATAAGATTGGGAATTCAGGTGACCAAGAAAAAAATATAACTTTTCGTGACCATGGATTCATATGACACAAGTATCATCCATGAACCTCTTCCATTTCCTAGGTCGCGATTGAGCCGAGGCTAAGCCCTTCATTTCAAAATATTCCATAAATAGTGGTAGTTATATTAAGCTTAAAAATAATCCCCTTAAATATGTTTCTAAGGTGGTTTCCCTCACCATTAAGTCTGATTATTCCCTTAACCCTCTCTCTAGAAAGATTATCAAGCACAATCCCCTCACCCCAAATATTTATGGCCTTCCTAAGATTCATAAATCTAGAGCCCCTTTAGGACCTATTTTTAACACAATAGGTGGTCCTTCTTATCATCTTGCTAAATTATTAGCCCAGAAACTTAAACCCCTTGTGGGTCTCACTAATTCCTTTGTTAAAGACTTAACTTCCTTTATCAAAGAGTGGAAGGACATTAGGTTAAAACATGGAAAGTTATTAGTTAGCTTTGATGTTGTGTCCTTATTCAACAAAATCCCCATCTAGGAAGCCATTGATGTAATTAACGGGATCTCTAACCAAAACACGTCTAAATTAGTTGTTTTATGCCTCACCTCAACCTTTTCCAGTTTAGAAGGTGAGTTTTATGAGAAAACTTGTGGCATTGCTATGCGCTCCCCTCTTTCCCTTATTATTTCTAACTTATTTATGGAAGATTTTGAAATGAAGGCCTTAGCCTTAACTTAATTTTGACCTAGGAAATAAAAGAGGTTCATGGATGATACTTGTGTCATATAGCCCCATGTTCATGAAAGGTTATATTTGTTTCTTGGTCACCTGAATTCCCAATCTGATTTCATCAAATTCACGATGGAATTATAGGTTGATGTCTTCCTGAAATTCTTGGATATCCTTTTTTTGAGAATGAATGATGGTTATGTTTCCCACCAAGTTTTTCGCAAGAAAATTCACACTGAATAGTATCCTCATGGTAGTTCTCATCATTTTCTTGCTCAGAAATTTGGTGTTCTTTGCACTATTGCTACCTTTTTTCTAACAATTTTGGATGATAGTCACTTTGAGTCAGAGAAATCCCATATTCTTGATGTTTTCTATAAAAATTGATATAGTAGATCATAAGGCCTCAAGGATTTGCATAAAGCCTGTAAAGGGTTAAGTGGGAAATATAATCGGATAGATTCTACCTCCAAAGTTCATCTCTCATTTATCTAAGGAACTTCGGACAAAATTTCCCATGTCCTTAAAGGAAATAATGTCTCCTTTTCATTCAAAACCTCTCTGTACTATTAGAAACTCTCTCAGGTATGTCAAGGACCCTATCAACCCTAGGGACCTAAAACATGTTTATATGGTTCCTTACTCTTGTGGTACTCCCTACATTGGGGAAACAGGTCGATCCATTAGAAAGAGAATCCAGGAGCATGTTGTAGACATTAGGCACAATCAATGTCTCACCTCTGCTCTCGTGGATCATGTGGAAAAATCATGAAACTATGTTTGTATTGAGGTTTCCAAGTTCCTTGCTATGGTTTATCACTTCCACCACAAGAAGCTCATGGAAGCTATTGAGATTGAGAGGCATGCTAAAAATATCAGTAGGATATATGGGTAGAAATTGAGTAAGAGCTCGACTCCAGCTCTCACTATGTGATTTCCCCCTTGTGCTGATTTTTGAGATGCTTTTAGTCTTGACTGGTTTTCCCCCTTTTGTTTCATTTCCCGTGTTCTTGTTTTTAAATTTTTTCTTTTATCTTCTTTGTTAATTTTCATCTTTTATATTTTCTTAATTATTGTAGTAATAACACATAAAAAACAATTTTTTTTAATTAAGTAAATTAAAATAAAAAAATTTTAACCCTTTGATTTGAACAAAATATTTATTACTAATCCCTTTTTATTAATAAATTTTAATAATTTTAATTTCTAAATTCGTAAAAAATTTAAGAATCTTAACAATTAATATTTTAATTCCCTAATAACTAACTAGCTTATTAACTAACTAATAATGGCTAGTTTTTAATGGGCAGTCATCAATGACTATATTCAAGCATTGATGCAGCCACACTATTTATTCATTGAGATCAATTATCTTTTTCACCTTGTTCCGAGGATGAACCACATTAGATGGTTTGAAACATCTACTAATGATTTGATTAATCTGAAAGAAATTTTTCTAAATTATGGATCACAAAAGTATTAGATCTAAAAATATGAACACACCCAAAAATAGTTTTTTTTGTTTGAAAATAAATATTTACTTCATATCATACTTTCATTTATCCCTCTTAACTTTTCAGCCATAGTTTAAATGTAAAAGTCATAACATAAATTTTTGAGAGTTTTTACACTACCTCACTTTGAGAAATCTCTCTAGAGGTTTTGGGTCTTGTTTTCCCACCCTTGCATATAGACCCAGTTGATTATTGTGCCTCTAGGTAAAATTTCTTGACGTGGTATCCTTAGTAGCAACAACCATCAATATCTTACATGGGTGATGATGAGGGTAATATCTTTATTGTACCTGGGGTAGACATTAGTTTGGACTTGCATTATTTTCCTAGGGGTACCCCACCACTTATAAGGGTACTTAGTTATAGGAATAAGAGTCGTTAATAATGAGGCTAACATAAATTTATCAACCACATTTTCACATTCGACTTGGGCCCTAATAAACCAAACTATGTCTACGAGAATATCCCTCTAATTTTCTTGGTTTGTGTGCTTGACTCCATAGATTTGATAGCATGTCTTGTTTGGTCCAATTATATTTGAACATAGGGGTGTCTTAATTAATTCAACATAATAATGAAATATATTTAGCATGGATGGCCAAAATATTCGATGCTCTTGGACACTTTTAAAACATTCTCCTGAAGAAGAAGGTCCACCACCAAGAAGATATAGGATAGCTCTGAAAATGGAGGACTTAGGACACACTAGAGTTAAATGGGATACTTTGGGCTCTTAAGGGGAAGACTTAGCTACTATTTAGGTTATTAATGATTGTCCAACACCACACACTATCCCAACTTTAACCATGCATTTCCTATTTGTTCTTGTGTAGATAATACCTTTTCGTTGTAAACGATTTTCCATGTTCTCTCATCCTACGGTTTAGAGAGAGTGTTGCATATACCATGGCGTGATAGGTCTCTCATGACCTTCTACATCAAAAATGTCTTTTGCCACATCATCATGACCACGTGTTAGTGTGATAGGGTGCACTCTTCATAGTTTTATAATTCATTTTTTCTCTTCATGGGGAATTACGCCTCCTACTTTTCTGAACTGTACAAGTTTTTTGAGTTTATATGTACTTATGACTTCACCAATTTTTTTTTTGGGGATGGAGGAAATACCTAGTCAACCCATAGGAGGTGGGGTTTTTCCACATGGCTAATATATTCCTATGGATCCTTTGCCTAATGCAGCCATTTCTTAGTGAAACATCTAAGGGGGTATATGTTTGTTTGTAGCTAGTTTATGGGTACTAATTTTTTTGTAAGAACATCCCAACCTTGGGGTAGTTTTATGTTAGTTGGTATGCCTCTCTTTGAAGGGTATATTTTTTTTAGAGAGGCTAGTTTACATGGGGGAATTAACCCAACTAGTACCAGTATTAAAACCATTTATTATGCTTACCATGATGCTTTTGCATAGAGATTTCATTCTTCTAGTGTCATGTATAATCCCATAAGGAGTCATGTGTTTGGAAGTCCCATGTCCCTAGGAAAATTTCCATTAAAAGGAAAATTTCCTTTAATCACATCTATTGGCTTGGAAACTGAATTTCTTGGTATGAACTATACCTTAGGTCCATAAAATTATACCATTTTCTATGTTATGGGGGGACCAAAAGGTCTGTCAAGGGGAAAAATTTCACCTCTTTACCCATTTAATCAACATTATCCTCCATTTCTAGCTTCATTTGACATGACATAGTTGGAAAATCTTACCAATGACCCCATATGTCATGATCCTAGCTGGTCACTAGTGTCTGTAAATCTACCTTCTAATATTCATAAGTTGAAAGAGAAGCCGAGATAAAATCCATAAACACATATCACCACATACTATTTATGGTATTATTCAAATTATTTGGTGGATGATTTAGTGACGTTGCATCTTCTCCAACAAACCCTAGTTGATGATGCCACTAAATGGTATATTGAACTGGATAGGGAATCTTCTAGTGACTATGCTTCATCGGAGTCTACCTTTTTGAATCGCTTTTAATTACTTTCCTATCAGGATCTTAGGATTGACCTCCTATCCATATTTAAACATGATAACTCTACTCACATTTTTTTATCAGATTCATGAGTGGAGGAGACAAAATATTCGAGGAGCAAGATTTGTGAGGACTTTCTTAAATATTGGTTTACCCAATCCTTATTTCCACCTATATATGAGGATATTTATATGGTCAAGGTGGTTATTGAGGAGCAAGCCATTCTATGTGCTCAACATCTTGATTTGGTTTATTCTCAGTCATGAAGTTTACATGATGCCATACCAAATTCAATATATGTGTTTGATATATTGAATACATGGCACCATGAATATATATGTTTGATATATGTTCATAAGCATATATCAAACATATTCATAGCCAGATCATTAAATTTGGTTGATAAATTCCAATAGGTGCATATCAATAATACTATTATTCATATTATTAGAGTGAATAAATTTTTTTATTTTTAAGTTTTATTAATAACTATAATATTAATGATTAAAAATTAAATATTATTCATATTCTTTATTAATATTAATGTTAATAAAACTAATACTATAAACCCTAATATTAAATCCCAACATATTAAAACTAAGATTAGCCCTTTATATTATAAATAAAATATTATAACCGCAATATTAAACCCAACATTATAAAGAAAAATATTATAAGCCCAAAATTACAAACCCAAATTGTATAAACCATAATATTAAACTAAATATTATAAACCCTAATATTGTAAATTCTATCTGATAAACCCAATATTATAAACTCTCATATATAGAAACCTATAGTATAAACCCTAATTGTAATATTAAACACCCTATATATTAAACCCTATATTATTAACCTAGTATCAGAAACCTAATATTATAAACCCAATATATAAATATAAGTGACTTTTTACTTTTTTCAAATATGGTGCTTCACCAAATTTGATCATGGTCAACTATTTAAACATAGACTTAATCTAATATTAAACCTAACATTATAAGCCCTATTATTAAAAACACAAACTTATAATCCAAATACTAACTGAAATATTATAAACCCTCTATGTTAAACCCTAAATAAATTGTAAATTTAAACCATAAGATTATCAAACCTAACATATATAAACCATAATATTATAAACTCTATATATTGAACACAATATATTGTAAGCCTAATATTATAAACCCTAATATTAAACCTTATATATTAAACACCCTATATTATAAACCCAATACTAGAAACCCTAATATTAAACCCAATATTATAAATCCTAATATTAAGCGAAATATTAGAAACTCAACTATGGGAAAAAATGCGAAGGTGGGTTGCACTTTCGTGAGAAACACATTTGGAAATTTCGTTTTTGCAACAATTTGATTGAAATTTTAGGAAGTTCGATTGAACTTTTAGAAAGTTCAGCCGAAGTTTTGAAATTAATTCGTCCGAATTGTTTTTGCCATTAACATTGACGGCATACGTAAACAAATTTTTTTCTGGAGATGGGAAAAGTAGCAACATTAGCTCAACCAAACTAATAGTCTGGCTGAACTAATAGTTCAGCAAATTTTTTTAAAATAATTCAACTGAAATTTTTCTTATAAATATACCGGCCCCCAGACCGCAACAAGTTTTAGTTACCATTGCACTGCTCTGTTTGTCTCACTGCTCTGTTCTGTTTATCTGGCTTCTCTATTTTTCTTGTAGCTCTGTTCTATTTGTCTCGTTGTTGCAGGGGAGAGGAGAGGAGCAAGCGAAGGTGAGAACGTATGTTATTTTTATGCATTGTTTTTTTTCGTTTATGTTTTTTATTTTATTTTTTAAATTTAATTTTCTATCTTTGCAGGTGTGTTTTCAGGTTTTCTCTAATTTTCATATTTGGTGGTTCATGCTCTCGTTTTCTACTCGTCATCTATGTTCTCGATGTCTACTCATCACGTGCGCTCTCGGCCTTTGTGAATTTCCAGATATCTCTCCACTCAGGTTCATATGATAACTGTTTATCATTATGCTAAACAGTAAATAGTAAGGTGCTTATTTACTATGCTAAACAGTGAACAGTAAATAATAAGATGGTAAATAGTAAACAGTAAATAGTACAAGTTACAGATAGTTTTAATATTGAATGGAAAAACTATAGGTCTATAAGTGAGATAGTTATTTTTCTAACAGGTAGCTCCCACCTTCAATCATTTTCATGGGTTTGATTTTGATATTAGATTGAAGTTACTAAATCTCAAGTAAATAAACTGATTTACATCTCAGCTCATAAACTATAAAATATTTTATTGAATATATTTTATTTATTTTTCAATAAATAAAATTACACTATTTTGATTTCAACGTGTTTTAGGTTCTTCTGATTTTTTCTTTTTATTTAGATATTGTGGAAACTAGAAATAATTTATTGGTTAGAAGGGGCTGATTGGGGTAATTGTTAAGAATATTTGTCTCCTCCTAAAAATTCAATTAAATCGCATGCAAAAAATCCTTACAACATGATACAAAAACTGGGTTTGGTCGTAGTAGTTCTCTAAAGGCAGTGCTGTCAATTTCTAAACTTTGAGGAATGATAGCTCAATATAAACCCTGTGCAAGTGTTATATCCTTTTAACTTGTACATGGTTTTTATACCCTTACGGAAATTATATCTTTAACACTGTATTTGAACATAAAATTCGTAATTTCAAGCAATAAATTAGCTATCTAGATCGCCTATTTCTAGCTTCAGTTGAATATTTAGGTTTTCCTCCTTCATCCAGAACAAGTTTGAAAATATATTGTTTAGATGTTATGTGTGATAAAAATGATTCAACAAAGTTGAAAAATCGTTGTGTATTCAATATGAAGTGTATCTGAAAAAAAGGGAAATGTTTCACAGATTTATATTTCAAATTTAGAGATGTATTTGCATTAAATTTTTTTACTTGCATCCAAAACTAATATAACACATAATTCAATGATTTGGATGTGCATGGTTCCTTAGGCATATTGTACTTCATTATCTTTCATTACCATATACAAGGTTCAAGTATTTGGATATGTATGATACCATATTCATAAAGTAATTTTGGGATTTTTTATCATTATCATTTGTACTCTTTAAGATTGGTGTTTTTTAAATTTGTTAGGATTTTTTTATTGTTATCGTGTGTACTGTTTAAGATGGGTGTTTTTTTAATTCTTTATACTTAAATGGTTATGGTTTATATATGTAAAATGTTAAATATAAGAAGAATAATAAATAATAAATTAAGTAAATTCGAAAACAAATTGTTGTGTTTTTTGATTTAGCAAATTGAAAAAACAAATTCAAGACCAATTGTTGTATTTTTTGAATTAGCTATCAAAGTTGAATAATTTTCCTCTAGAAAGAAAAAAAGTTTGTTAGGGAACAATTTGATTCACTCAATCAAGGAAATGAAGAAGAAAAAATATTTGACGATCATCTACACCAAGAGATCCAATTGGTAAACTCCCAATGCCTATGTTTTGAGGATAAAAATGACATTCTTCCCCACAAAAATGTTCCAACTCAAGAAAATTTAGTCACTAAGAATGAGGCTTCATCATAAGAGACAAAAAAACCAAGAACCATTAGGGACCTTTGATTATGGATTTGTAAATGAAACATTCGAGGGTGAAAAAAGTCATAGGAGAGTAGGTTTTCCCATAGTAAAGATGTTAGAAGTGAACGAGTAGAGAGGGATAAAGAGTTAGGCTCTCAAAGGTCATTGGAAGAGGCATTTGAAAAAGGCCCTAAAAAAACCCAAAACAAGGACTCAAAGGGATAAAGAGTTAGGCTCTCAAAGGTCATTAGAAGAGGAATTTAAAAAATCCCCTAAACAAACCCAAAACAAGGACTCATATGCAAAGAGGACACACACCTTAATCATTCTTGATCATGCTTTATTTTTCTACGATTTTGAGAAAATGACCTAATATTTATATTTATATGATCACCTAGTTTTTTCCTTCTATTCATAGATAGCAATCAAAGCCCCAAAAAAATATTTCTCTTTAGAAAAAAAGAAAATTCAATGGAATTGAATCCCTTTAAATAAGCTAGATTAGAGAATAATACCATGGAAAAAACCATGGGTCAAGAATACCGTGATAAAAACCATGGGTTGTCAATCCATTGTGCCCGAAAAGGTAAATTGACTAGTTTACCTAAATTTTATTTTAACTATTAAATTTAGTTTTTTTTTAATGTAATGTACATGTCATTTCTCACATAAACTTAAAGAAAACTTTAAGGCTAACTATGTACATGTCATTTCTCCCATAAACTTTAATTTAATATATTCTCAAGGAAAATGCTATTTTTTTTAAACCATGTAGATGTCATTTATCCATTTCTCCCATAAACTTTAAGGCAATTTCTAGTGTTTTTGGAACCATATACATGCCATTTCTATGTCATTACTCCCATAAAATTTAAGGAAAACTTTAAGAAAAGCCATGTACATGTCATTTCTCCCATAAAATTAAGACAAACTTTAAGGAAAACCATTTTCCTGTCATTTCTCCCATGAAATTTAAAGCATTTTCTAGTGTTTTGGGAACCATATACATGTCATTTTTATGTCATTACTCCCATAAAATTTAAGGAAAACCTTAAGGCAAACCATGTACATGTCATTTCTTCCATAAACTTAAGGAAAAATTTAAGGCTAACCATGTACATGTCATTTCTCCCATAAACTTAAGGCAAAATTTAAGGCAAACCATTTTCATGTCATTTCTCCCATAAACTTTAAGGCATTTGCTAGTGTTTTGGGAACCATATAAATGCCATTTCTATGTCATTACTCCCATAAAATTTAAGGAAAACCTTAAGGAAAACCATTTACATGTCCATTCCCCCATAAACTTAAGGAAAACTTTAAGGAAAACTATGTACATGTCATTTCTCCCAAAAACTAAAGGTAGCCTTTAAGGCTAACCATGTACATGTCATTTCTCCCATCAACTTTAAGGCATTTGCTAATGTTTTTGGAACCATGTACATTCCATTTTTATATCATTTCTTCCATAAAATTTAAGGCAACCTTTAAGTAAGACCATGTACATGTCATTTCTCTGATAAAATCAAGGAAAACTTTAAGGCATGTCATTTCTCTGATAAACTTTAAGGCAAACTTTAGGGCAAACCATGTACATATCATTTCTCCCATAAAATTTAATTTAATATATTTTTAAGAAAATCATTTCTTCCATAAACTTTAAGGCTTTTGGTAGTTTTTTGGTAACCATGTACATGTCATTTCAATGTAGTTTCTCCTATAAACTTTAAGGAAAACCATGTACATGTCATATAAAACATAAACTTAAGGCTTTTCATTCGCCCATAAACTTTAATTTAATACATTTTTAATGAAAATGCTAGTGTTTTTTAAAACCATGTACATCTCATTTATCCCATAAACTTGAAGGAAAAATTTAAGGAAAACCATGTCCATGTCACTTCTCCCATAACTTTAATTTAATATATTTTTAAGTAAAATGCTAGTGTTTTTGGAAACCATGTACATGTCATTTCTCCCATAAACTTTATTTTCTAGTGTTTTGGCAACACTGTACATGTCATTTCTATGTAATTTCTCCCATAAATTTTAAGGAATTTGATAGTGTTTTGGGAACCATGTACATGTCATTTCTATGTCATTTCTCCCATAAACTTAAGGAAAAATTTAAGGAAAACCATCTACATTTCATTTCTCCCATAAAATTTAATTTTATATATTTATAATGAAAATGCTAGTTTTTAGGGCAAACAATATACATGACATTTCTATGTCATTTCTCCCATAAACTTTATGGAAAACCATATACATGTCATTTCTACCATAAAATTTAAGGAAAACTATGTACATGTCATTTCTCCCATAAACTTTAAGGAAAACCATGTGCATGTCATTTCTTCGATAAACTTTAAGGTGAAAACCATGTACATGTCATTTCTCCCATAAAATTTAAGGAAAAACATGTACATGTCATTTCTCCCATAAAATTTAAGGCAAACCATGTACATGTCATTCTTCCATAAAATTTAAGGAAAACGATGTACATGTCATTTCTCCCATAAACTTGAGGCAAACTTTAAACTTCTCCCATAAAATTTAAGGCAAACCATGTACATGCAGTTTCTCCCATAAACTCAAGGAAAACTTTAAACTTAAAGAAAAATTTAAGGCTAACCATGTACATGTCATTTCTCCCATAAAATTCAAGAAAAAACATGTACATGTTATTTCTCCCATAAAATTTAATTTAATATATTTTTAAATAATTTTACATGTTTTTGCAAACCATGTACATGTCATTTCTCGCATAAACTCTGAGGCAAAACATGTAAATTCCATCTCTCCCATAAATTTTAAGGCATTTGCAATAAAATATAAGTCATTTCCAATAAATTTTCATTTAACATATTTTAAGGAAAAATCTAGTGTTTTTGGAAACCATGTATATGTCATTTCTCCCATAAATTTTAAGGCATTTGCTAGTGTTTTTCGAAACCATGTACATGTCATTTCTCCTATAAACTTGGAATTGCCTAGTGTTTTTGTGAACCATGTACATGTCATTTCTCCCATAAACTTTAAGGAATTTGCAATAAAATTTAAGGCATTTTCAATAAGGAAAATGCTTGTGTTTTTGGAAACCATGTACATGTCATTTCTCTCATAAACTTTAAGGAATTTACTGGTGTTTTTGGGAACCATGTACATGCCATTTCTCCCATAAATTTTAAGGCATTTACTAGTTTTTTGGGAACCATGTACATGTCATTTCACCCATAAACTTTAAGGAAAACCATGTACATGTCATTTATCCCATGCATTTGCAATAAATGTTCATTTAATATATTTTATTGAATTTGTTTTTTTTTTTTCAGGGATAAAAAATCCCACTAAACATGGTTGAAAAATGGACATTATGCATAGATGTTTCTTGCTATCCTAATCTAGGGAAATCAGTGATTACATATGTGCTTTGAAATATTGTGATTTACAGGGTCCTCCAAAAGAAAATGGATATACCATGAAGAAAAAAAAACAATGAAGCATATTATATTGCATTGATAGAAGGATTGGGAATAGCTAAGGAGCATGGATCAAATGGAATTGTAGTTCTCGCCACTTTTGAACTTGTGTGCAACGAGATGAAAGGCATATACCAAGTTAGGAATGAGAGGCTAAAACAAATGCATGGAAACGCAAACAATATTGTTAGACAATTTCAAATTTTTAGTATAAGACATTTTGAAAATTTTAATAATATGACTGGTGATCTATTATGTGGGGCAATGCCAATTCAAGATTCATCTGTCAAAGATGAATTAGTAAAATAATTAGTATTATATGGAGAAATTCCAATTCAAGATTCATCTCTCAAATATGAATTAGTGTTGATGTTCTCTCCTTTAAAATTTATTGATGGACATTGTAACATATCTTTGATATGTGTCTGCTTTTTACTTATAAATGCATCATTTTTAATGATCATGTGTCTTTCTCAATTATATACCAAGTGTTCTCCCACCATGTAAGTGTAACATGGTGAAATTTAAATTTTATAATATTAAAATGTGAATACTTCAACCAATTTTTGTTTAAAGTGGGTTTCACACATAAATTTGTGCTTTAAAAGTTGTGTTTTACATAATTTGTGTTTGTGATCAACATTTGTGTACTAAATTACATTAATTTTTTGAAATATTTTGAATTTATTTTAAATAGTAATTTTAAAAATAATTTTTAATGTCCACTATATATATATCATGGAGGATGAAAGACAAATATCAATAGAATCTCATGTCTCTACGAGAGAGGGGATCATGGATCGAGGGATGTTCATGGTATTTATATTAAATGTGCATGTTTCTAAATGAAATTTGAATATATAATATTATCTCCATACATACATGTATACATGTGGAACTGATTTTTTTATTGAATATATATATATATATATATATATATATATATATATATATATATATATATATATATATATAATTGTATCCCCGTGTACATACATGTATACAAATGCAATTTATTTTTTATTTATTTTGTGAGTTAAATTAGTTTTTAACAAATTTTATTTTTTATTTTTTAGGAGTTAGAAGGAAAATAGTATCTACTCCATTAATGGAGCATGGCCATGGTTCACGAAATAATGGTATGGTTCACGCAATTTAATCAATCATATGTACATGTATTTGTATGTATGTATGTATTTTTGAATTCATTATAAACTCATATTTTTTTATGAAGCTTCCCTCTTGACACATGAGGATGCTGGTGGTAAAAATTACCCTGGTGGCCCATAAATAGGTGGTGACCAATTTCGTGAGGCTGGTGATATGCATTCCACCAGAGGCCAATCAATGGGTGGTTGTGTTGGTACTTAACCAATCTGTGGTCATTCTGTTCTCAAAAATCTCAGGGTGGGCATGATGCTACCTAACCATCTCGAGGTGGCTATCAATATCAATATTATTTTCATTCAATTTGTAGAAATTTGTTCACATATTTTTTTGTTTATACAAAATTTTATATATTTATGTAGAGGGTGAAAATGTTGCTCGAAAAAGACATAGGCCAGAACGTGTTATTCAAGAATAAGGTTGTACACCAACCATGACTTATCCTTCTAACATTTCGAATTTACCTTATGAAATAAATATCAAGAAATGCACATTACAAAGGTGTCAACATATTTATTCAAAATTGAAGAAAGATCTTGTGTATTTAAAACTCCCTGCTGAGAGTAAAGAAATCTTAAAAATAGTTACTCACTCTTTAATCACACTTGTAGATGTGTACAAGACACTTGGGCCAACCATTGATACTTTTGTAGAAGTGATGAGGAAAAGAAAGGAAACAGTGATGGGTCCCGATATATGGGAGGATGTTAAACAGAGAGTTACAATAGAAATGGTTAAGTCTATGTTTAATTTCAAAGAAGAGCCGAAAATAAATATGCTAAAGGTGTAATATTTAAAGCACGTTGATATAGATTTCTATTTGTATGATAGGAACCTTGTTTCCTAGGAAAGACTACCATGGAACGATGATGTTCCTCTTTATTTTTCAAAATTATTTTATGCAGAATTATTTTTCAGAATGAAAAAAAATTATAATGACCTTTCCTTTAAATTTTTTGGTCTTGGGAAAGGTCGATTATGTGACTGTAGTGGCGATAAGCATGATGCTGAGTTGCCTCATCCCGAGCCACCATTGGTAAGTCAACCTCTTCGTGTGGAAACTTTGTTGTCAGAGATGAATGCCACTTCTCAAATTAGTCGAGAAGCAAAGGATGTGATCATAGATGATGCTCAGATGGACTTGGTGGAATTGATGTTTTTCTGAATCAACAAAGAGCACGAGAGAATGCACGTGCTAATTTTTTGTATCATACAGATGATGATATTGAAAAAATGAGTATTGAAGAGCTTAGAACATATGAAAATAATTTTCGCAATGGTTGGCATGACTTAATTATTCATGAGGAAGAGGGCATGGGATCGGTATGTGTTAATAGTTAGGGTGAATATTTTAACACATATACGATTTTTAATAAATACATATACATACATTTATTTGTATATGTTAATCTAACAAAAATGTATCATATATGTGAACATCATTTGCAGTTCTCATGCTTGATGAACAAATATTTTAATATCATGTTCGAAGCTTCATGTTCTCAAAATTAAGTTGGTTCTCACAATCAAGATGATATGTTGGAAAATGTTAGTGTTTTTTAAGTTTTCATGATGTTTATGTACAATTATTTTAATCTATTATTATATCGGAACATGATGAGATATTTCTAAAATAAATAATTCTGTACACATGTACATGCATATAATTAAATGTTAATAGATTTTGATTTTGTCTGATGTTGTTGAGATGGAGGTACCCTCTTCCTCCTTCTTAAGAGGTGTGCCAAATCCACCATCATAAGTATGAACAATTTTTCACTTGAATATGTTTTTAAGTTATAAATTGAAGTGAAAGTTTCATGAAAAAATGAGGTCTAGAGATTGAGTTATTTTATAGTTTCAAAATTGTTGAATTTTAGGTTTGTGGAGATGATTTTCATTGGGAGCCACCCTCTTCTTCCCTATTAGGAGATGTTACAAATCAACCGTCACAATTATTCATTTTTTCACTCACATTTTTAAGTTATATATTGCAGTGAAAAAGTTCCATGAAAAAATGAGATCTATATATTGAGTTATTTTAAAATTTTAAATTTTAGGTTTGTGGAGATGATTTTCATTCAGAGCCACCCTATTCTTCCCTTTTAGGAGATGTTCCAAATCAACCATCACAAGTATTCAATTTTTCACTTATATGTTTAAGTTATAAATTGAAGTTCAAAAGTATCATTAGAAAATGAGATCTAGATCTTGAGTTATTTTATAGTTTTAAATTTTTTGAATTTTAGGTATTTGGAGATGATTTCCATTCTCTAAGGACTCTAGCAATGGAGTGTATGATGGAGATAGTAACATCCACACCATTCGAGCCAGTTGTTAAACTTTTTTTTTAATATTATTGCAAATTAGTTTATGCATTTATATGAATATATATATATATATATATATATATATATATATATATATATATATATATATATATATATATTGTATAGTTTATTGTGGAGGATGTATTGATGGATGAGCAACAAAAAACAATGGAGAGGGAACTACATGGGGTATTGCATTATTTTTTCTTCTCATTTTGTTTTTTTACATTAAGTTATACATTCTCATTCAATTTTAACACATCAAATTTTAATGTTTGTACACGTTGTGTACATTTTTCCAATTCTTCAGAGGATAACACAACGAGGCTTAGGATGTTGTTGGAAAAGACACTAGATCCATCTATATTTGATTGATGATGCACATGTACAACATTTTATTTGATAGATAGTCTTAAATTTACTTTTCTATATAGTCTTATTTATGCAGAAATATTTACTTTTCTATATAAATTTATACTTGTAACAGTATACATTGTTATATATATTTTCTTTTACAATTCATGTGATATAAATTTTGGGCATATTTTACATTTTGGATATAGTTTCGAACTACATTTAATTTTATCAAGAATGATTTTAAATTTTGGCTAGCTACATTTGACATGTGATCACATGTGATATAATGTTTTGTTTTTAAAACTCAAGTTGTCATTTTTTTTGTTAAATATAAAATGAATCTAGATGGAAATTTCAAATTAAAAAACACATACATGTGTGTATTTTGGATTGTTGAGCTACATTTGGCATGTGATCACATGTTGTGCTATAATGTTTTGTTTTTAAAATTGAAGTTGTCATTTTATTTGTTAAATATAAAATGAATCTAAATGGAAATTTCAAATTACAAAACACGTGTATATTTTAGATAGTTGAACTAAAATTGGGATGTGATCACATGTTGTGATATAATATTTTGTTTCTATAACTCAAGTTGTCATTTTATTTGTTAAATATAAAATGATTCTCTAGATGGAAATTTCAAATTACAAAACACGTGTATATTTTGAATAGTTTAACTACATTTGGCATGTGATCACATGTTTTGATATAATTTTTTGTTTTTAAAACTAAAGTTGTCATTTTGTTTGTTAAATATAAAATGAATCTCTAGACGGAAATTTCAAATTCCAAAACATGTGCATATTTTGGATAGTTGAACTACATTTGGCATGTGATCACATGTTGTGATATAATGTTTTCTTTTTAAAACTCAAGTTCTCATTTTATTTGTTAAATATAAAATGAATATAGATGGAAATTTCAAATTACAAAACACATACATGTGTATATTTTTGATAGTTGAACTACATTTGGCATGTGATCACATGTTGTGATATAATGTTTTTTTTTTAACTCAATTTGCCATTTTATTTGTTAAATATAAACTGAATCTAGATGGAAATTTCAAATTACAAAACACGTGTATATTTTGGGCAGTTGAACTAGATTTGGCATGTGCTCACATGTTGTGATATAATTTTTTGTTTTTAAAACTCAATTTGTCATTTTATTTGTTAAATATAAAATGAATCTAGATGGAAATTTCAAAATACATTTAACACATACATTGGTACATGCTATGCATTTTAACATGTGTGTGAATGTTATATAATTTTAGGATACATATATTGTTTTGGTGATATTTACGTACATTTTGCATGATCATAGTTGTCATTTAAAACAATCATAGATCGTTTTACATAGTTAAGTTCACATGAATATATGTACATAGAAATTATTGAAGTACATGTTTGAATATATGTAAAAATCATTGAATTAAAAGAAATATTGATGTATATATCTAAAAACAATCATAAAATTCTAGGTTTTCATAGATGCATCAAACAATCATAAAATTGTAAAGTTGCATTGTAAAGTGCACAACATTTTTCATTAATGTACATAAAAAAACTACTTTCAATTGTTAGTAAACTAGAAATTACAAAACAGGTAAGACACATTTTTCATTAAAGAATGAATATTATAATTTTCTTAATAGATACATCTAAAACAAAATTGTGCAACTTAAAATTTTCATTATATCAACTATGTTAGATACACAGATATGTACATTTTGCAATAATGACATTATGATAAATTGTACTAGAGAATGTATGAAATCATTTAAGACCACATAATATACAAGCGTATGTGTATATACGTGTATAAATTACTTGTGTACATGTACAAAAACAATGTACATGTGCAAACACTTGTAAATATAACATAAAATATACATAAATTATAATAGTTGTAAGAATTAAGAGTGGACAAAAACGAGGCTAGTTCAATTTTTAGTTTAGTTCTAGAAGTTCTAAAATATGAATCCAAAGAGAAGAAATTGTTGGGAAGTTAAATAAAAAAAATTACAATGGAATGCCATCTTAAATTATCTGTTCATGATCGGCTTTTGACATTTTCCATTTCATAATTTTCAATTTTTTATTTTATTGAAATTCTATCAACTTTATGTGTGCTGCACACACCAAGTGACTATATTGACAACTTATGGCATCAGGTTCATAGTCTTGAAAGTAAAAAATATCTCGACTTTGATTACTTTGTTGGAAAAAGTAAAATTTTAGTATAATACACCCTCTGTCATATGTAAACCCGTTATCATCATATTTTTCCAATAATTTCATCTTTTGTTCAGTGTGATGCATCAAATAATACTTCAAATTTCCATCATTGGCAGTAGGTGAAACTAAAACGAAGAAATTTCCTCCACAATAAAACAAACTTACATTTAAATTTAGATCATAATTAACATTAAAATTTAACATTAAAATTAACATGTGTACTTGATTTTATTATATATTTCTAGATCTCTATCATTTGAAAGAAATTGAAATGTTACCTTCTCTAACAAGGTTAGAAACTCGATCACCTTCAGATGATACTATAGTCTCCTCTGATTTCATTTCTTCAAATTTTGCAAGGAACATTTTCCCCTTTGTATTTAGTTTTGTATGTTGCCAATATTTTACATACATTTTGTTTTCACAAACATCATTGGATTTTGTGTTGTCTATGAAAACATGGAAAAAACAATAATATTCTCTTTTATCCAATCGAAACATATTTTTGGACAAATTTGTTTTAATTGAATACAATTTTCAAGTCCCGTTTATTGTTTCAACGTCATCTCCAATAGATCTACCTACATATTGGACCCCAATATGCGAAAAAAAACTATATTGAAAATTCAAACAAGACTATAAATATGTTATGCAAAATACCATCAAAGATAATCACTATGATAAATAACATTTAAAATTAGAAATCCAATAAAAATTAAATCATGTACCTTCACACTTCCCTCGATCGGTTATTCTCATGGCTTAGTGCAGCGATGGACCATTGAACAACTTTTTTACCTAAGGCAAGTCAGGTTGCAGAGTGGTTCATTTGATATCTTTGAAGTGCTCATTTTATACATGCCCCAACACCATCATGTTCTCTTTTTCCATGACTAGTCTAAAATAAATTACAACAATGTTTAATGTGGGTTTTCATATAAAGACGACACAACCAAAATAATGATCGTGAAGATTTGAATTGACCTGAACATCCATATAACCATATCCAATTTTCATTGAATTTTATTTCACGACTTTTCAAGGATTCATAAATCTTCTCAAAACAATGTTGTACAAAATATGTATCATGTGTAAGATTGTCACTGATATAAAAGTGGCATTGTTTAATAACATGTTGATTTTCACTGGTGCTTTCTATATGATCAACATTTTATTCAGCATGCCTACATAGAAATGGACAAGCATGGAGACTTGCTTAGAATGATAGTATTCACTCTGTATTTCTTTTTCTAGAACAAATGTGTAGTTTTTTGCAAAATCAACTATTCACAAAATGGTCCCTCGTGGAAAACATTCATGGGAATTTTTGAATTGCAAGTCCTGCCATTGAGCTCTATGGGAATGCTAGGTGTATTTATAAATTTATGCCTCAAACTTTCTCAAAAACTCTATCACAAAAATTTCTTCTTTTTGTAAATAAACTATTTTAGCACTCGTAGTACTACTTCAACCAATCGATGTATGAATATATTCATATCTCTTTCATTTCACTTTTATGTTGGAAAATGCTTGATCATTTATAGTAGTATGATATTTGTTTTGAAATTTAGTCAAATTTCCACAATCATCGCATTTTTCACCACCAACACATTTATTTTGGTAAAATAATTCATTGCTTTATCTTCCACTTAGAATTTGAGATATGAAATCATGTATAGTGGAAGGAGATGAATTTTTGCAAATTGTTTTACCAAAATTAAGGAATGTGCCATAATATTATTGAAATTCCACATGATAATGACAACAAAACGTGTCGCATACAATGATAGGTTTAACATACCATGGTTTTTGTTTCACAAAAGAATTGATTGAGACATTAATTTCAAAATTCTCTTCTTTGAACTTGTTGAACAACTCTATCTGAGTGGTGTGCAAGAAATGTCTTGTATGCTCTTCGTATTGATTTCATGTTATTCTTCTTCACATCACATCCCTTTCTTTTGGTGAAACACATGAATTTTTCATCCAATATTCATATATTATTTTTTTAACATCATCTTGAATTATATATTTGTATGGTTTCCTACAAATAGCTATCCAACAAATGAGTTCAACATTTACATCTATTTGCAATCAAAATTTATGATGTTTGTGCAAAGTTTTTCGTGAGGTTCCTAATGTTTGTGCCATAGATTTTACCAAGCGATTCTTTTTAGTAATTGATGAAACCACTGCCATTTGTATTTATCTGCATGCATCTAAAAAAAAATTCTTTCTAGATCTTCCAATTTACTTTAGAGCACTATTTATATTTTGTATCACATTTTCCTTCACTTTTTTTTATCTTTTACTGATTTTCATATATCCAATAAAGTCTTATCTTCTCTTAATTTATTTGATGTTAAGAGACTTTTCAACAGTTGGGCTTGAACTGCCACAGTTTCATCTTTGAAGAATGACTCAATAATGTGATTAGCATCGTATCATATAACATGGTAAGCTTTTTGATCTCCATATGTGTGAGTGTCAACATTTTTTAACATCTCATCATCGATATTGATTTCATATGTACATATTAGAATCAAATGTACATAATGAGTTTACATATTCAATAAATAATTAAATTAATAAATATGTATAATTTAAATAATACACATTCAACATATATATATATATATATATATATATATATATATATATATATATATGGTGATTCAATTTGTTGAATTAAATTTCTTTCAACATTTTCAACATCTTCAATCATTGGTTTAATATCTCTTTCACTTTCTCTTTCAAAATTTTCTATCTCATCAACAAGGTTTTGAGGAATATCGCTCTCTATTTACATTGAAAAATATATTTCAAATTAGTTCATCAAATAAAAATTAAGTTTCACAATGCACTAGTCAAATTTTAAATATCAAATTTATAAAATTTACATTTACATACCTGCTTCAGCGTCTAGTTGAGATTGATTTTCCCTTTCAATATCTGAGCATTCTTCTCTCTTTTTATTGCAATATTCTCTCCCATATTCTCTACGTTCCTCATGGTCTCTTGTTCGATTATATTTCCTCTTGCAATTCCTTCGATTTCCCATGATTATTTAGTATGAAGCTCAAAAAATTTCCTTTAAAATCCTGTAAAAAAAACTCACTACATCAAAATTTAGATAGAAACTCAGTTAAAAAAAACATCACAAAATATTTAATTTAAAAAAAAAATCATTTTAAAATTTTGGCACAAAAGACATACTTCAACCCAAAACAATTTAAAAATTCCACCAAAAAATATCTTTTAAAAATGAAATGAAGCTTAGAATACTTCCTTCCAAGTCCCACAAAAAAAATTCATTTAAAAATTTAGACAAAAACTCACTTTAAAAAATCATTATAAAAGATTTACTCCAACCCAAAACACTTACTCTAAAAAAATGTTGCTTTAAAAAATACCTCCAAAAAATTTCCATTGAAAATTAAGCTCAACCTCTTAAAAAATGTCCTTTAAAGATTGAGCATAAAAGGCCTCTAAAAAAATATCACTTAAACAAAATACCTCCAAAAAATGTCCTTTGAAAATTAAGCCCAAAAAACCTCTAAAAAAATGTCACTTTAAAAAATACCTCCAAAAAATGTCCTTTGAATATTAAGCCCAAAAAGTGTCCTTTGAAAATTAAGCCCAAAAAAAGTTCTTTGCAAAACCAGCCTAAATGAAGAAATGTACGAGAATATGAAAAAATAATGATTCCATTTTTGGCTATTTATGTAGCTGCGAAATGTTTTTTTCGAGGGTCTTCATTGAATTTTCCGGCCGACGTAATTTGTGAGAAAAATTTCAGCCAAACTTCTAAAAAAACTTCGGCCGAACTTTTGTGTCATTAGAATTAATGGACCGACGCGACAAAAAAAAATTCAATCTAACTTTTTTAAAAGTTCGACTGAACTAACATGTCTGTAACTACAGAACATCTTGGCTGTTAACACAACTCTTTAAATTTGGAATGACTAAATGATCCAGCAGGATCTATATCATTACAGTTCACCAGAGTTCCAAGTCAAATTCAGCAGATCGATGTCTAGTTCAGTCTTCAATATCAACAGTTTCATCATTGAAAGGTTATTCAAATGTTATGGTCGTCAAGAGTTTTGAATTTGGGTTATAATGGTGATGTAATGTGTTAAGAAAGGAAACACCTTACTTCTAAAAATCTAACCTAGATTTAAACCCTAATATCTAGACCTAAGTCCTATTACTAAAACTCTAACCCTATGGTCATAAATCCTAAAGCAAAGTATTAAAACCCTAAGTCTAAAGTCATAGCACAAAAATATTAAAACTATATAACAATACCAAAAACCTTATTATAAGGTTTGGGGGGTTAAATACAATGACATTCAAACCACATTACAAAAAAAAAAAAAAAACTATAACATAAACCTTATTCAAAGGTTCGGATGTTTGGGTGTGACACCATGGTGTAAATCCTTTTATAAGATTCAGATGGTTTTATTTTAAAACATTACAAATAAAAACTTAATTAAAATCCACAGTGCTTCTAAACTGCCAGACTTCAAACCGCGTCAGAATATTGTAACATGAGACCAGACCAAAACCATAGCGGAGAATTGCAATGTTACAGTTGTAAACTAAAGAGACTGTGTCGGGATAGCATGTGACTAGGTCACGACGGAACCACCGAGGTTAAGTCCATAACCGCTAAGAAGAACCGTGACTGCCGGACCCTAACCATCGGGGTAGACCATAACCGTCGGTTAAAGCCACCTGTTCACACGCAACGATTAAATGATGCACCTGGTTAGCTAGCCGCCAGGCTAAATTTATAATATAATGTTTAAAATTTGGTTTTTAACATTATTTCAGTGCCTAAGGATTTGGGAACTTAATCCCTAGGTTTGTGTTGAGATAGGATTTGAACCATTTATCCCTCCAATATCTCAAGAAATTGCTAATTGAGGTAGAAAGTGGTTCGATGCAGGCCTATTTAAGCCATGACATTGGCTCATGAATTAATCTTGGATTTATGTGAAGACCTTGAGTTTTTTAGTGGAGATTCAGAAGGTTAGAGGCGATTTTTTTTTCAGCATTGCTCAGCCGTCGATGGTCAGAATTGAGCACAAAGATAGGCATTAGAAAGGCGACGAAGAGTACTTTATATTTACAGGGTTCATAAGTAATTGCGAGCATAGTATTTCTATTCCATTTCAGTGTAAATATTCTTCAAGATCAATCCTAATAAAAACGGATGCCCACATAAAAGCTGACCCAGAGATGTAGTCCAAGAGGGACAAAATCCGTCATCAAATTGTTTGCCTCTTCTTCTCTCTAATTATTGTTGTTATTTAATTCATTTATGCTGCTGATTTATTTCATTTTTCATTAAAGCATACTTTAGTTAACACTTCACCTAAAGGACAAACTAATCAAACTGCTTAAACACTTTATTCGATCAGTTATCAGATCATTTTTGGTATTACAGCAGGTTCTGCTTGTATTTTGTTTGTCAGTGGATGTTAACCAAGTTTGGATTGCAATGTGGAAAAGGAGAGCTTGAGGAACTCAATCCAAAGATCGGAAGGCGGAAATTCGATCATCAATCAACGATGACAAGGATTGAGACCGTTGAGACTCTTGAATCTACTGAAAAGAAACCCATGGATGATAATCAAATCCACCAGATTTTTCTAAACATGCAGCAAATGTTGGAAAAATTATATGAAGACAAAATACAAGGGATACATCCTCATCATCAAAGGAATCAAAGAAGGACAAGGGTAAAGGAAAGGCAGATAAATCTCTTTCGTCTCCATCATCTCCATCATCTTCTTCTTCCTCTTCTACTCCTAGTTTTGAATCAGAAAAAGAAAAGAAACATAAGAATCCACTTTTGAAACTTGATGTTGAGTTTGAATTACCTATGTATGATGGTGAAATAAACCCTAAGAAACTAGATAATTGGGTAAAAAAATTAGAAGTCTATTGTCATATTCAAGATATTATTGATGTAAGACAAAGATCAAATTAGCTACTCTTAGGATGGGGGGTACTGCTTTGATCTAGTGGGAGAGTAGGAAACATATAGATTTAAAGCATAAGGTAAACGTTATCACCTCATGGACTAAGTTTATTAAATCTCTAAAGAAACAATTCTAGTCGTTGGGTCTCACACAACAAGTTATAACTGGTTGGCAACACTTGCAACAAGGCAAGGGATAGAGTGTTCAAGAGTTCACACAGGTATTCAGAAAGAAGGCATTAGAACTCAATATTTCTTTCGATACAAAAGAAAATTTGTTGAAGTATATTGGCAGTTTGCATTCATATTTGCAGCATATATTATTAATGTTCAATCCTAATGATTTTGATGAAGTTTGTGTTCAAGAAATTCATGTCGAATCAGGTGGTAGACCATTCAATTTTACACGAAAGAAATCCAAGCAGATGGAAACTAAAAATAGTAAAATGAAGGGCAAGTCAAAGGGAAAGAAGACTGCCACAGCTCAGAAGGAATAAGTTTCAACCGAAGAAGGGTGAAAAGAAGGCTGAAACAGCAGTCTAGCAAGGCTTGGACTTGGGATCTAATTTAGGTGATGAAGGTAAAATCACTGCTATGGTTACAACAGGTAAAATTTATGATACTAGTACTTCTGCTTCTTCAGACATCAAACAACAGAATGAAGATAAAAAAATAGAGTTATTTCATATAAGGGTAACTTCAAAGAATACTAAGATAGATACATTGTTCGATACAGGATCACAAGAAAATTTGATTTCTGAGTCATTGGTTAAAAAATTGTGTTTGAAAACACATAATCACCCAAAGCCATATTCATGTTACCAAATAGTGTCGGTTAAAATTTTCAATCACAGATAACTATATCGATGAAGTGGAGCTAGATGTGATACCATTAGAAATTTGTGGAATTGTCTTAAATAGACCTTATTTCTATGATCCTGATGCAATATTTTATAGAAAAGAACATGTGTATCATCTCAGGAAATATGGGATTAAGTACATCATTTGGGCACATAAAAATAGAGATCACTTGAATTTAATTAATTCTAATCAGATGAAGTGCTTAATAAGTTCAAGTAGGAGATACATACTCATGTCGATAAAAGAGAAACATAAGGATCTTAGTTATACTTGTTCAGGTTGTGAAATTCAGTATGAAGGTAATTTTGTTAAAAAGGTAGATTCATTTCAGGATCTAGTTAAAGAACCAAAACATTTACTTCATAAAAATAAAATATTACATGAGATGCAGTCAATGTTTGATGCCTCTAATAATGGATTGTGTCACAAGTCAGTTGTAAAGTGTAAATAAATAAAGAAAAAAATTTTAGGGATGGAATTAATGCGACACAGTTTAACTCCATATAGTTCACCCATAATTTTTGCTCATAAGAAAAAAAGGGCATGGGGAATAAGTGTCGATGTTAAAGTTGATTCAATTAAGGAGAAACATTTTACAGCATTAATAAATCATCAACAAACATATGAAGATAAAATAGATGATAAAGGATATGTAATGGAAATAGTGATTCACATAGATTATTAGCTGCTTCAATACTTTCAGTCATATACTAAGATGCAACAATATCACTACAGTTGGATGGGATTTCTTCAGCAAAATCACTTAGTAATTAAACACATGGAAGGTGTAACAAGTAAAGTAGTTGATATGTTGTCTTTGAATGCTTCAATAGTACTGCATAAAATTTCATTGGTTTATGAAAATTATGTAGAACAATATAGTACTGATAATGATTTCAAAGATACTTTTGAATCGCTAACTTATAATGCTCAGATAGAAAGAGTGCAGTTTATGCAGGAAATTTATCTTTCTCAGATTGCATGCGTAAGCAAGACTATAAAAAAAATTAAAATATATTGTTACTAGCCTCATATGTATGAAACAATTGTGAAGTACATAAAGGGATGTGTAATGGGTTCGACAAGCAGGCCATGCACTCAAAACATTGATTTGCACATACCACTTCCAGTTCCTTTGCAACCATGGGGCAGCATGGATTTGGTTCAAGGACAGAAAAAACAGGTCTCAAGAACTGAAGATACCATAGATTTAAGTAACTACAGTGTACATCCCTGAATGTGAGATGAATTTGTAACTTATGTGCATTAGTGCTAATCAAGCCTTGTGTATCTTTGCCCAGCCATCATTATTTTAAAAATACCACCCAATGGTTTTGTTTTATTAGCTCACAGTTTGTATCTCACCACCTTGTTTGTGTGTGTGAACAGGTGCCATTCTATAATATTTTAATAGAAAGGTAGAACCCATTCCTTTGCTCATAATAACCCTCTCGATATAATTTGATCGACTTATATGAAACAGTGAAGATTGTTCACCTATTCCCATTTGCTTACAAAGTATGAACTATAATTTGATGTAATGTATTCGTGTGGCTATCTGCAATACAGCTCTCATATTTTGAATTTAATTACGAGTACGACATTTATAACTAAACCAAACTCCTTTACTGGGATATCCACGTCATATGGGTTAGAATGTGATTTAATCTAAGTTGCGACGACAATTTTTTTATCGTAAATCTGTAGATGATTTTGAAATTAATTGTGGTTTGTAATAGGTCTTATTTGATTGGTAATTTGTCTCTTAGGTTTGCTCCACGCAACTCTGGAACCCTCCACGCCAGCTTACCTTGGTGCGATTGTAATTTTGATGGCACGGCCGGCCTGTATTGACATTTATGATATTACAAATCACATTAAACGCTGAATGTATTGATTGTTCATTATGCATCCCACTCTTTGATCCGTGGCTTCATCGTTAAGAAATTTCCAGGTGGATGATGTGGATCTAACGATGCGTTAGGGTTTTGTACATATAAATCTCAGTATTATTGGTTTTGTCAGTTCTTTTCTCTTCATTCTCATTCTATTGGTCTCGTAATAGTGCACTTCCGACGCCATTGATTTCTCAGTGCATCTATCCATTCATTCTACGCGTCTCAGTGCTTCATTGAACCACGCAGGTATGTCTACTCCTGAGGTTATGAAGTGTATCCTTATTCATTTAGGGTAACGCGTATTTGTTAGACTAGTCACTGAGATTGAAATTTGTTTGGAATATTTACCATCGTTCCATACAGATGGATTTCTGTCTGCTACTTCGCTTAATGAAAATTTTTGTTTCTTTTTGCAGTGGGTTGGATTCCGGTGCTTCCAACAATTTGATTCATTGGTTTAAGTTTCTGGTTATTATATTGCTCTATATGCATTCTTAAGAATGAGACAGAACCATTGTGTTGTGTTGATGGTCCTGGAAAAATACTCGTCTTCTCCCTTAAGCATATCGAAATATTGTCTGCGTCCTTCGCAGGGTGAAAGAAGAATGTGAATCATTCGCTCTTTTCTTAACCTGTATAGGTAAGCATTTCTACTGTTTGTTTATAAATCTATATTATGTCTATGATAATGTCCACTCTCCATCGTATGCTTTATTTTGTCATTCCTCTATGTATATGCCAGGTCCTTGATAGCTTAGAGTTGCTCGAGCCTCAGGTAATTTGTTGTTCCTCATTTAACAAATTTTTGTTTTGATAGCTTATTTTCCGTTTTAATTCATACTCATATTGGGGATTTTGACTCTTGCAGGTATTGACAATCGACTTCCTACTCTTTCTCCCTCGACCCACGAAAATCGTAGCTCCCTTTAGCACTAATATAGATTTCTTTGATCCTTTCCAGGTCGGTACTCATCGAACGCTGGTTTGAAGGAACCAGTTCTCCTCACCTCGTTCTTGAAACATTTTCGACAACTTAATAACTTTAATTGATGTCGTTGTATAATTTTAGCCATTAAAACTTTTTCTGTGTTTCGACCCTGACTCATTTACTATTTCAATTTCGGAAACGTTTACGATTTTGACCATGTCGTCATGCCATAGTGGACTTGAGTCGTTGATTTTTTTATTATTATATAACTCTGTCTGTTTCCTATTATAAATTGTGCTTATGGTTAATCTTATTTATCTGCAACAAGGCATTTCTTTACTCTTATAGCTTGAGTTCAGGTTTATACTTAGTTATGGCATTATTGAGAAGCTACACGTATTCCCACTCAGTTGTATTTTGTTGCCATAATACTTACAGGCCATTCATAGGTTAGAATTATATGCTATGAGCCATTGACTATGTTTGAAAATCCTAATGGCTCTGCTGTGATGAATTTGGTTGCATAAATTTATCATCATCCTTTTGTGTGCTGCAGTATGATTATTCTTATCTAAGCTCATCATTACATTCTAGTACTCAAATGCATTTTTGTGTATATTTCTCCTATTTCTCTGGATGGTAATTGGGCAATAACAGCGAACTAAATCTTTTCTCAATTAGTGGAATATTTCCAAGTATTGTCGGCTATGCTCTTTCCAGAGATTCAGTCTTGAAAGAAAAAGTACTAAATTGAAATTGATAATTGATTTGCATCATATCTCTTTAGGCTTTGTGAATACCTACAAGTGATTTGCTAATATGTATGTGTGTATCTATGTCTGGAAACAATTTCGTTTGTAATATAACACTATACCTCCTGGTATCTTGTTCACATAATAGAATAGATTTTGTTTATGGTCTACTGTTATAAAATATGCATGTTAAATTATTTATTTATCCTTCTTTCACATAGTGGATTTTAACTCATACTATGAGTGTAATTCATGGCAACTAAATATTAATAGACAGTCCCATGCAATTTGTTATTTTCTTCTGATGTAGAATTGCTTATTTATATGCAGACATAACTGACTACTGTAATCCTATTCATGTAAAGATAGTGTACTGTTTCCTGGAAGGTAGTCTGTAAAAGTTTTCTTTTCATTTTGATACTCAGTCTATATGACAGTTCATATACTACTACTCTCAATTGCAGTACAAAATTTCTCATATAGTTCTCTCTTATGTATGTATATTATTAACTCATTCTAATAATCAAAAACAGGTTAAAATTAATTCACAAATTTTTCCTGTGGAGAACTATGTCTCCTCAGATCTCACCCAACACTGGTTTAGAGATTCTGTTGGATTCTACTCCACAGATTTTCTTGCCTACAACTATACAGAATAATGAAGGTGAATTCCTGATGATTTATTCTGTTGAATGTGGCATTCAATAATTCTAACATAAAATCAAACAATTATATGTAGCCAATTCATACCACAGAAAATAGAAACACCAATTAAATTTAATTACATACCACTCATGCAGTCGACCAACCTCCCAACCTTAGAGTTCTTCTGTCTCCCAGAACTCACCCCCGAGCTGAGATCACCTCCACCACAGACCAACCACTAATCTATTTAGGAGCAGCTTATTTAAGCTATTGTTCCCCAAAGCATGTTTCTAATTCTACGTCCAGAATAGCAGGATGCTTTTCTTCCTGTTTTCTTAGGCTTCCAATTTTAGGGACTCTTTAAAGTTGTTTTATGCTTTTCCTCAGCTTTTCCAGCTTTTTACCTCTTCCCAACTACTTTCCTCATCATTGGGGAAATTTAGATTCTTCCTCAAAAATCTAAATTAGAAATAATTCCTTTCAAGGATTTTTGAAAGATTGTGGGGAAATAGTTGCCTTATCCATCCTCATGGATTTAGCAAGTGATCTCATAATCTCATTTTGGTCAATCTGCACACAATCATTTTATTCATTTCCTCAAATTAAATATTTAATTACATTCACAAAATACTTATCCTTTGGGGTCCACTCCCCTTAGTATTAAAGTTCAAATGTCTATCTTTGAAATTCAAACACATAAATTGGGGGTGTTACATATTCCCCCTCTGAAAATAAACACCACCCTCGGTGTTATTATTCAACTACTAGAGTTCATTTTTCAAACAAAAATGGATATCTTTCCATCATTTTAGCTTCTCTTTCCCAAGTAGCTTCTTCAGCAGTAAAGTGCTTCCACTGCACCTTTACTCTTGCTACCGTTCGGTTTCTCAATTCAATTTCTTCCCACTCCAATATTTGAAGCGGTTCTGGCAGAAACTCCCCTTCTGGTTCCACCTGTACAACATTCCAATCAACTATGTGAGAAGCATCATGCACATATTTTTTTAATAATGAAACATGAAACACATCATGAACTCTAACATGGGGTGGTAAGGCTAGTTTGTAAGCTACTGGTCCCACCCTTTCCAATACTTCAAAAGGAACGCAGTATCTAGGGGATAGTTTTGCACAACTTCCAGCATAAAGTGTGCTTTTTTTTGGTTTAATACGTAAGTACACATGCTCTCCCACTGTAAATTCTCGGTGCACTCTCTTCTTATCAGCATAATTTTTCTGACGATCTTGTGCTGTCTTGATATTTCTTTGTATCTGTTTGACAATTCTTTCCATCTCTTGCAAAGCATCTGGCCCTAACATCAATTTATCCTCTGGTTGACTCCAGCTCAATGGAGTACGACATTTTCTACCATAGAGTGCTTCAAACGGACTCATTTTGATGGAGGATTGGTAGTTGTTATTATAGGCAAATTCAGCTAAATGCAAATAATCTTCCCACTTTGATGGCCTATCCATCACATACATTCTCAGCATGTCCTCCAGAATTTGGTTTGTTCTCTCCGTTTGACCATCTGTCTGAGGGTGATAAGCAGTACTAAAATTCAACTTAGTACCCATCCCTCCAAACAGCCTTTTCCAAAAGGCTGTTGTAAACTTCGCATCTCGGTCAGAAAAAATTACCTTTGGAACCCCATGAAGTCTTACTACCTCCTTCAGGAACACATTCGCTACTTGAGCTGTTCCGAAGGTAGATTTCACTGGTATGAAATGTGCAGCTTTTGTTAAGGTGTCTACTACCACCATCACTGAATCATGTTGGTGTTTGGTTTTGGGTAATCCTGTTATGAAATCCATGGAAACGGTGTCCCACTTCCATTCTGCAATCGGTAACGGGTTTAAAAGACCCGCAGGATGTTGATGCTCAACTTTGACTAGTTGACATTCCATGCATTTAGTTAAATATTCTACTACATCTCTCTTCATTCCTGGCCAAATCAACTTATTTTTCAAAGCTGTTAACATTTTCTGATATCCTGGATGTCCTGCATATGGTTGTTTATGATACTCATCCAAAATTTCCCCTTTTAAGGGCTCTACATTGGGAATATACAATCTATTCTTATAACAGATCAGCCCTTTTTGGTTTTGAGTGAAATCAGTTTTCTCCTTCTTCAGTAATTTCACCAATAGTACTTCATAATTTGGATCTTGGTTTGCTGCCTATTTCACTAACTCTTCTAAATCAAACTGGGCACTACTTCCACTGCTACCTAGAATTTGAAAAGCATTTCTACTTAAAGCATCAGCAATTTTATTTTCTTTCCCTCTGATATGCTTTATATCCATGTCAAATTCACTTAGAAAAGACAGCCATCTGGCTTGTCTAGCATTCAAATCAGTTTGGGAAAAGAAATATTTGAGACTAATATGATTAGTCATCAATGTAAATTTCTTTCCAAGGAGATAGTGTCGCCACATTTTCAAAGCATGAATAACAGCAACTAACTCCAAATCATAGGCACTATAGTTTTGTTCATGTATCTTCAATTTCCTAGATTCATATGAAATAACTGAATTTTCCTTCAAAAGAACTCGTCCCAACCCCTCTCTACAGGCATCTGTACATACGACAAATTCTTTATCAGGATCTGCAATCTTTAATATAGGGGCTGTAGTAAGTTTTAGTTTTAATTGGTCAAAACTATTTTGGCATTTTTCAGTCCACTCAAATTTGACACCTTTCCTTTGTAATGACGTTATGGGATGTGCTATGGCAGAAAACCTCTCCATAAATCTGCGATAATAGCCTGCAATCCCCATGAATGATCTCACTGCTGAAACATCAGTTGGCACAGGCCATTCTTTAATTGCCTTTATCTTTTGAGGGTCAACAGCAAGGCCTTGTTCAGAAATAATATGCCCCAAGTATTGGATCTTATCTTTATAAAATTCACATTTACTAAACTTGGCATATAGTTTGGTTTTCCTTCAGAGTTTGCAATACTATCCTCAAGTGTTCTTTATGTTCCTTCTCACTTTTTGAGTAGAATAAGATATCATCTATGAACACAAGGAAAAATTTATCCAAATACTTATTTAACACACCGTTCACTAGGCACATAAATGTGGCAGGGGCATTTGTCAACCCAAAAGGTAGGACTACAAATTCGTAGTGACCATACCTAGTTCGAAAGGCTATTTTGCTGATGTCTTCTTCCTTGATTCTGAGCTGGTGATAACCAGTTCTTAAGTCAATCTTCGAAAATACTAAAGCTCCTATCACTTGATCAAAAAGATCATCAATTCGAGGCAAAGGGTATCGATTTTTAATGGTCAACTTGTTCAGTTGGCGGTAATCAATGCACATCCGAAACGTTCCATCTTTCTTTTTCACGAACAACACTAGTGCTCCCCAAGGAGACACACTCGGTCTGATATACCCTTTATCTAACAGTTCTTGCAATTTCATTTTCAATTCCATAAGCTTAGGGGGACTCATTCAATAAGGGGCTCGGGAGACAGGTACTTCTCCCGGCACTAGATTGATTGAAAAATCAATCTCTCTTTTGGGGGGAAGATGAGGGATATCATGTGGAAAAAATTCCTTAAATTCCCTTATCACTGGTAATACATCCAGCAGATTTTCTTTAGTTTTCTGTTCCATTTCTTCCACCTGTACTGCATAAACCTGATATCCTTTTCTAGTTGTTCTTTTTAATTGCAGGGCTGATATTTGTCTTACAGAGATAGGTTTTGGTTTTCCTTTGAGAATAAAAGGTTTCCCTTCCTCATCTACACAATGCAAAGTCTTATCCCAGTAGTTCATCAAGGCTTTCTTCTGTTCTAGCCAGTCCATTCCTATCAGTAGGTCATATGAACCTAAGGGCAGAATGTTCAAATTTACTTATGTTTGAAAATCATTTAATTTGATTGTTGTTCGGGGCAGTTTATGTGTTAACTTTCTCTTGGTTCCAGTGGCCAGCTGAACCAACCATGACTGCTGAAATTTTTCAGGTTTAAGATTACATTTTTCGACAATTTCAGGACTAATGTAACTCAAAGAAGCACCCGTATCAATCAGAACAGTAACAGATAGGTCAGAAATATTACCCTCCATTTCCACCATGGTAGCTTGATGTTCTTCTTGTCGATTTTCCAAGGCTGCACTGATAGTTGGTATATTTCTGGCTATGTCATTTACTATAGTGGCTTCTCGATCTCTCATAATCATCTGAATGTTTCGATGGGGACAATCTCTCAACAGATGGGGTTCTCCACATCCCTAGCATTTCATAGGTTCTCTCATTTTCACTGGGCCCTCCTTCCTACTGTCTCCATCTATTTGTTTGGAAGCCACTTGGGACTGAGCAGTTTGACTTTCTTTGGGTTTATTAAACTTTTTCCGCTGATGATCTCTGCCAATTTTTTTCAAATAGGCTGGTTTCTGTTTCCTCCCTTTGAACTCATTCTTATTTACCCAGCTTTTCCCTTGTTCAGTTTTTCCTTTGAACTGTTGGTAACATAATATGGCTTTTCTAACAGCTTCGTCCATTGTTTTTAGGTTGTCAAACTCGATTTTCTCTTTGTATACAGCAGGCAAACAATTCAGAAACCTCTGTATTTTTGCCTTTTCTTCCCTTATGTAGGGTACATATCTCAGCAAATTTGTAAACATAGTGACAAAATCATCAATAGTGAGCTGTCCCAGTCTAATTTCATGAAATTCTTTGGCTTTATCATCCTAGTAACTTTCATTTAACCTGGAAATCTTCCCAGGTGACTATCTTTTCATCAATGGCATGAACCATTTTTGTCTCCTCCCACCACAAGGTAGCCTTACCTTGTAGCTGGTAAATAGCTAATCTTGCCTTTAGATTTCTTTCATATTCATAGACCTGGAAATACTTAATCATATTCAGCAACCGGGCTTCAGCATCTTCCTCCTTCTCCCCATCATAGGAGGGAGGTTTAATCTTTTGGAATTCCCCCCGTAATTCCTTTTTCTGTTTACTCTGATGCCTAATAGCATCTTCTTCATCAGACTCATCATTTTTCCTCTTCTCGGAACATTCGCCTTCTTGGATGTTCCGCGAAGTTAATTCTCTGATGAGCTTTTCCTGATCATCACTGGCTAATGACAATCTGTCATTCTGGCATTTTATCTCAGCCAATTCTTGTTGCAATTCCAGCAACATAGCCATCATGGGTAAATTGGTATCTGGTGGATTATCCTCATCACGCATATCAACATAGATTTCGTCACCTTCTGCCATTTCAGCACCACTGTACACACTCAACACGGATCAGTGAAAATAAAAGTAAAATATATATATATATATATTTTCCACAGAATTTAATTTATATAGTGAATACACAGCAACAGTGAGCACAATGTCACCAGCCTATTTTTATAACTTGGGCTCTGATACCATTTGTCACACCTCCAATTTACGTAACCAAAAAATTTTTTGTTTTTATTTCAAGCCTTCCTCTTTTCAATTTCATTCTGGAAGGTTAGTGTACTTATGTTGGTTTACTCAATTCATAATTGTTTACCTAATTATGTTTCATTTTCCCATCTCAACTATATCCAACCTCAAATGGGATATAATAATATTAATACTGCCAACCATCATTATTTTTAAAATACCACCCAATGGTTTTGTTTATCAAAACTCCATGGTTATATCTCACCACCTTGTTTGTGTCGTAATGAACCTTGGGTCATCGACTATAATCTTTTAATAGATAGTGGGGAACCCATTCCCTTTGCACATAATAACCCTCTCGATATAATTTGATCGACTTATATGAAACAGTGAAGATTGTTCACCTATTCCCGTTTGTTTACAAATTATCAATTATAATTTGATGTAATGTATTCGTGTGGCTATCTGTGCATACAGGCTCTCATGGCCCTTCATTGAATTCTGGTCAGCATTTATATTAAACCAAACTCCTTTACTCGGATATCCACATCATATGGATTAGAATGCGATTTAATTAAGTTGCGATGTGAATTCGTTATCCACGTAAGTCTGTAGACGATTTTGGGTGTAATTGTGTAGTTTGGAATGAGTCTTATTTGATTGGCGGTCACGTGGGTTTGCTCCACACAACTCTGGAACCCTCCACGCCAGATTACCTTGGTGCAATTGTAATTTCGATGGCACGGCCGGCCTGTATTGACATTTATGATATTGCAAATCACATTAAACGCTGAACGTATTGATTGTTCATTACACATCCCATTCTTTGATCCGTGGCTTCATCGTTAAGATCTTGCCAGGTGGACGATGTGGATCTACCGATGCGTTAGGGTTTTCTACATATAAATCTCAGTATTATTGGTTTTTCCGATTCTTTTCTCTTCATTATTATTCTATTGGTCTCATAACAGTGCACTTCCGATGCCATTGAGTTCTCAGTGCATCTATCCATTCATTCTACGTGTCTCAGTGCTTCATTGAACCACGCAGGTATGTCTACTCCTGAGGTTATGAAGTGTATCCTTATTCTTTTAGGGTAACACGTATTTGTTCGACTAGTCACTGAAATTTGAATTTGTTTGGATTGTTTACCATCGTTCCATATAGATGGATTTCTGTCTGCTACTTCGCTTAATGAAAAATTTTGTTTCTTTTTGCAGTGGGTTGGATTCCGCTGCTTCCAACGATTTGATTCATTGGTTTAAGTTTCTGGTTATTATATTGCTCTATATGCATTCTTAAGAAAGAGACAGAACCATTGTGTTGTGTTGATGGTCCTGGAAAAATACTCGTCTTCTCCCTTAAGCATATCAAAAGATTGTCTGCGTCCTTCGCAGGGCGACAAAAGAATGTGAATCATTCACTCTTTTCTTAACCTGTATAGGTAATAATTTCTACTATTTGTTTATACAACTATATCATGTCTGTGATAATGTCCACTCTCCATCGTATGCTTAATTCTGTCATTCCTATATGTATATGCCAGGTCCTCGATAGCTTAGAGTTGCTCGAGCCTCAGGTAATTTGTTGTTCCTCATTTAACAATTTTTTTTTTTGATAGCGTTCTTTTCTGTTTTAATTCGTACTCATATTTGGGTTTTCGACTCTTTCAGGTATTGACAATCGACTTCCTACTCTTTCTCTCTCGACCCACGAAAATCGTAGCTCCCTTCAGCACTAACATAAATTTCTTTGATCCTTTCCAGGTCGGTACTCATCGAACGTTGGTTTGAAGGAACCAGTTCTCCTCACCTCGTTCTTGAAACATTTTCGACAACTTAATAACTTTAATTGATGTCGTCGTATAATTTTAGCCATTAAAACTTTTTCTGGGTTTCGACCCTGACTCATTTACTATTTCAATTTCGGAAACGTTTACGATTTTGACCATGTCCTCATGCCACAGTGGACTTGAATCGTTGAATTTTGTTGATTATATAACTCTGTCTGTTTCCTATTATAAATTGTGCTTATGGTTAATCTTATGTATCTGCAACAAGGCATTTCTTTACTCTTCTAGCTTGAGTTCAGGTTTATACTTAGTTATGGCATTATTGAGCAGCTACATGTATTCCCACTCAGTTGTATTTTGTTGCCATAATACTTACAGGCCATTCATAGGTTAGAATTATATTCCTGCAAATAGTGACTATGTTATTTAACAGCTTAACTGTGCTCTGCCACAGTGAATTTGGTTGCATAAAATTTTATACTCCATCCTTTTTATTGTAGCTTTCCAGTGATTATTCTGTCTCAACTATCATTACCATTATTATGCTAGTACTCAAATGCATTTTTGTGTATATTTCTCCTATTTCTCTGGATGGTAATTGGACAATAACAGTGAACCAAATATTTTCTCAATTAGTGGAATATTTCCAAGTATTGTCAGCTATGCTCTTTCTAGAGATTCAGTCTTGAAAGAAAAAGTACTAAATTGAAATTGATAATTGATTTGCATCCTATCTCTTTAGGCTTTGTGAATACCTACAAGTGATGTGCTAATATGTATGTTTGTATATGTGTCTGGAAACAATTTCGTTTGTAATATAACACTATACCTCCTGGTATCTTGTTCACATAATAGAGTAGATTTTGTTTATGGTCTACTGTTATAAAATCTGCATGTTAAATTATTTATTTATCCTTCTTTCACATAGTGGATTTTAACTCATACTATGAGTGTAATTCATGGCAACTAAATATTAATAGACAGTCCCATGCAATTTTTTATTTGCTTCCTTCTGATGTAGAATTGCTTATTTATATGCAAACATAACTGACTACTATAATCCTATTCATGTAAAGATAGTGTACTGTTTCCTGGAAGGTAGTCTGTAAAAGTTTTCTTTTCATTTTGATACTCAGTCTATATGACAGTTCATATACTACTACTCTCAATTGCAGTACATAATATCTCATATATTTCTCTCTTATGTATGTATATTATTAACTCATTCTAATAATCAGAAACAGGTTAAAATTAATTCACCAATTTTCCTGTGGAGGACTATGTATCCTCAGATCTAAGCCAACACTGGTTTAGAGATTTTGTTGGATTCTACTCCACAGATTTTCTTGCTTACAACTATACAGAATCATGAAGGTGAATTCCTGATGATTTATTCTGTTGAATGTGGCATTCAATAATTGTAACATAAAATCAAACAATTATATGTAGCCAATTCATACCACAGAAAATAGAAACACCAATTCAATTCAATTACATACCACTCATGCAGTCAACCAACCTCCCAACCTTAGAGTTCTTCTGTCTCCCAGAACTCACCCCCGAGCTGAGATCACCTCCACCACAGACCAACCACTAATCTGTTTAGGAGCAGCTTATTTAAGCTATTGTTCCCCAAAGCATGTTTCTAATTCTGCGTCCAGAATAACAGGATGCTTTTCTTCCTGTTTGCCTAGGCTTCCCATTTTAGGGACTCTTTAAAGCTATTTTATGCTTTTCCTCAGCTTTTCCAGCTTTTTACCTCTTCCCAACTACTTTCCTCATCATTGGGGAAATTTAGATTCTTCCTCAAAAATCTAAATTAGAAATAATTCCTTTCAAGGATTTTTGAAAGATTGTGGGGGAATAGTTGCCTTATCCATCCTCATGGATTTAGCAAGTGATCTCATAATCTCATTTTGGTCAATCTGCACACCATCATTTTATTCATTTCCTCAAATTAAATATTTAATTACATTCACAAAATACTTATCCTTTGGGGTCCACTCCCCTTAGGATTAAAGTTCAAATGTCTAGCTTTGAAATTCAAACACATAAATCGGGGGTGTTATAGAGTCAAGTCAGGTTCAAATTGTGCCATGATAAGCATCAGTTTCTGGTCAACGATCAGGTATGGTTGTATGTAATCAAAGTCAAGATGAAAGTGACAGAGCTCTATTTTCACTTATTGTCAGTTTAAAATTAAGATTTTGTGGTCCAAAAGCTTTTTAAGTGGAGAGGATTGATCCAGGAGGATCTTGATCATTATAGTTCAGCAGAGTTCCAAGTCAACTTCGACAGATCGATGTTCAATTCAATCTTTAGTATCTAAAAGTTCATCATTGAAAGGTTCTTCAAATGTTACGGTCATCAAGGGTTTTGAATTTGGGTTATAATGTTGATGTAATGGGTTAAGAAAGGAAATACCTTACTTGTAAAAATCTAACCTATATTTAAACCCTAATACCTAGACCCAAGTCCTATTCCTAAAACTCTAATCCTATGGTCATAAATCCTAAAGCAAAGTATTAAAACCCTAAGTCTAAAGTCCTAGTGAAAAAATATTAAAACTATATAACAATAACAAAAACCTTATTATAAGGTTTGGGGGTTAAATACAATGATATTCAAACCAAATTAAAAAAAAAAAAAAACTATAACATAAACCTTATTCAAAGGTTCGGATGTTTGGGTGTGAAACCATGGTGTAAAACCTTTTGTAAGGCTCAGATGGGTTTATTTTAAAACATTACAATTAAAACCTTAATTAAAATCCATAATGCCTCTAAACCACCGGACTTGAAACTACGTCGGAAGATTGTAACATGGTACCAGACTGAAACCATAGCAGAGAATTTCAATGTTACAGTTCTAAACCGTAGAGACCACATTGAGATAGCATGTGACCAGGTCACGATGAAACCACCAATGTTAAGTCTGTAACCATCGAGACGAACCGTGACCGTCAGACCCTAATCTTCGGGGTAGACCATAATTGCTAGTCAAAGCCGTGTGTTCACTCATAACAGTTAAATGATGCACCCGGTTAGCTAGCCGCCAGACTAAATTTATAATATAATGTTTAAAAGTGAGTTTTTAACATTATTTGAGTGCCTAAGGATTTCAGAACTTAATCCCTAGGTTTGTGTTGAGATAGGATTTGAACCATTTATCCCTCCAATATCTCAAAAAATTGCTAATTGAAGTAAATAGTGGTTCGATGCAGGCCTATTTAAGCCATGACATTGGCTCATGAATTCATCTTGGATTTATGTGAAGACATTGATTTTTTGAGTGTAGTTTCAAAAGGTTAGAGGTGATTTTGTTTGCAGCATTGTTCAGCCGTCGGTGGTCAGAATTGAGCACGGAGACAGGCATGGGAAAGGCGAGGAAGATTAATTTCTATTTATAGGGTTCAAAAGTGCCTATGAGCATAGCCTTTCTGTTCCATTTCAGTGTAAATATTCTTCAAGATCAATCTTAATAAAAATGGACGCCCACTTAAAATCGGACCTAGAGATGTAGTCCAAGAGGGACAAACTCCATCATCAAATTGTTTGAATTTTCTTCTCTTTGATTATTGTTGTTATTTAATTCATTTATGCTATTGGTTTATGTCATTTTTCATTAAAACATACTTCAGTTAACAGTTAACCTAAAGGAAAAACTAGTCGAATTGCTTAAGAACTTTATTCGATCAGTTACCAGATCACTAAACTCCATCAAAATCTATGAATTAACTCTCACAACCAAGACAAGCATTTGCAGAATTCAATCTACTTTCAGGAAATATAACTTTTATGGAATTCTATAAAAATTTACTAATTTTAATTAATTTTGTAATGAAATGGGTGCTAACAATTTCTAAAGGTCACAATGATTTAGTAAAATCAAAATTATGTATCTTCCAAAATACATTGTAAAAAAAATTGAAAAAATTATGGTGCATTACATTGGTCCGTCATCTGTAATGGGTAGTTTTTATATCTTTAGTTTATAACTAATATGTTGACAAATTTCGTGCAAGCCGAAACACATTCAAAATATATAGTTTCTTCATATTGGATGAGTTCAAAAAATTCTAGTAATTATGAAATACATCAGTTGGTTTCGTTAATATAACGATACCAAAGTAGACTCTATCTAGATTGTTGTAAAACATTTTTTCTCTCAAAAACACAAAGTTTTCAAAGAATACACCAACGTGTTTAAACATGAATTTTTATGAATCCCTTGATGTTAAAGAACACACAGTCAAAGAAATTTTTAGTTGACATATAAAATTTGAATAAAAAATTCCAAAAAAAAAGTAATAGAAAGCTTCTCACAAGTTTTATTTTTATCGCAAAATGAAATTCTAAGTTGAAAAATTGTTTTAGCTTACAAAAAGTTGAAGAAAAAAAATGATAATTTTTTTCTCTAAAATGGGCAAAAAGTGTACCTTTAGATTATAAATATATTTATTAATATAATATTAATATAAAATTAATCATATTATATATATATATATATTTTTATTTTTTTTTCTAATTTAGAGTAATCTATTAATCAATGGAAAATATTGTACATCTGGCTGAAGCCAAAACAGTGCCTGCCGGGAGGCAATTTTAACTGACAGAGACTGATATTAGGCTGCCCATCGGGAGGGAAACCAGCCTTAGGAACCATCACCTGAAAAAATCCCACGCAGGGGATCGATCTGAAAAGTTTTTGACTGAACACTAGATACATATACATTGCATATCTGTAGCATTGGACTCTAACAGTACTGGACCACTGTAGTGGCTGAGAATGGACATTTTCAGAAAAAGGAGCAGATATGGAGTAAACATTATAGTAACCAAGAAATCCCATTATAGTAACCAAGCAATCCCTCAGAGAGGGCAGAGAAAAAACAAAAAAGACAGGAGGAGAGGGCCGAGTTACTCATCCGGCGCAACTTCCTCAATCTTGCAACTGTAGTCTTCTGGGTCGCCTTGGGCGTGGGAGTAAGCAGCAGTGGTGTGGACAACAGGCGGAGTTGCATCGACATGACCCTGAACGACCCCAGCTTCAACCTGCAAAGACTCCATGTTCTCAGAAGGCAGACCCTTCATATCCTGCTGCTTCACTTCCATATTTTCTCTGTCATCCGGAGCGTGCTCGTCAGGCGGAGGCTCAGGCATTGGTTCCTCCAGGAAGACGACCGAGATGGCCACGGTGACCCGTGGTCTATTAAGCGCACAGTCGAAAGAAAAGAGGGCCGTATGGGACTGAGCCGGCAGAGAATCTCCAGAAGGCGAGTCCAGTCGTCGTCCAGAACGAAGCAGACGCCCATGAAGGAGACGAGGGAGGCTATCAGAGGGCGCAGAGGAATCCGACGGAGAGGAGGAGAAGGATGGCCTTCTGGACGAACGAGAGGACCCCCTCCGGCACCGCATCCTCTGCCTAAGTCTTGGCATATTTGCAACAGAACAGGAGCTGGAGTGCTGAGGCGAATGGGTGATGACGGGATTCCGATCAGGAGGAGAGCCAAGAACCACAGTTGCAGACGAGCAGGAACCTACAATTGATATGTGAGAATTTTCCGCGGGCACCAAACAACAGGTGTGGCGACTGCGCTGCCCTGTGATGGTGCGGACTCTGGCTTTGTCCAGAGCAGGATTACAACTTGAAAACATTGGCGAGGGGGCGGACGGCTCCATAGTATATAACAAAACAATTCTGCAACCTGCCAGCCTTCACATTGAATGACCAAGCCTCGAAATCGTAAGTGAAATGCGATTGCAGCAGTCGAGGCTGCCTCGAAAACCCGTTGCAATGAAGTGAATCGACTCCATATCAACGCCATAAAGATCAAGCGCGGGCATTAACTGCGATCAGGTGGGCGCCGAGGTTCCAAGAGAGAAGGCATGTGGCTTCCCGTCCTTAAGCCGTGCGTCCCATCGCTCCCACTGTCAACACTTGCACCCGCATCCGGGGTAATCATATTATATATTACTCTTATTAATATTTTTTAATTGTTATTATTTTAATGTATTAATTAGTATTTAAATTGATAAAATAAAATTATATTATTATATTATTAATAGTAATAAAATTATTAATAATATATTCATTTAATTAATATAATATCATAAATGTTTACCATTACTGCCGGTGCAATCACCAAGCCAGGCTAATTGTGCATGAAAAATGGAAGAACTCCATAGGGCTAGAAATTCAAACCAATTAATTTAAGTTTTGCATTCAACTCATAGGGCTGGAAATACAAACCAAGTAATTTAAGTTTTGCATTCAACTCTCTTTGACATAAGATCCCTTTTCCTACTACTCCCAAAGTAAAATTGTTTACACAAAAATTTGCAAGAAATTATTCTTTCATCCATCTCTCATATTAGCGAATTTTCATTTGAAAGATTTGAATTTATTTTTATTGATCCATTTCAATTATTAATAAATTTATTAGTTATTAATAAATATTCATTTCAAAAGTTTTTATATATCTAATTTTTTTATATATTTGTAAGACTTGTAGATAAACTAATGTAATCAGTTTAATTGTTGGTAGTACATGCTTCAGATAAATTCAATGTTAACGCTAAATTCCGACAAAATTTTAACATTTATATAGTCTATATCTTACATAATTTAATCCATTTGGGGATGATGTATTATAGTCTTTTGATGTTAATTATTATTTAAATTAATATAATTGTTTAGCAATAATTCCACCTATGAAAAAGAACCTATAAATCTTATTGTTTTAATTAGTAGTTAAGTGTTAAACCTTGTTGAATATCAACAAGCCACTCCACTCATAACCCTTCCCATTTATTATTTTCATTTCTCTAAATCTACCTATGGGAAAGCATTGTCATGCATCATTCTTCTAAGAGAACCTATAAATCTCATTGTTTTAATTAGTAGCTAAGTGTTAAACCTTGTTGAATATCAACAAACCACTCCACTCGTAACCCTGCCCAATCATTATTTTCATTTATCTAAATCTCCCTATGGGAAAGCATAGTCATGCATCATTCTTCCAAGAAATGGTATGGAAAATTCTCTAAAATTATACACAAATCCTCTTCTAATAAGGTTTTCCAGGTATTTTCTTTCATTTCAATTATTTTTTCTTACTCCCACTATTGGTGGTTTGCAAGTATACAACTAATACTTTTTTTTTTCTTAACACTATTTCAATGCTTGAAAAAATGTGAAAGCTTTTGAATGCAATTTTCTTGATCACGGACATGAAATATTGACATTGAAATTATTTTTGATGTTGTTGTTGATGGAACAAAGTTTTTGAAATAATGTATGCTTGGAAAACTTATGGAATGAACATTATAGAACAAACTATGCAAAATCCTAACTTACCTTAGGGATATGTAAGATCCCTTCTAACATTTTAGTGAAATTGAATAAGAATATGTCTAATAATGGTGAAATTAGGGTGAAATTGATGAAAAATAACTAAGATGTTATGCTTTTGGTTTCTGAGGCATTCTGATGAGAGAGACACAAAATAAGAAAAATCTACAATTTTTGTGTTTAAAATTTTATTTTTCACTTCCTTTGGTTAGCACATGGCTCCCTCTTCTCGACTAACTTATATCCCTCAAGAATGAGAGGCTCCACTACTACAGAGCGGCTCACTCTCTTTAAACTATTACAATATTGTACTCTAATCAATTAGATTTAATAATGTTGTCTGGAATGCATTGGATGTATGCGTATCACATCAATTAAAGAGAACTTAGACCTTTTTGTGTGTTGATGCATTGATATCCATGTCATGTCACAGGAAGATTCCATAGAAATGTGCTGAGGGATTTCATTACTTTCAATATGGACAAACGAAAGCCTTAAACCTAAATCTGGTAACCATCACAAATGGTAATGGTAGTGTAATGTACGAACAATACCTTTCAAAATTGCACCATCTCTATTTGTAAGCTTCCATCTAATGGTGAATCTGGCTCTTCCTACAGTGCAGTACACAATGAAGATTTCCTAGTGAGTGAGGAGATCCAAAGGCATAATCATAGTCCAAACACCCAAACCGGAACTACAAACTAAACTTTCCACATAATAGATGTGTATTGTTATAATGTGTTGTATATTTACCCAATGTAGCATTATAATGCCTTTGTTTTTGGATATCTTGCAATGATCCCAGACATATGCTTGACACTATCTAAACACATAATATTGGATCTAATGTCACCTAGTGGAAATATTTTAGAGAACTATGATGAGAAAATCCATGAGTAGGTTATGTTGAATTAGAATGAAGGAGCAATGGAAAATATCGAAGGAGTAATGAAACAATGGAATGAGTAATGGAAGAGACAGAGGGAATAATAAAACACACATATGGACAAAATTTGTAAAATTTGAGAGTGCAAATTTTTGTGGTTCATATAGATTTACAAAAATATTCCAGAAAATCACATTATCATTTAACGGGCGCACCTATTTTGAACTATCCAGTGTAGTTCCAAAAATGATAATTGTGCTTATCCAAATAATTCAATCTATGTACAACAGAAATGCATTGGTTGAAAAAACATACCACCAATTAACTTGTATCAATAAGATGTTGATATGTATAGATCTTGAAACCTCAAAATTATTGGAAATGTTTTGACTTTATCCATTGGATTGGGTAGACAAGGAAGAATCCAAAAAAATATTCTCACTTATCATATTCATTCCCATTCAAGAAGCTCCTTCCCATAAATGTCAACTTAAATATTTGCAATTATGAAAAAAAACTTTAAATTTCATTAAACAAGAATGAAAAGAGAAAATCTTCCAACTTATATTTCACACAAACAACATTATCATTCTTTTTCTTTTATTACATGTCCATATGTTATTATTCTTTGTAACAAGGGCTACATAGTAGTAGTACTTACCTACTTAGCTTAAATATAACTTAATTAAACTAAAAAGCAATAAAGACATGAAGATTTCATCACAAAAATAAAATAACTAATAAAATACTGTATTGTTGAATGTGATCATAAAAAATTAAGAAATATGATTAACTAATATTGTATATGTTTGAGAGATGATGTCTTTGATCCATAAATTGTGAATAAAAACCTTTGGATGATAATCACAAACTAAACAATTGACGAAACTGTAATGTGATTATCAACGAAAGATTTTTATTCATAATGTTGTTTATATGAATATATACATTTTAATATATATTTATTGTATATATGTGTGTTTTATTTTTTTATTAAAGTAAATATTTTTTTTTATTAAATTATTAAATTATGTTTTTAATATAATAATAAGTTACGTTAAATTAAAAATATGAAGAAAAAACTATAATTCATAACAATAGAAATAATAGAAAAAGAAAAAATAAATTAAGTAAAAATAAATTAAAACCAAAAATTTTAAAGTAATATAAATAAAAGTTAATACCTCACCTTATCACCTTACAAATAAATATATTTAAATAATAATAAAAAATAACAAAAACTAAATTAATAATATAAAAGCGTTGATGAGAGGAAAACTTTTTTTTGTTAATTCTTTTTTTAAAACTAGTATATAATATATAGTCAAAAGCAAAACCAGAAAACAAACCTGAATCAGTAACCAAAGGTGATGATTTGGCATCCACTTCCGCTTTAAGGCTAGAATTCTCTATTTTTCGTTTAAAACAAGAAACCCCGGACACTTTTAGTTTAAAGTTGGCACAAACTTAGCCATGTTTGCAGAATCCCGAAATCCCCTCCCGCAAGGCAATGCAAAATGCGGAATGCGTTTATTATTAAAATTGGCATAAACTTTACTCATTTTTTGAGAATCCAGAATGCCCCTCCTGCACGGCAAGGTAAATGCGGAATGCTAATTGAGTGATTAGTGGCATCAAAGTTAGAATTCGCATAACTTTACCCATCTATGGGGACTGTGAAATGCTATTTGAGTGATTACTTGCATGAAGGTTAGAATTCGCATAAACTTTCATTTAGAATTCGCATAAACTTTACCCCCGTGTGGGGGCTGCGGAATGCAGCTACCGCACGGCAGTGCAAATGCGGAATGCTATTTGAGAGATTGCTCGCCCCTGCTGAACAGCAGTGTAAATTTGGAATGCTATTTGAGTGATAGAACGCTTGCTTAGCGTGATCCCGCTAATGAAGAATGTTATTCGGGAGGGGAAGACCGTAAGATTCTGCAAACATATTTGAGGCCAATGGACAATCTTCTGCCCGATGTTGCATGCCACAGTCCTCAAAGATCAACTTCCCGAAGCGGCCCTGGAGAACCTGAAGTTATGTCTGCAGCTGCTGCACGATTCTCGGTTCAGTAAGGCAGTTATGCAGCCGCTGCAACCAAATCTTCAGGGCATGCGGGCCTGTGCTCTGTTCATCTTAGAAGATGGCGCCGATGTCAAAGAGAAAATTGTCCATGGCCTGAAGTCAGTTTGCAGAATTTGACGTCTTTCCTCCTCTGGAATAACTTCCCTTAACAGTGGGATAACTGGAGCGATGACAGCCTGGCGATCCCTAACAACTACAGAAAAGTCTCTTTGAAAGGCGTGAAAGATGTAATTAAAATGTACTTTCCGATTTTGTATTTGTTTTGACGGCCACCATTATTTCCTGCAAATCATACATTCTTTCTATGTTAGCTTAATCACTATTTTAAAGTTTTATTTTAGCACACCCCTAGCTTGGAAAACCAATGGCCTGATGTGCATGATGAAGTATAAAATTTGTTTTTTCTATTCTTTTAAAATTCCTTGCACACATTGTTTCGAAAAGAGTTACTAATCACTTCTAATGGAGAACTGTGTGGACTTTTATGTATGTAACCAGGTCTAGCACTTTTCACTGCAGATGTTAGAGTGTTTATGCCTTTCCAAAGAGCATATATAAGAACGGTTTTCTTGCAACGCACATATTGATGACTAGTCTATTTTGTAACGTATAAGAATGCACTTTGGTGACTCTGTCAACTATTACAAATGGATAGACATTTTTTTTAAGTTGTCACATCTTTTTAGTTCTGGCAAATCATATACAAAATTAAGAGATACGTTTCATAATTTAGTTTTAGTAATTAAATAATTTAACTTATAAAAATTATTTTTTAATATAATTTTAATATTGTAATTTTTTTTATCTAAATAATATATTTTTAATAATCATTTTTTTAATATAATTCTAATATTATAATTTTTTGAAACTAAATAATAGTTTTTTAATAATCATAATGGCGTAATAACTTAATAATGATAATTTCGTGAAGAAAAAATTAATTATGATAATTAATGTATCATTTCACTTATAGATAATTTTAATATCTTATTTTAATAATATATTTTTAATATAATATAATATTATTTATTGTATTGTATTAAAATTATATTAATTTCAAACTTTAATATAATTAAATTTAAAGTTTGATATTAAATCATATTTAGAAAAAAAAAAAAATATATCTTTTTAAAATTCTAATATAACTAATTATAGTTTCATTGATGAGATTTATGTAGTTTAAATTAATGGGATTATAACTATAGTATAATATTGTTAGAAATGTTAATCATATTCAATCATGGTTATTTATAGTCCACATGGACAACACAATGAACTATAGTTAACATGTTAACCATATAAATTTATAATTACATGTTGGCAACCATGATCAAACAAGCCTGATAATGGTCAAAGTATACAATGGTCAATCATGGTCAATCTACCTCAATAATGGTCAATCAAACTCAACAATGTTCAATCATTGTTAACTATAGGCAATATTGTCAACCATATTAAACATTAACAACTACGACTCAAGCACATTAACTCATACTTACACATGGTCAACCATTTTATCCATAATCACCCATGGTTGACCATTTTTATTCATAATCGCCCATAGTTGACCATAGTTAACTATGGTCAAATAAATCCAACCATGGTCAATCATAGGCAACACCACAACCATATTTATTCATCCTTAAACCACCTCAAAAAAGGTTAACACAATGCTAGTCCATGATTATCATGGCCAATCATATTTTAAATATTTACATTCATTACTAAGTGAGATACTTTTAAATAATAAATGAATAATTTACATCTAATTTTTATACAAAGTTGAAAAATATTTAGACAGTTCTCAAAACCAATATAAAAGATATATTCATAGTTTGTCAATATATCACATAATAAAACTGAATCTTAATTTTAACCTTTATTTAATTATATTTAAACTAAGCAGCATGGAGTAGCCACTATGTAACATTTGTTAAAATGAAGTTATGATGCTCTGCCCAATAGAGATTTCAAGAATTGATTCCTTTATAGTGCCATGTATCCCAAAAATAAAAATAAAATCCTTGTGCAGTAATTAATGCAGATGTGGATTTCAGGACTCTCCCAGAGAAAACGGGAGAACCATTTAGTGGACATGGCCATTGGGCGTAGCCACGTCAAGTTTCTTGCAGCTCGCTGCTTCTTCCAAAATGCTACGTCATGTGATGATGACACTCCAGTTTATAGGGAGGTGAGAGGCCAACAATGCATGAGTATAATTGTTCACCGTGTTATTCGTGAGATAACAAAATATATTGGTGAGCAGGAAGAGAATTGTTTATTCAATGCAGATCAAAGTCCGCAAAATTTTGCCACTATCTACAATGACGATTGCAAAAGAATATCACTTCTCTATGGTGATATTAAAAATCTCCCCACCCAGTTTGCATGTCCAAAAGACTTCCGATGGGAATAGACAAGTTACTTAGTTTGAGAACATTATTTGTCACAAAACATTGGTGGCAGCATATAATTTGGGAAAGACTTGCGATGGGAATAGACAAGTTACTCAGTTTGAGAACATTATTTGTCACAAAACATTGGTGGCAGCATATAATTTGGGAAGATCATAGTATGATGATACACCTTCAAAATTTGTATAAGTTTGTATAAAGAATGGTCAGTGTAAGAATTTTTATAACATTTTTTATTAATCATCTTATGGCGTTTAAATAGATTTGCATACATTTTCTTACAATATTTTGCTAATAGTTGTTAAACAGAATTTGGCGAGGCGGCAAACCTAATCATTACCATTACTAAGGATCGGGCGGGCCGCTAAGTTTTGGCTGGGCCGCTTAAGATTAATCATTCCTACTAAGGATCAGGCGGGGCCGTTATGGTTATTGATGGATGCAATGATGTCTGGAGGCATCAGTGGGCTAATCAGCTTTTATTGAGATATTGATGGGTTAAGAAGCTCTTTAACTAAATTAAAAATTTCGGCATATTCTTATCAATGGTTCTGAAGACGATAGATGGATAACATTTTGATATCAGAGTTGCTTTGGTTCTTTTTCGCTTCCTCCATAAGCTTTGTACTCAGTCTATATTATTTGCAATTCTTCTAATTTATCTATTTTCCATAAAATATTTTCCGTGTATTGTAAAGGAAATTACATGCGTATTTACGAGTTTTATTTCATTTTAATGAATTAGAACCGTGTATTGTAAGGAAATTACATGTATATTTATAAGTTTTATTTGATTTTGATGAATTAGTATATTTTTCATTAGTTACTTTATCGCTATAACTAAGTTAATTGAGGTAGCTGTATAATGAAATATTTTTGTTTGGCTTAAAAGAAAAATAACAATTTTATATTCATTTAAAATTTTGATTTTTTAACAAAACATTTTATTAATAAAAATAAATTTAATTATATTTTATAACTTAAACCTAATCTAACAAGTTAAAATTTTAAATTATATTACAAATTACTTCAATTCCTATTTAAAAGCTTTGATTTAAATTTAATTGTTTAAAACATAACATCATTAATTTAGCTTTAATGGTCTAAAAGATATGTTTGAAATATTCTATAAGTTTCTCAATTACATGGTTTGCTTAAATTTTTTAGGGATATCTGAATTTTATCAATATTCAACATGAGTTTTGACATCTGTCTAAATAAATAAAAATATTTAGTTCTCAACTTGGATTTAGCATATAGTATATATAAAAAAACAACTTCAACCTTAACAAAATGTATTATTTATCATTTGAAATAGATTTTATAGCTTAATATCACAGTTGCTTTTGAGTAATTTAGATTTTTGATATCAGAATTGCTTTTATTATTTTTGATACCTCCAAAAGGTTTGTACTATGTATTATTTGTCATTGTAATCTTCATAATTTATCTCCTTTCCATAAAATGTTCCCATGTGTATTGTAATGAAATTACAAGTGTGTTTTATGAGTTTTATTGGATTTTGATGGATTAGTGTATTTTTATATTTATTTTAAAATTTTAATTTTAATTTTTAGAAAATAAATTAAATTGATTTTATAATTTAAATTTAATTTCTTTTTAAATTACATGTTCAAATTCTAAATCCAGCTTTTATATATATATATATATATAGATAATAATTTAAATTTAATTACTTAAAATATAACTTTTTAATTTGAATTTAATCATTTAAATTTAAAATATAATAATATTTTCAATTATATGGCTGGATTAAAATATCAATTATGTCCATGTGTGAATTTTGTCTATGCACAACATTAAGTTGGCATGTGTTCGTCTTAAATTTTAAAAAAAAAGAAAATAGAGATCTAGTTTTTAAAGAAGATTTTACACACACACACACACACATATATATATATATAGTATTATTTATTATTTGAAATAAATATTGAAGAATTTTACATCATGAAAATAAATTTAAAAATCATTTTTTAATTTTTAATATTTAATTTTTCATAGTTAACCATTTAAAATTTATATGATTTTATTTCTTTAAAAATAAAGTTTATTTTATTTTTACTTTTAGTTAATATTTAATATTTGGAGTTATTATGGATTCTAGAGTGAAATAGGATATATTAATCATGTTCTTATTGATTCAATAACATTATCATTATAATTTATTATAAAATAGAAATTGCACCAAATGTTGCGAAGGAAATGCCATAAGGCATAAATTTGAGAAGAATAGTGAGAATTGTGACATATAGAAGATCACGAGATACAATTTTTTTTTTTTTTAAATGTCATTCAAAGATAAAAGATAAAGAGAAATCACTTAGATTATGCCAAATTTAGATATTTTATAACCTTTCCAACATAGATTTCTTCTCAATTTTTAGAGATGCTCTTTTAAGTTCTAGTAACAAATATTGGATCAAAAATATGTTGTTTTACATTATATCGAATTGTCTCACTTGATAAAAAGCTTACAATATTTTACTACTTTCTCTTAAGGTTTTCCAAAATGACAAATTCAAAATTTACCATTGGATGAACTAGTTTAAAGCAAAGCTACAAAATAGATATATCAATAAAGTTAGTCACTCACATAGAAAATTTGCATTGTTTGATAGAAGATAATTGGATCTTTTGCTGAGCATTGATTAAATAATTATTTTAGTTGATATATCAACTTTAATTCACTATTCAGTGATACCATGGTGAACTCTTTTGGTAGTAGTCACTAGCTTTCCTTTAGTCACCATGATATTATGCTATGTAAATAAATGCAAAGGGATTTTTATGCCTGAGAAAGGAGAACTTATTCCCAAAAATTTAAAATGGGCTGTGGAGTGTACATTTGATGCCAGGATTGTTTCCTTCCACACATATTTGGTGGATATTTCTTTCTCCTCTCCTAGTCATTTATGACTATTTTTCAATATTGAACTATCTCACTTGATCAAAAGCTTACAGTCTTATGGAAAATATTCTTTGAAATTTTATTACATGTAGGTTCTAATGCTTAGAAATTCCCACACCAGGGTGGTTATATCTACCATGAACAAAACGTTGTGAAACAAAGAAATATAGGCTTGCGCAAATCCATATGAAATTCCCTTATGATCTTTAAGGACTCCAAAACCGGATTAAAGATATGAATAACACAACCAAATTCAATTTAAATAAAATAAAATTCTATAAGTTTGAGTGAAAAATTATCATAAGTCTCCTAACTTCAATTACAATAAAATAAAAATCTAAAAATTTTGAATGTTACTCATGAAAATTCAATGAATGGAGACTCCGTTAATTGTTTGATTAGTTTTTAATCAATATTAGGATAGATTTACTATTTTGGAAAAAATATCATACTTATTCACGTGATGATTCAACAAGGATTAGTTTGTAACACCCGGTGTCTTTGTTTTTTGCATGGACTTTACAATCAATTACAGATGAAGAGGTTTTATTTTACATGTTTCTTTATGAATCTCCTATACGTGTTCATAGGATAGGAATGCAAATCTAGTTACAACACGCCTACTAGGTAGCAAAAAGTGTTGACATTGTACTATATACTAGATTAGTAGCAATACAATATTAGTAATGGATGAATCATGAGAAATATTACTCTTAAATAAAGAAATCTATGGCTCTATCACACCCCCTAAATGTTTTTAGAATAAGTTTGGTTCAATTTTGTTGCTTAAAGAACATGATGTAATTTCATAATACATGGTTGATTTGATCCTATCAAACTATTATCATATAATATTGATAATGGATGGAGTGTCCACTTAAAATATTTCCAAGAACTACTTAATAAGAGAAAAAGAGTATCTGATGTGCAATAAAAAGGCTATCAACTGGTCTTAATCTACAAAACCTGGATTAAAAATATGAATAGCACATTCAAACCAATGAAAACTACATAATATTTGGGAATAATTAACACATTATAACATATAAACAATGGTATTTTTGTTTCAGTCACATCTATCAAAACCATACACATTCTACCTTTTCACATTCCAACTTCCAATTGAGAAATAATCAAGGAAAATCATAATTAGTTCCAAGCAATCTGATGGCAATGACGTTCTACTAGTGGGTGGTGTACATGTAGTTCAATCGAAACATTTTGTGTGGTTAAGGGAGAAGTTAATCGAGATGGAAAAATAGGGCGATTTAAGCATTAAAACCTGCATTTTACTTAAAACGACCCCCTTCTTCTCTACTACTCCATACACTGTGGTGAAGTGGATGAGTGTACACCTAAATGCATGTTTTACAATTATTTTCTTTTTCATGGGTTGACAATGATAGTAAAAGTAAAATCAACATTTTATAACAAATGATAATTCAAGGAAAAATATTAAAATTGAAGTATTATCTAAGAAAATCTAGATAGGTGTGATTTTGAATGTAAGAATGCATGATAAATAAATAATTTACTACTGATAACACAAAAAAATACTCACTAATTTTGGTAAAAATTGTCCTCTTTTCTCTCAATTTTTTTGTGCACTTCCCATTTACACTTAATTTTTTCATGTCACTAGAACCCATGGTAGTAGACATAAATAAAATAAAGAAACCTACAAATTGTAAAATAGTTCAAGAATAATAGTTTTTTTGTGATTTTTTTCATGTCACTAGAACCCATGGTCGTACACATAAATAAAATAAAGCAGCCTACCAATTGTAAAATAGTTCAAGAATAACAATTTTTTTTCCAATATTAAAGATTCTTTGCAACATCTTATTCATTCTAAGGTTTATTTTATAAAATCAATACATCATCTATAAAAGTTAATAACGTACCATTTATATAATATAAATGTTCCTTTGCTGAGAAATGAGAACTCTGAGAAAACATCTCACCTACAAAGGTTTATTTTATAGAATCAATACATCATTTGCAAAAGTTAATAACTAAGAAACCCTGGTTACTGTAAGAAAAATTATAACTAAGAAACTGTAAAAAAAAATTATAACTAAGAAACCTTAGTCTCTCACAGAAATTAAAATCGAAAAAGTAATATAGTGACCAAACCCTCAATGGAAAACCGCAAAAACTCTAGTCTAGAAGGACTGATGAACAAATAGGGAAAGCACTGAAAGAGAAACCCTCTTCTAGAGAATGAAAGGGGAATAAGCCTCCGTTATTGCTTGGATGTAAGTTTCATCAAGGTGTAATTCATAATTATCATATACAATTTAACCAATTTTTCCATCACGAAATATGAAAACCACCCTTCAAACCATAAAATGTGTTTGTGCGCAATCCATTATAATACGAGCTACGTTGTTCACTTTTAGATCTGTTTGATTGCTCACCATACCATCTAGTTCGAGAAACCATTCAACCCATTACACATCTTGATAAGAAATGCAGAAGACAGAAGTTTAGACAAACACATGGGAGCTCACAGGTGCAGATCACTAGGAGCTCCCACCAGCAAATGCATTCGCTTGGCATTCTTCATTAAGCACCAGGAATTAAATAGATACATAGGCAAAACAGATTCCTAATTAATAGGAACTGAATGTCAAATAAAGAGCAAATCATAACTACGTAACCTATTCTCCATTAATTTCTAACACCCCCCCTTAATGGAGAAAGGGATTTTTAAACACACCTAAAGTGTCCCTAAACAAATCAAACTTCAGTCTTCCTAGTGGCTTAGTGAATATGTCAGCCATATTATCACAAGAATTACAATAGTCTACAGAAATCTCTTTAGACTGCACTTTCTCCCTAACAAAATGAAATTGAGTGTCTATGTGCTTAGTGTTTTTATGAAACACAGGATTGTAAGCCAGTTTGATGGAACTTTGATTGTCACAATTGATGATCGTAGCTTCTGTCTGTTCTTCCCCTGCATCTTGGAGAAGTCTACGCAACCAAACTGCTTCACATGTCGCTGCACACATAGCTTGATATTCAGCTTCTGCCGAGGATAAAGCAACAGTATGCTGCTTCTTGCTGCACCAAGAGATGACCCCGGAACCAATGTTGAAGGCATAACCTGTAATTGATCTTCTGTCATCTAGATTTCCCGCCCAATCAGAGTCTGTATACCCTGTCAACTTAACATCAAATGAGTCAGAATACAAAATACCAAAATCTGATGTTCCTTGCAGATACCTTAATACTCCTTTCGCTGCACTCCAGTGACTGTCATGAGGTTGAGTCATAAACTGACTCAAAACACTTGCTGCATAGGCTATGTCAGGTCTTGTTGTAGTCAAATAAATAAGACTACCAACCAACTGTCTGTACAATGTTGCATCTGCATATTTCGAACCATCATCCATCTGAAGCTTGCTATTCTGCTGTAAAGGTATGCATGAAGGCTTACACTCATCCATCTTAAACCTGGATAACAGACTCTTTGCATACTTACCCTGGGACAAGAAAGTTTGACTTGAATCTCTCCAAACTTCTAGACCCAAACAGTATTGCATTTCTCCAAGGTCCTTCATCTCAAATTTCTGTGATAATTACTGCTTGATTTCTTCAATGAGATTGTCTGCACTTCCTGTTATTATCAAATCATCTACATACAAAGAAATCACCACTATCTGCCCTTCATTATTAAACATGGTATATAAATTGGGATCATTTTTGCTCCTTTCATAACCATTCATGAGGAAAAAGGAATCAATTTTTTCATACCAGGATCTAGGTGCCTGCTTTAAACCATATAAAGCTTTCTTTAATCTACACACTAGATGTTCTTCTCCCTTCTTAACAAATCCTTCAGGCTGTACTAAGTATACTTCTTCTTTTAAATCACCGTTTAAGAAAGCAAACTTAACATCTAATTGATGTATTTTCCAATGATGTTTAGTGGCTAAAGAAATGATCATTCTAATGGTGTTTAATTTTGCAACAAGGGCAAATGTCTCCTCAAAATCAATACCTTCTATCTGGGAATATCCCTTTGCCACCAACCTTGCTTTATGTTTATCAATAGACCCATCTGCTCTAAATTTCAACTTAAATAACCATTTGCAACCTATGGGTTGTTTATCATCAGGAAGTTTTACTAGATCACACGTATTGTTCTTAATGATGGATTCATATTCCTCATTCATTGCTTTCTTCCATTCAAGAATTTTACTAGCTTCATAAAAGTTAGAAGGTTTTTCAATGTTTAACATACCAGTCATAAGCGCATAATCCCTATATCGAGCTGGTAACTATCTTGGCCTATTTGATCTTCTGAGTGGTGGGGGTTCAATTATTCTTCTTATTTCTTCCCTTTGTGGACTGAACTCCACATTATCCTGCCACTGCTATACCTGCTGTTGTTCCTGCTTCTGTTCCTGCTTTTGTTCCTGCTGCTGACTGACTCCTGTTTCAGTATCCTCTTCTGAGAGTAAGGGCGCATGCCATTCTTCATTGTTTTGGACAGGATTTCCATTATCAATCTGTTCATGGAATAATACATCTCTACTGACAAACACCTTGTGAGTAGCAGGGTCAAACAATTTGTAAGCCTTATACTCACTGCAGTATCCAATGAACGTGCATTTAATGGCCTTTGAATCTAACTTCTTCCTATTCTCTTTAGGAGCATGTGCAAAAGCTTTATAGCCAAATACTCTAAGATGACTTACTGCAGGCTTGAAGCCAAAAAATGCTTCAAAAGGAGTATTATACTCAAGAATTTTATTAGGACTCCTATTCTTTAAATACACTGCAGTATCAACAGCTTCTGCCCAAAAACCATTGGTTAGATTCTTACCTTTCAACATACTGCGAGCAAACTCCACCAGTGTTCTGTTTTTCCTCTCAGAAACTCCATTCTGCTGAGGAGTGTAAGGTGTTGTGAATTGTTGCTGTATCCCATGCTCGTTGCAATATTTGGTGAAGACTCCTTTCTTGAATTCCCCCCCTTGATCTGATTGAAGAATCCTGATGAACTTTCCTGTTTGCTTCTCAATCATGTTTCTGAATTGCTTGAAATATTCAAAAGCATGACTTTTCTGTTTAAGAAAATACACCCATGCGAATCTTCTACATTCATCAACAAAGATTAAAAAATAATAGGCCCCCCCTAACGACCTCGTCTGCATCGGGCCACATAAGTCAGTATGTACAAGTTCAAGTATATCCCTTTGTTTTCTATCTTTAACGACATGAAATTCATCTCTATGCTATTTACCGAACGCACATGCCTCACAATCAATATGCAAATTTTTCAAAACAGGAAGACCCTCTACCATACCTTTGTTTTGCAGCAGAAAGAGATCACCAAAGTTAATATGCCCAAGTCGCTGATGCCACAAATTTTCAGCAGACTTATTTGATGCCATCAAGGCTTGCTGAGGCGTACTTTTCACATCCAACTTGTAGAGTCCTCCTATGCGAATACCTGTAGCAATGGGCTTCATCTGATCCAACAAATCTTTAATAATGCAATAAGATTTAAAAAATTCTACCTTGAGGTCCTGATCTGTAATCTTGGACACAGAAATCAGGTTCTTCTTAATGCCGGGAACATACCACACATCAGATATATTCCTGATCTTACCATCGGGTAGAGTAACAAGGACATCTCCATGTCCCTTGATCTCGTACCCACTATTATCTCCAAGATAGACTTTTACTCCAGAGTTGGATTCTTTAAAATTTCTGAACCATTGCTTTTTACCTGACATATGCGAGGAGGCTCCAGAATCCACGAACCAAATATCTGATTCATCCTCTTCAGTAGCAGTGTCAGCCTCGGCCATAAATAGTCTAACATCTAGATTCTGATCTGGGTCTGTATCTGCATCTGCATCCGCCAAATGACCTGCATGCCTTCTCTGATTGTACCTCTCTTGATTTACCTTCTTCTTGCGACAAAATTTAGCAATATGGCCTATCTTACCACAATAAAAACATTCAGGAGCATAGTCATTTCTATACGAGGTCATACCTTGTGGTGTCATTTTTGATGTGTTGCCCCTCCTATGATCAGCCCTCGCTCTCCCTTTTGGCTTGAACCTTGTTATCAATGCAAGATATGGATCTTGAGGCTTGAGAGACGACCTCCTTTCCTCTTCATGTAGCAAAATTCCAGTAAGCTCTTCAAAACACGGAGGCTTTTCCCTTGCATTCAATCCAGTTATAAACATCTGATAGTCATCTGTCATACCGTTCATGGTGATTGTCACCAGATCATCATTTGCCACGGTTTGACCGATATCAAATAGTTTATCTTTAACTTCCTTTATCCGGGATAAGAATGACGAAACAGACTCATTCTCCTGCATCTTGATTGAGAGGATCTTCTTCCTGAGGAACAACGTTCGGCTGGTGTTCTTGATTTCATACATGTCTTTGAGAGTTGTCCAGATTTCAGTCGCTATCTTGCAATCCCGAATATGAGGGATGATGCAGTCTTTAACTGACAATTTTAGTAGGACCTTTGCCTTCAGCTCCCTTTTCTCCCATTCTTGAATTGTTGCATTCATTCCACAATTTGCAATCGTCGGCTTACCTTCATCGCCGATGACAATACTATAGGTATTCTGTCCTTCAAGCAAAGTCTGAAGCTTAAATTTCCAATTTGTGTAATTGGAACCATCCAATTTGCTGCTTTCATTTAAATAATCTGCCATCTGAGCATTCATCTTGGAAAAAAAAATTGGATAAAAAAGATTTACTTAATGAGGGCCTTCAAGTTTCAAATAGAATAAAAAAAACTTGATTGTATCCAATCTTTTTTTTAACCACGCTTGGATCAAATTGTCAAATCAATATATATATAATTGACAATATATATATATATATATATATAATAAAAAACTTCTACAATCAAATTTGATCACAACAAAAAAAAAACTCTAACTCAAATCTGGAAATGGCGAGCTTCAAGGAGTAGTCGACGCATCACATCAACATCACAACACCCCTGTGAGCTGTGAAAGCCCTTCTGTGGACCGCCCCTCTGTATTGAACGATCCTATAAGGTTGGCATCGAATCGTTTCTTGAATGGTGCTCAGTACTTCGATGCAGCTTTGTCCTTCGATGGAGAATGGATCAACTCCTGCATGTTGTTACCGAATCCGACCAAAAAATCACAATTCACAAGGAGTCTGCTAAAAGCGAGAACGCTTTGAAATCTGGAAACACAGAGTACCCTTCCAATTTCAACACCGCAAGCCGTGACCGCAACACCCGCGGCCCGAGCCTTCTTCGCCCGGATCACGGAAGGTGCGCGCAGTGCCCTGTCGCAGCGGAGGTCATGGCTGGAGATGGTGGATCGGAGCGCCTTGAAGAGTGGATTTGAAATGCAGTCTACCAAGGGTGTGGAGTTCAGCGGAGAAACAAAGTAATCACGAGTTCATGCGGCGTAATTCCAAGAGCAGCTTTTATTCAGAAAGTTAAACTGGCAAACATGCCCGAATTAAGGTACTTGTCATCGAATAGAAACTTGCCAATGCTGATCACCAATGAATCAAATTCTTTTTAACCGTCAGCATTGTTACACTGACAAGAATAAAAAATAGGTATAATACACAATTTTTTTTTGTTTGGCGTTACACTGGCAGAAAATAAACAATGGTGACTTCACAGTGCAAAAAAAAAATTTAATTTGCAGTTAAAACCTTTTCAACGGCCACACTAATTTCTGGTCTTTGGCCTCATATACAAAAAAAAATTCTCACGCATTTCTCAAAGCATGTGGCAACCTTCACGCCAAAGTCGGCCTTTTAGCACAGGAGTCCCAGATTCAATACAATTTATGGACAGTTACAAAAGAAATCATTGGCGCATATAAAATTAATGTCGTTCTAATTTCCAACAGCAAGTGTTTCACAATGAAGAATTAGCCCAGAACCAAGGCGCATAAAAAACAGAACCGTTTTACCTAAATTCGCTCTCACAGCATCAATTACCTCCCGCTCTTCAGTCTTCCAGCAAATTGACTCATCCAGCGCTTGTGCTCTCAACATCACAACGCTTCTAGACACCGCCTCCACAAGCAAGGTTGCCTTCACGGCCTCAAGGTCTGCCTCACGCAGTCACAGAAAACGCAGATAGCTGAACGAGCCACCAAACTCGCCTTCACGGCTTGCCTCTCACACAACCTCTCTCAGCTCTTCCTGAGCTCTGATACGATGATAAGAAATGCAAAAGACAGAAGTTTAGACAAACACACAGGAGCTCACAGGTGCAGATCACCAGGAGCTCCCACCAGCAAATGCATTCGCTTGGCATTCTTCATTAAGCATCAGGAATTAAATAGATACATAGGCAAAACAGATTCCTAATTAATAGGAACTGAATGTCAAATAAAGAGCAAATCATAACTACATAACCTATTCTCCATTAATTTCTAACACATCTTAACTATTAGTTTTATATTAACTATTAATTGTTAATCCAAGGACCTAACTATTAGTTTTCTATTAACTATTAATTAACAATTTTTCCTAGTAGAATTTCACAAAGCTTCACATAATTCTTTGATTGTATATGTATTCAAATCATAAAATATATTATATGTAAAATTATTTTTATGTTTTATATACACAAACTGTTTGCAACAATTCTTTGATTGTATATTAATTTGAATCATAAAATATATGCAATTTTTTTTTTTATTTTTTTTTATACAGAACTCTTTTTTTTATAAAGAAAGTTCTTTTTTATAAAGAAATTTCTAGATAACCATTTTTATTCTATATTAATTTTTTTTCAAATATTTTAGAACTTAAAATGATTTTAATTATACATTAATTTATTCTTCTCATACTTTTAATAAAAAATAGTTAAATCTCAAAAGATTTGGAGAACTCAATTTTTAAATGATAACATTGAGCATATACATTTATATTTTGAAAAAGAGTTAGTTTTGGGTGTGTTTTTTCAAAAGTGGAATAAATATCTAATATTATATGAAATATAAAAGATGTTATAAATGAAATATTTCAGAATTTAAAGTGATTTTAATTGAATATTAATTTATTCTTCCCATATTTTTAGTCACAAATGGTAAAGGCTGAAAAGATTTGGAAATAAATAATAAATAGTATCGGAAATATAAAAGATATTATAAATGAGATGGAGCCTATAGTCAATTCTAATCAATGATAGGTGGTTTATTTTGAAATGAAAAAGAAAACAAAAAAAATCTGAAAAAAAACAAAGGAAAAAAAAAGTCTTGAAAAGAAATAAACTTCTAATTCTTATTTGTAATTAATTTTTTAATCAAATTTTCAATTTCTAACTCATTAATTCTAATTAATTTTTCTTTTAAATAAACTCAGTTTTTAAATCACTCCATAATACCTAATCATAAACTTCCATTAAAATGACCTTAAAAAATATAATCTTAACAACCTTATCCATACACGATTCAATGACATGAACATGATTTCAAGTTAGATCGATTAGGGATTAAGCAATATTTCGTAATATGTAATATATATAATCAGAGGAGGTTGACGAATCGACCTGAGGATAAACAGTATGCCTCCTGGGCTTGTTTTCGCTTCTTGAGCTCATTTAGATTATGCATTTGGAAAATATTGCAAAACTTGATGAATATGAGACTTTCTTGAACTTATTTAGAATCTGTATTTTGAATTTCTTTGGATTGTGTATGATTTTCTTGAACTGTATTTTGAATTTATTTTCTTCGACTTATTTAGAATGTGTACTTTAAATTTAAATTTATTTGGACTGTGTATAAATTTAATATACAGAAATTTTCCATTCCGAAAATATTACAAAATTGGATAGGAAAAATTAGATGAAAAAATGGAACTCATTTTTATAAATTCAATTCCAAAGCATTTCCAAATACGAATCCAAGCATTACAATGTTGAAATATTTATAGTTATATTAGAGTCCCTGCTTATAAGGTGTAGTACGTTGGATTTTAAAATATATAAAGAGTTAAAAGAATTTTATACAATTGTATGAAATATCACCAATTAGAGTAAGTTAGATACTGGAGACTTCAAATCTCTCGAATTCGATGTCTGTAGTCAACAATTCCATGGTTGCAGTGAACCAAACCTCTATGATAGTACTTCCTGGGATGGAACAACGCTGATGCTGAAAACCTATACTCAACAATTTCACGGTTGCCGGAAGATTAAAAATGTTTTCCTAATATAGCATAAATTTAGTGCAGGGAACACCATACTTCTTGGGGATGGAGGGATACCATACTTATTGGGAATGGAGGGATGGAGGTACTCAAAGCTTATAAGGAAAATAATACCCAGAAATGAGATTTTAGTTTGGCCTGCAATCAAATACAAGAAAGGTTGTAATGTTGTATTTTATTTCATAGCAAAGTGAAAGAGACATTAGTGAGGTTTAGTGGGGTAGTTAGTTAGTTATCTTAGCTTAAATGAAGGAGGTATAGATCGAATGGCCTAAAAAATTTCAATCCTTTAACATTGATCCAATAACCCAAAAAAGAACATAATGGAAACTTAAGAAGTTGTTTTCAAATAAGAATGTCTTACGGCATAATAATGCTAAATATATATTAATTTTATTATTATTATTATTATTAATAATAAAAAAATAGTAATATTATAAAAAACACTAATTTAGAAAATATAATTCATAATAATTAAATTGGAGTGGAGGATAGTGTCATTGAGGATGTCAGATATAGTAGACAAAGCCACTTTAGACTCAATTTTTCACCTTGCACGCAACTTGATGAGGTCGTGCTGGTAGTTACCTATGACCATAGCTTGCACCTGAATGGCACCACATACAAAATTATTGAATCAACACTTGGTGGTGTTCATTAACAAAATTTACGCTCAATAGAGTTTGAAGGAAAAGTAATAGGGAAATCTAGATATATGCCACCAATGGCAACCTTTAGTGAGTGAATGGGAAGGGCATTGGAAGTGCACCCAATTTTTATAATTTTTTTTTCCATTTTTAAATACTATTGTCAAATATTTAATCATTTTTTCGTAAATGTGTGTGTTATATCCACAAAAGGTTGTGGCACTCAAAATGAACCCGACATCTATATGTCGATTGCATATTTCTAAAATGTATTATAATTTGAGGATCATGCTTCTTTGTGGTAAAAAATGCATACCAAACATTTTAGGTTGATTACACATTTCAATAATATCTCAAAATTTGATAGTTGGGAGAAACCATAATATTGTGAGATATTTTTGGAATCTGCAATCGGTATAAGTTCAGTACTCCACTCTAGCTTAATAATAAAAACATGGGGAAGTTGGTGTGATTATGGTTCTGACATGGAAGAATGGCCATGAGGAAGAAATAAATATGGAATTCTAGTAGAATGAGTGACAAGATGGATTGTGCAAAAGTAGAGAAGAGCATCATGCAACTTGAGGTGGTAGTACTAGAACAGTTAGAAATTTGCATATTAGAGAGGATACTCTCTATATATCTATGTACAAAGGAATTTTATTTGGTCATGAATAAGGGATTATAAATCACAGCCTCGTAGTGAGTGCTAATTGAAACTTCCATTGGGAGCTCAATATTTCTTGGATGTGTTTTGTCACAAGTACCAAATGTTGAATGATAAGTCTTGGGAGATTAACATGGATGTCTTGTAAGACCTACCTTATTTCAAGGATTACACCAAGCTAGGATGCTTTTTATAAAGTTGTTTTTTATCATGACAGAGCATTGTCAACCCCCATCGAGGCTTATGCTTACGCAATAAATGTAGTTTCGGCCCAGAGAATCTCATCTATGAATGTAGTGCTAGCATTGTGTGAAAGAAGACTAGGAGAAGGTTTCAATTAATGAAAGGATGGAAGCAAGTTTGAGAATCCAATGTTTTTATTCTCTGCCGTGGGGTATCTAAAGGCATGTGATATTTAATCTTCTTTAAAAATTCATGAAATACAAGAAGATGTATGTTGTGTTATCAGTTGTGGCTATTTTTATTGAGCATGTCAATGGAGGTAGAGACACGAGATGAAATTATTCCCATCTTCAAGGTAGAACCATATCAATAATTTAAAATATTGTTTTGTGTGAATGAAAAAGTTAGGGCGAATATGGAAAATTTATAAACTACCAATGACTAGTAAAGTCATAAATTTTATTAATAATTTGTTTGTCATACAAAGTATATTTGTAAAGGTTGTAGACGTAGAGATGTTATTTGATGGAATTATTAGGCTACTTTTCTTAGAGGTGGAATTCAAAATCATCACTATTTGATTTCTTGTTAGAAATGATAGTGACCCAAACAATTCTCATCTTTTTTTTTTTTCATTTGAAGATTTGAGCTCCATAGTTATGAATTTAATTTAATTCCTTTAGAGTGTTGATCGAATGATCATTATTCTAGGGTTTCTTGGCTCATCCAATTTTAGCATACAATTTGACGAAGCTAATTTCAAACATATTTCAGCCTTATCTGGTATTTTCTAGAAATTTTCAATTCGCAGGTCCATATTATACATTGTTTCTTTTAATATTGCACATAATTACTAGTTGAAAATTATCCATAATGCATCTTTAAATCTTGTTCATATCCATAAATTGGAGAAGGATTTTAGTTTTTGTCGATGGGAACTTGATACCTTCTTCCCATCTGTAGACAATGTGCAGGATTTATTGGAAAGTATGCATTAGAGGAAATTTCAGCCTAAAAGTGCACATGAAATCTTCATGTGCATAATATGTAAACCAATCAAAATATTTTGAATTTTAAAAGATATGCATAAAAACATTTTGGAGGGAAAAGAAGAAAATTAATTTTTAAATTGTATTCTTGACTTATCCCCTTATAGATTTACTGAAATTTCAAGCGTGGACACTTGTTGGATGTGGAATTAAATTCCACATCCAACGAGTACCCATTATGCATACTTCTAAGAATACCCACACTGAAATAAATTGAAGATATATCAAGAAAGTTTGTTCATCATAATGATAGTCACCTATTATAAAACATGTCTTACCCTAGTATGTATCACTTTGTTTCTCCATCTAGCCCGTGCTACCAAAATCTCACCAAGTCATGAGAAAAAAGCCCAAGTTAACTCATTTTGACACTCTCGTTCACATGAGGAAACTCTTACATGGTGGAATCTGATCACCTTCACCTCATCTATATATTTTTCCTATTCAGACAAAGCACTATAAAGTGGCTTAAAGAATTTAAATGAGGAAACATCACCCACTCCAAATATTTTTCCCAATTCGCATTGGGGAGAAACTAAAAATCTTCATTCCCTCCATTTACCTATAAATTGAGATATTATCCCTTTAGAAAGGGATTGGAATTCATAACATCGTTACATTGTTGAGATCATCATTAAGAGAGGCTATTGGACCTAAGAGCTAGAGGAGGTCATGCTAAAACTTCAACACTTGGTTTTAAACTTTCATCTACTTATTAATATATCGATCTACTATTCTTCCCTCCAAAATATTATTTAGTGATCATTTCTATTCTTTTTAAGTAATCATTGTTTTGAGGCTTATATTTTAATGGTTTATTCAATGGTTCTTATTTTTTTATCTATTATGTTTTTATTGGTAATTATATTATTATGCTATGAAAGGTTAGGTTTGTTTTCCTTTCTGAATTGGGTAAGCCTATGAAGAAATCTAGGATCATTTCCTAGTTACGCTGACAAAATTAACACATCTACATAGAAAGGGAAGCAAGTTCTTCATTAGCATTAATTTATCAATCTTGCTTAATTTGTTGCATTGTTGAATGGGTCTTCTTCAGGGAAAATTTGAAGGATGGAAAATTGTCTTGAAGTTTAAAAGCATAGGCAAATCTCATTACTCCCTAATATGAAAACTATAAATGTTTTATTGGTGTATTTGTAAAATTATTCAAATTAATAAGGATTTTGTATATACTCTCTATATAATGTTGGCAAATTTGAGGGTAAAATATGGCAAATCATTTTTATAAAAAATGGAAATTGAATAATATTCTCTTTGGAAAAATCATGGAGAATTAGCCCACTTGTGAATATTAGCAGCTAAAATTTTCCATGGTCATCTTAAAATATTGAATCCCTTATCCTATATATCTTGTGTTTCTAGGAAAACCCGAGAGGGAAATGATTTATTCATCTAATAATTATTCCATACAGCATAATTGGTGAATCCATTAGGGAGAATATTGTTTCCCTATTGATTTTATATCTCCTATATATCAGATCTATAATCTCATCAGCGATTGAGTTCCTTTCAATTGCATGCATGCTATTTTAATATATTTTAGTTAGATTGGTTTTTACCCAGATTGTATTTTTTGAGAAAAAATCCTATAAGACTTCCTGTAAGTAGAAAATAGAGAATTATAATACATATTTCATGTGTACCCAATGTCTTACTATTGTTTATAATTCATTTTATTCTTCATATTAAACCCATGTTGCTATTTTAAGACTATGTTTTTCTCCCTTGCTATGGATTTCTGTGTCCCTTTTTTCCTTATCTTGGTCTTGGAGTCTTTGTTGTCCCAAAATTTGATTACTTTTGTTGCATTCATCATTTTACTTCTAAATATTACTATATCTTGAATCCTTAAATTAAAAAAGAAATCAGTTTCACTTCTTATTTTATTTATTATTCAGTTCATATTAGTGCACATTTAACTTGAGTATGACTTTCTACATTTGTTTGGTGTGTTGGAATTTTCATTGTGCTTGTTTATTTTGGGAAACCAATTGTGTTACTCTCTTCTTGTACATTTATTTTTCACTGAAATAGAATCTAAAGAGCATGATATTCATGGTTTGATTTAGATTCAGAATGAATTTCATATGCCAATACCCCTATAAAATACATTAAATAAGTTCCCTAAGAGAAATCACATAATAAAAATGATTAGGAACTCTTGCAATAGGAAAAAAATACAGTAGAGTAGGCTAGGATTTTGGGTTAAGTTATGCAAGTCAACTCTCCAAGGTTGCAAACTAGAGTAGAGTCACTATCCAGTGAAAATTCTACTACACCTTTATTGACTAGGACCGCTCCTCTCATATAAGAGTTAAGTGTGAGGAAACATCAAAATTTATGAGAAGGTTTCCCACATTTGAGTGCATATCGTTGGAAATTATATGTATTAGGGATTCGTTTACGAATTTTGGGTCTGATTCAGTGACTTTGGTACCCTACCCACACAACGAGTTGCTTATGATTATGAATGCTTCGATAATAAAAATTAGTTTTAGGTAAGGATTAATCACCAAAATATTAGGGAAACATACACAAGGTGACCAGGGTGGGCTTCCATGGTACCTAAAGATAGATGAACATACCTAATCTTTTTTTTCTTGGGTGGGTACTCATCTCTATGAGAGTTCTTTCACCCTTGAAACTAAGGTTCAAGTAGAGATCAAGAGTAATTGTAACTATCTCTATCCAAAATAGCTTCTTATATTCCTTCTATATTGGGTTTCTTCTGCAATGACTTTTGACAATAAAAAAAATTGACTGCTTGTTGATCTCTTAAGTCTATTTTCTTGTTATGAGTTTTTTGTTTGTTACTGAGACTGTATATACATAAAAATTTAATAAACTAGTGAAACAAATATCATTTACCATGGATATTACAAGACCTCGTCATTTTAGATGTTTACGATGCTTTCCTCCACTCAATTTCTAATATCCCGTTTTGGGGATATCTCTAAAACACGGCAAACTCTAACCAGAGATAGACGGGTAGGGTATTTACCAGATATATCGCCTCAGAAAAGAGGACGAAATCTGGAGGCTACCTGGCCCTTTACAGACTCTATCTAAGAGTGAAAGATAAATGCACCAAGTGGTATAGAACTAGAATGCTCAAACAATAATAGTGCAGTAGACATATAATATCATAGAAAGAGAATACGACAACTACGACAACTCATCCAGAAAACATAGAGAGAAAATGATGAGCCATTTTATTAATCTGAGAAATGTAATGAAGTACAATAGGCTAATCTTGCTCAAGGCAAGTGAGAAAACACTCTCAGAGAATACTGGAAATGGTTGCTATATGAACTGCGTCCCAGCTACTGGAAAATCGTCGTGTAGCTGCTGCTGCTGGAATGGACTGAAAACTAGCGGCTAATCCCCTTGCCGAAATGAGTTGAAAATCGGAAAACCTCCTCTCCTCAACAACCCGAACAAAATCCAAAAACCATTCCGAGAATGGCCAACCCCAGAAATCACCAGAAACTGCCTCCCCAATGATTTACACTGGCCTCCAAGGCACTGCGCAGTGGCTAGATAGAAACAGTTGAAACACTGCCACAAACTCCACCAAGAACCTCCGATGGGAAAAGGCTGACCCTCTGCTCAAAATACTAGCTAAATCACGTGCAAAAACCCCAATCCAAAGCTCCTCCACAATGGACTATGTCCTCTCTCCCAGTGACTTCACAGTCTCTATAAGCTCCAGCTCCGTAACAAACCCAAACAATAAAATGACTCACAAAATGCTGAAAAACCAACCTCACCCGAGCAGGCACTCGAAGTCCCCCGGGGATAAGGGCAAGATCTCCGACCGAAGACACTCAATGCGCTAAACGGTGCTGCAGACAGGCTAAACAACTAGCGTACTCAAGAAGACAAATGTCTCACTCAAAAATAATCCACTCAAGAATGAATGAAATGAGGAGGCTCCTCCGTCTTTTATAACATTGGTTTCCCTCAAAAACCCAACATAGCCTCTCTCTCCTCCACATACTCATCCTTATCTGTGCATAAGCTTGCAGAAACTTCTAGAGTGTACGTAGATCCTCCTCCTCTACATGGTGTTAGGCCCCCCCTCGACTCCCCCTTAAGTCACAACGTTGTGCTACTAGGTGGATGTCTTATTTCACTTAAGTGAGTTAGACCCTCTTCACTCACTTTTTTATTTATTTACAAACTATAGACGACAAACTAACAAAATCGAATATTCCAATTAGCTGGCGCTAATTAGGAATATTGCAATCTCCCCCGGCAAAATGTTGCTTGTCCTCAAGCAACTGAAGTGATGCATGCTGCAAAATCTTCTTGCTCTCCCAAGTGGCATCCTCATCCAGCAAATTCTTCCACCTTACCAAGAATTCTCGGACCGTCCTGCTCCGTAATCGCCTCTCCCTGGTATCAATAATGGCCTCTGGCTGCAACACCAAGTGCCGCTCATAATCTATAGGTGGTAGCTCCTCTATCACTGTCACTTACTGTCCCAGCGCCTTCTTCAGGCATGATACATGGAAAATGTTATGGATCTTGTTGCCTTGGAGAAGCTCCAACTCATATGTGACCTGCCCAATCCTGCGTATCACCCTGTATGGCCTGTAAAAGCGAGGCTTGAGCTTCTTAGCCCCTTTCTGCTTCAGCGATGACTGTCGGTATGGTTGTAACCATAGGTAGACCAAGTCGCCTACCTCAAATTGTCTCTCCACCCGACCACTGTCGGTATACAGCTTCTGTTGGTTCTGTGTTGTAGCCATATTGTCCTTGAGAGCTTGGAGGATGTCCTGACTCTCTTGGATCCAAATATTGGCTCTAGGAGCCTTACTAGCACCGAACATCACATCAGCAAAAGATAAAATATGGTACCCATACAAAGCATAAAATGGTGACATACCAATAGATATGTGATGTGTCGAGCTGTAGTAGTACTCCCCCAAATGCAACCACCTCAACCATGTTCGTTGCTGCCCACTAACATAGTTACGCAAGTAGCCCTCAAGCCACTTGTTAACTATCTCCGTCTGTCCATCCGTCTGTGGGTGGTAACTGCTACTCAGTGCCAACTACATCCCCACTAGTCGGAAAAGCTCCTCCCAAAATCTGCCCATGAAACGGCTATCCCTGTCACTGATGATGGTCTTAAGAAGACCATGCAATCTGAAAACCTTTCTGAAGAATAGCTCGGCCACCTGTGCTGCTATGTAATGCATGGATATGGCGAAAAAGTGCACATACTTTGTCAGTCGATCAACGAAGACAAAGATACAATCCTCACCCTACACCATGGGCAACCCTGTGATGAATTCCATCAATATGCTCTCCCATTCCCCCTCCAGAATGGGAAGAGGTTGCAACAGTGTTGCGGGATGGCTCATCTCCCCCTTGTTCCTCTGACAAACATTGCACTCCATGATGTGCTGGAGTACATCCTCCTTGAGGCCCTTCCATGAGAACCTCTCTCTAATGGCCCTATAGGTTTTGGTAAACCCCTGATGGCCTACTAATGGAGAATCATGTGATGCCTGGAGTATCTTCTTCTTAAGCTGAGATCCCTCAGTCAAGAAGATCATGTCCCTGTAATAGATGATCTCATCAACCAACCTGTACCTGTCATCTGCCACCTGTCCATCCAACAACTCACATGCAAACCTGTCCTTGGAGTACTCCACTAAAATTCGAGCCCTCCAATCTGTATCCAGCTCATAAGAGATAACGTGGCTAGTCTACATGAAAGGGCATTTGCTACCACGTTATTCTTACCCTTGACATACTCAATGTCAAATTCATACGCTTGGATCTTACTGATCCACTTCTACTACCTCTCCTGTAGCTGCTTCTGCTCCAAAAATAACTAGAGGCTATTGTGATCAGTCCTCACCCTGAACCTGTTCCCTACCAAATACTGACGAAATTTGGCCAAAGCATGCATGATGGCCAACATCTCCTTGTCATATATAGAATACAACCTCTCATGCGGAAGGAGCTTCCAGCTCTCAAAGGCTATAGGGTGTCCCCCCTGCATCAATACTGCGCCGATCCCCTCTCCCGACACATCACGCTCCAAGACAAATGGATGCATAAAATCTGGCAATGAAAGCACTGGGCAGCTACTCATCACCTCCTCGAGCCTATCAAAGGCTTGCTGCATTGTATCTAACCAATTGAATTCCCCCTTCTTCGTCAAATCTGTAAAGGGTGCAGCAAGCTGTGAGAATCCTCTGACGAACTTCCTATAATAGGTACATATCCCAATGAACCCTCGAAGTTCCGTCACATTCTTCGGCTCCGACCAATCTTTGATGGCTCTAATCTTCTCCTTGTGGACCCTCACCCCATCCACTCCAATAATGTGACCCAAATATAACATCTTCGTCATCCCAAACTCACACTTGGAAAGCTTAGCATAGAACTATTGCTCTTCAAAGATGCGTAGCACTGCCTCTATATGTTGGAGATGCTCCTCCCACATCCTGATATAGATGAGTATGTCATCGAAGAAAACCAGTGCAAACTTCCTCAGATGATTGCAGAAGATATGGTTCATGCAAGACTGAAAGGTAGCTAGTGCATTGGTTAGCCCAAAAGGCATAACCAAAAACTCAAAGTGCCCATAATGACACCTGAAGGTGGCCTTGGGAATATCCTATTCCCTCACGCGAATCTGGTGGTACCATGATCTCAAATCAATCTTTGAGAAGAACTTAGCTCCTCTCAGCTCATCCATCAGCTCATCCATCCTAGGTATAGGGTACCTATTTTTCAGAGTCTTCTTGTTCAGGGCCCTGTAGTCAATGCACATCATCAAGGTGTTGTCCTTCTTCTTCACCAGCACTACAGAAGAAGCAAATGGAATCGTGCTCGGTCTGATGTGTCCAGGAGCCAACAACTCCTAGATGGCCTACTCAATCTCATCCCAATAGGCTTTGGGATGCCTATAGGGTGTGGTGATCACCGCCTGGGTACCCTACTCAAGCTCGATGGTATGCTCAAACCCTCTATCTGGTGGCCGACCTGGTGGTATATCCCCAAACACTATCTCATGCCTGTCAAGGATGGCATGTATATCTCGATGAACTGGTCGACCTGTGGTCTCTGCCTCTGATGCCCAAAACTCAACTGCCCACTCTATGTCTCCCTTCCATAAGTCTGCCTCCATCTGGTGTTTCGAAACTGTCTGAGGTGGGTAAGTATGCATCTCACGGATATTCTCCTGCTTTCCAGTCTTCTTGTCATCCCACTCCATCTCTAAGGCCTCCCAATCAGTGGTGACCTTCCCAAGAGTAATCAGCCACTGAACACCCAATACCAAATTGGTATCTGGTATATTGACCATGAAAAATTGATCCATCATAGTGTAGGTACCCATCGTCACTGCTAACTCTGGAAGATACCGAGCACACTACATCATTTGGGCTCCTGGGACCAAGACTAAAAACCCGTCAAAACTCTCGGTCGATATACCCCTCCGCTCAACCATCTGTGAATCAATGAAATTTTGGGTTGCCCCACTATCAACCAAGACTGATACTCGCTGGCCACGTACTATCCCTTGTATGTGCAGTGTCAAATACTTAGGAACTCCTCGCAAAGATGCAAGGGCCCCTCCTCTGGGTGCAAAAGTTGCACCTCCTGTCCCTGGAGGTGGAGGCGGCAACTGATCCTGGGCCATCTAACTATCTCTTGCCTCCTCGTCATCATCCTCATCCTCTTCCCTGCTATCATTGAAGAAGACCTCAATGAAGTGTGGTTTGCCAGCAGCACACCTATCCCCTAGTGCCCATAGCTCCTGACATGTGAAGCACAGCCACTTCTTCCTCAACTCCCTCCTGGCATCATCATCTATCTGTGCCCATCCTGAATTCCCCTTTGGAGGACGAACCCTCACATCCTTCCCCTTGGGTTGGAAGCCCTGTTTCTGGGGGTAAGGTGTCCGCGTCCTGGGCAATGCATCCTATAATTCCCTGGTCCTACGAATAGCATCCTGGAGTGTAGCTGGTCTAGTAGATATGAATAGACCTCGAAGTGGTTTTTCCAATCCCTCCACAAACATATAGATCATCCGTGTCACGGATATATCTTGCACCATCACTGAAACCCTCAAGAAATCTGCAATGTATGACTCTGGGCTCCTTGTCTGTTTGAGCTTCGTCAGCTCAACAAAATGCTATTTTGGATCCCTCCGGTCAAAATGCTCTATCAATCTCCTGGTGAACTCGACATATGTCATCACTGTGGAATGCTCGAGTGTCACCATCCCATAGAACCACCAGTCCTGGGCCTCACCATCCAAATGTAATGTCGCCACCTTGATGGCCTCCGTCTCTGACATCTAGTTAAGCTGGAAATATATATCCAGCTTCTCCACCCAAGACTTTGCTGAACTGTTTGACGATCCGTCAAAAGTAGGCAAATGAAATCTACTAGAGGCATGGTGGGAATCTCCGTCATGATCATGCCAGTGCCCTTTATGACAGTCGTGGGGTCTACTATCCCGCTGGAGCTGCACAAAATCTCTGATGTGAGAGAATCCTTGAAATCCTTCCCGTAGGACTAATACTCTGCAAAATACTCATCTAAGTGTCTAGGCTCTGCCTCCTGCTGGGCTCCTACCCCTATATCTGCTCACAAGAAAGTGGGCATGGTATAACAGGTAGGTGCATGTAAAGTCGTCAGCTGAGGAATATCATGCTGAGCAACACCCTGCTCCGACAAATGGTGGGATGTACCTGATCCCTCTCCACCCTGGAAAACCTGTGGAGCCTCACGCTACCTAGCCTCCACAGCTGTGAACCTCTGTCCCATCACCTCACTCTGTCTAGCTAAATACTGCACCGACTTGAGGAGTGCCTCTCCAAACTATTTGGCCTCTGTGTCATCTGCCATCGGCTCTTCCAACCTTAAATCTACTAAAAGTTCCACCTTTTCTGTGTCCGTCACAGGCTCTCTCTCCTGATCTGTGTCCTCTACCCGGGCACAGTATTCCTCTTTATAGGTGGTCTCCAACCTATGCTCACGGTCTCTATACTTCCTGCCTCTGTATTCTCTCTTTCCCTATGTCATATATCATAGGCTGAGCCAGAACTATGCTTTGATACCACTGTAATATCCCGTTTCGGGGATATCTCTAAAACATGGAAAATTCTAACCACAGATAGACTGGGAGGGCATTTACCGGATATATCACCTCAGAAAAGAGGATGAAGTCTGGAGGCTACCTGGCCCTTTCCAGACTCTGTCTAAGAGTGAAATATAAACGGACCAAGTGGTATAGAACTAGAATTCTCAAACAATAATAGTGCAGCAGACATATAATATCATAGAAAGAGAATACAGCAACTACGGCAACTCATCCAGAAAACATAGAGAGAAAATGCTGAGCCATTTTATTAATCTGAGAAATTTAATGAAGTACAATAATCTAATCTTGCTCAAGGAAAGTGAGAAAACACTCTAAGAGAATACCGGAAATGGCTTCTCTATGAACTGCATCCCAGCTACTGGAAAACCGTCGTGTAGCTGCTACTTCTGGAATGGGCTGAAAACTAGGGGTTGATCCCCTTGCCGGAATGAGCTGAAAATATGCAAACCTCCTCTTCTCAACAACTTAGACAAAATCCAAAAACCATTCCGAGAATGGCCAACCCTGGAAATCACCAGAAACTGCCTCCCCTCTGAATTACGTTGGCCTCCGAGGCACTGTGTAGTGGCTAGATAGAAACAGCTAAAACACTACCACAAACTCTTCCAAGAACCTCCGATGGGCAAAGGCTGACCCTCTGCTCAAAATATCGACTAAATCAGCTACAGAAACCCCAATCCCAAGCTCCTCCACAATGGATTGCGTCCTCTCTCCCAATGACTACGCAGTCTCTATAAGCTCCAGCTCCGTAACAAACCCAAACAATAAAACAACTCACAAAATGCCGAAAAACCAACCTTGCCCGAGCAGGCACTCGAAGTCCCCCAGGGCTAAGGGCGAGATCTCCGATCAGAGACACTCAATGCACTAAACATTGTTGCAGAAAAGCTAAATAGCCAGCGTGCTCAAGAAGACAAATGTCTCACTCAAAAATCATCAACTCAAGAATGAATGAAATGAGGAGGCTCCTCCATCTTTTATAACGTTGGTTTCCCTCCAAAACCCAACGTAGCCTCTCTCTCCTCCACATACTCATCCTTATCTGTGCAAAATCTTGCAGAAACTTCTAGAGTACGTAGGTCCTCCTCCTCCTCTACGTGGTGTTAGGCCCCCCATAACTCCCCCTTAAGTCACAACGTTGTGGTACTAGGTGGATGTCTTATTTCACTTAAGTGAGTTAGACCCTCTTCACTCACTTTTTTATTTATTTACAAACTATAGATGGAAAACTAACAAAATCGAATATTCCAATTAGCTGTTGCTAATTAGGAATATTACACAATTTGGAGGAATATATGAGTGATATAGATTCCCCCTCTACTGAGGGGATTCCATCTCTAGCTTTAGACTTAAATTACACCTTAATGAGCCATTGTCTCTGTTGGTAGAGGATCATTTTACCAAAGGTTTTTCCACCTCACTATAATCCTCTCTTCACTAACCATCGTGGGCTCGTATTGATTCAGGTTGCTTCTTTTACTTTTTATCTTGTTTAGTTTTCCATCTAAATGTCCTAATCAATACTAGCGAAACATGGCCCTTTGTGGATTCATTTGAGCCACCACTACTGAACTCACCGACACCAATTTTTACACCTATTGTTCGTTATCCCGCTATACAACCTATGGTCAATTTAAGAATGTACGCTACACCCACTTTGGGTGGTGCTCAACAATTTATTGTCTCCACCACCCCAACTTCTTTCAGTTCATCTGTTGACCCGTCAACCCTTACCCCATATGAATTTCCCACTTTGACAACCTTCAACAACCATTTTGGCTATAATCCATTTCTTAGTTCATCTCCCCATATATTACAAAGTCAGGCCAATATTTTTGGCACCTATCTACCTACTGGGGGCACTCCTACTCATGTGAAACCTTTAGTACAACCAGGTCCTTCTCTATTTAATTCCTTTCCTATTTTTGTTTATGCCATCGGTTGTGGTCATGTACCCAACCAAAAATATTTGGCCAATTGTGTTCCATTTCTTAGAATTATATCTCCTTGGGGCCTCCCAACCTACCCATCATTACCTACTAGGGGAAACTTTCCTTAGGCTAGGGGCATGCCTTATGGCCCATCGATATATTTTAACCCTCCACCACCTCAAGAAAATTAATATCCTTAAAAACCTATGTACCCTATTGGAAATGCAATGATGGGAGGACCTTCTTGTCCCTCTAGTCACCTTTCTCTTTTATGGTTTGATACGATTACACCTACTCCATTGTTTTTCTTAACTACTCTTAATATGTTAAATCTATACAAGTTGTCCAATGATCCCATAAATCATAACTTGCTTTAGCCTCCAGTCCTGCATAAGATTCTCGTAGACGTTCCTGATTTTTAAGGGACAATATAGATAAACACATCAATAGTTACCACCTTTGGTGTGGTCGTAACACTATCACTGATGATAGTATTTGAATTAAACTTGTGCCACGCACGCTGAGTGGTAACATAGCTAAATGGTATATTAAACTAAAACTTGCTTCTGTAATAACTTTAGTGCCCTTTCTATGGAATTTTTAAAGCACTTTTATTAATTTCCTGAAGGGTGGGACATGGATACATGATCTAAGGGGGGAAATTAATAAGAAACTAAGTGGTATTAGCTAGCATTACTACTTAATCAAATGTGATAGCCGACAAGAAATATTTTGAAGAATGCTTCATGAGGAACATGAACAAAAACACAACAATGTTCCATGAGGAACATGGAGAGACACAAGAAAGAAAATAAAAATGCATTTGAACAACACTAGAGGGGTTGGTCTAAATAATTCAATCTATTTTTTGGGTGAATGAGAGAAACTTGAGGACATAATGGGAATTTTTTCAAGAAGCCAAACTTCTGAATATGATTTCCAACTGAGTTTACTTGAAGAATCCCCTTAGATCGTGGATCTGGCGCGAGAGTGACTATTGCAATAAATATAGGCTATAACTAGTCTATGTTGGGTGTAAAATTAAAGTCCCACATTCAGTCCATTCATTCTTAAAATATCTTTTAGTGTTATTAATTTGAAATGTGAATATTATTCTTAATTCTTTATTGAAATTTTTGTGTGGCTTTGTAATAACCTTGCATGGTTGCAAAGAAACTATTTTACAAAATTCAATAGTAAAAATGTCTTGTTTAATCTGTGAGTTATATTGAAATCCTACCTCGAGGTTGTAAGTAATATGTCTTGGTTTTCATGTGCATGTTAATAATCACTTATGTACATGTAGGGTTAGATGCATACATTTTCTTTCATTTTTATCAAACTTTTCTTCTGTTAGTTTTCAAAAACTGAGAATTTGTCCATATTGATGGAAAATAAAACTGATAATGTGGTTAAAATGTGGTTAAAACTAATATTTTTGACTAATATGGTTGACTATATTTTACTATTATTAAGAATCAACAATATAAACATATGATTATGTTTGACTAAATTTGAAGATTCTTGAGTGTTAAACATAGAAAAACGTTGTTATTGTCAAACATATTCAACCACTTTCATAATTGTTATTAACTAATATTGTAATGTCGCATGTAGATGTTAGATAAATTGAAAAGTAATATAACATTGTGAAAATGTGTGTCACAATACGATAATGTTTATTAGATTGCATCATTTGAAAAAATTGCCACAATGTAACAATGTAACATCACAACATTGTTTTACACATTGTGAAAATGTTTGTTAAATTGTGACATCCGTCACTTTGCAATATTATAAATCGTAATATTATAAACCATATATGTTAAACCCTCACATGAACCCTATATTATAAAACCTAATATATTAAACCCTATATATTAAGAACCCTATATTATTAACCTAGTATTAAAAACCCTGATATTAAACCTAATATTACAAACCCAAACATTATAAAGTGAAATCACTATAAGCGAGCTCTTAATTTTGAATTTTGAGTCACTTTTTTTAAATATGATAAACATAAGGTTAACCATGTTTGATCATGGTCAATTATTTAAATATGGACTATAAATGTTGACTTTGTTTGACTAATGTGGTTGACAACATGACTGCTAATATTTATCAATGATATTAATAGCTGATTATGTTTGACCAAAGTTGAAGAGTGTTGAGTGCCAAACATAGTCAAATATTAACAGACCAATTCAACCACGATAGTAAATGTGGTTAACTAATTTTGTAATGTAACATTACGACATTGGATAAATTGCATTGTAAAATAACATTGCATCAATGTTTGTCATAATTCATAATAGTTAAACATGGCTTGACTAATTTGACCATGGTTGACCATAGTTTCTATAATAGATTATGGTTATCTATAACGATAAGGGAAATCTATGGTCGAGCATGCTTTACCATTGTGACCTAAGTCGACCATATTTGATCATATTAACAACGGTTGTTAATGTTGAGCATGGGTTCAACATGGTTTTTAAATTTTGATTATGGCCACTATTGTTGACCAAATATGACCACAAATGACCACGGTTGACCTAAGTTACCCATGATTGAACATTACTCACCATGGTTGACGATGGTCAACCATGCCTAACAGAGTCTGCTATGATTTGCAATGGTCAACCCTGGTGATTATAGTGAACGATGGTCAATCATAGTAAACCATGTTGATCATAGTTGATGATGGTTGAGCGCGACCATCTAGTACGCTTCAGTTAGGCTAATAATGGTTTATTATAGGTCAATAAAATAGATGATGAGCGGGTCACCTATTTTTTGATTTTTTTTAAATTCATGACTTTGATATTATCAAACAAAAATAAAAATTCATGATTAGAAGGGTTTCGTTGTTCTGGTTTGAATGTTTTTGTTAGAGATTTCTCTAAAAGATATATTTTTATACAACTTTTTTTAATTTATGTAGTTTGGGTCGTAAAATTTGTTTATCTGGAAAATTAAGTATAAGATGTTTTATGTAAAAATACTCATAGCATTCATGTTGCCAATTAAATCATGGCACAATCATTACTATGTTTTTACTTACAATCAAAAGATGTTAATATAAAAGAGAGGGATATTCATTAAACATTATTATGTTTTCAATTTTAACCAAAAGATGTCAATATAAAAAAGTGTTTACAATTACTCTTGGTATAATTACAAAACCTTTTTAATATGAAAAATGGCACAATCACCAAGGCTACCTTTTTTATATGAAAAATGTCCCAATCACCAAGGCTAGTCATGTATGAAAAATGGAAGAACTCAATAAAATTGGAAATTCAAACTATTTAATTTAAATTTTGCATTCAACTCATAGGGTTGGAAATTCAACCCAATCAATTTAAGTTTTGCACTCAACTCACTTTCAAATAAAATCCCCTTTCCTACTACTCCCAAAATGAAATTTTTTATAGAAAATTTTGCAAAAGCTTATTGTTTCATATTTCTCTCATATTAACAAATTAATTTACATTTGAAAAGTTTTATTATAACTAATATTTTTATTAATTTGTAAAACTTGTAGATAAAAAAATGTTATCAGTTTTAATGGTTAGTAAGTACATAGTTGAGATACTAAATTCTTACAAAATTTTAACACTTATATTATTGATACCTTACAAAATTTAATAGATTTCAAAATGTTGTATTGCACTTTGTTTTTACATTAATTATTATTTAAATTAATATAATTTTTTAGCAATAATTCTATATGTGAAAAAGAACTTAGAAATTGCATTGTTTTAATTAGTGGTTAAGTGTTAAGCATTATTGAGTATCAAACTCCATTTGTAACCCTTCCAATTCATTATTTTCATTTCTCTAAATCTCTTTAAGAGAAGGCAAGGCATAGTCATGCATCATTCTCCATAAAAATAATATAAAAAAATCTCAGTATACACAAATACTCTTCCAGTAAGCCTTTCCAAATATTTTCTTTCATCTTAATTTTTTTCTCTTACTCTGGTTTGAGTGATTGCTCGTTACTTTTCGTATGCCCCATTCATCTTCCTCCCTCTCAATCACAGGCACTTTTCTGTCCCTCCTGCTGTCTCTGGATTCGTCTCTCTGTTCTTCTTTGCTCTGCCACAAGAACGTTAAAGATAGCCCTGGAAGACTGCGCTGATGTCAAGCAGAAGATTGTCCATGGGCCTCGACTCTGTTTACAAAATGTGACGCATTTCCTCCTCCAGAATAAGTTCCCTTAACAGTGGGATAACTTGAGCGATAATATTGCTTCCTACAATATTGTGCCATGTATCCCAACTTGATGCAAAAATTTTTTTGCAGGAATTAATGTAGATCTGGATTTCAGGAGTCGCCAGGAGCAAGCAGCAAAACCAACCATTTAGTGGGAATGGCTTTCTAGGCATTTTTATGTGGATTGTTGATTTTCTGAATATTTTTTAATCAGATAAATATGGGTGGGGTCAATTATTTAACCTAGCCTATATAGCCTATGTATTATATATTCCGTAATCAGATGGACATGGAGGGTCAATTATTTGACCACACCCATGTCAGTAAAATTGCCTAATATTATTCAGAGAATCAGAGATGCACATAAGCTCTGGGCCTCCAGACATGCAGAACATGACAAAGCTTGAAATTTTTGAAATGTGTTGCTAGATCGGGTTCGCTTGCAACTTACATTTGCAACTTTCAATATCTTGAAAAAGTATTATTGTATAACTGTCAACTTCTACGAATGCTCTTTCCCTTGGAACATTTGCCAAACCTAAAGTATCTTAATTTGCGTTCTTGCAGCAACTTGAAAATGTGACCTTTATAAAAATGGTGCTTTTCAAAATTTCCCTTGACAGGGATGTGGTGGACTGGATAATGGGGTGCATAACCAATGCATTTTTGGTTGTTTTAATAAATGGTACAATATCACATTTTTTCCATCTTGGGAGGGGTTTGAGACAGGGTTGTGTCTTATCTCCTCTCCTATTCATACTGATAATGGATGCACTAAGTATGAAAATAAAGCGTGCCACTGGGATTGGAACTTTCAATGGGGTTGTTGTTTGCAGGAGAAAGGTAGTCAGTCATAGCCTATTTGTGGATGATGTCTTGATATTTGGGGAAATGAAGAGAAGCAGCTGGGAGGAACTAAATAAAAAATTAAAGGGTTTTTGTAAAGCTATAGGGATGATAATAAGTATTGGAAAATCTAGTATTCATTATGTGGAGGGTGACATTGAGGATTTTAAAGCACTCGGGGCCTTCTTCAATTTGGAAAATTTTCCACTAAAAGAGGGTCTATCCTATTTATCTGCTGATGACTAATGATTGGAAGTGGCTGGTAACTAAATTTCAGAAAAATATTCTCAGCTGGTCCAACAGATTTTTATCGAGAGGGGGAAGACTCATCTTAACACAGGAAATATTACAACAATATACTATATATTGGACTCATATTTATTGTATTCCGAACAAGACAATGAAGGAAATCAATAATATTATCACCAGATTCTTTTGGAATGGGGGAGAGGAGCATAGAACAATTCATCTGGCCAGGTTGGAATGCATTACAATGCCAAAAGAAAAGGGGGGTTGTGGAATCCTGGATTTCAAAACTTTCAACCTATCCCTCATTTTTAAATAAATGTGGAGTGTTTTGACTACTGACGGTCTGTGGATGGATATAATCGAACAAAAATATCTTGATCAAAAGAATATGGAGGAAATACTCACTCTAGGCATGGGTGATACAACTTGCAAGTCAAATATTTGGAAAGGATCTATCAAATGTTGGCCTCATTTCAGTTAGAACATAAAGTGGTTCTTTACAAGCAGAAACAAGATACTGATAGGTAGTCAACAGATTCTGGGACTCGGCATGAAAAACTACCTCTATTGTGCGACGATAGATAATTTGAACCACAGAGGTTATTTCTACCTATGCCAAATTATAAAGGAGTGGGTTTCTGGTATTCCGAGGTGGAGAACATATTTGGAGATGGGGTTGGATGACAATAAAAAGATGGAATGGGAAGATTATATTTCTTCACTAAGGCATATGGGATGGCAAAAGGATGAAGGGGGAGATCGAATCACATGGGAAGGGATAGAAAAGAAGCAACAAATATGCACATGAGAGGCTTAGAATTTAATGAAGGACAGAGAACTGGGACAGGAGCAAGATTGCTGGTTTAAGTTGATGTGGAAAGTAAAGGCTCTAGTCAAGATGGTTATCCTTTGTTGGCTGATCTGGAGAAACAAAAACTTGACTTGGGAAACCCTTTAGCGAAAAGGGTGGCAGGGTCCCAGTTACTGCGTGTTATGAAAGGAACATGAGGAAAACAATTCCCATGTTTTCTATAGATGTTCTTTCATGCTGGAGGTAACTAATAAAATTTCTAATTTGTTGAAGCTCCCAAACCCGCAATATAACACTCTGGAAGAGTGTATCCAATGGTGGTTTCAAAGAGGGAGACACCACTGCGCCACACCTATCGTCATGCACTGGCACATCTAGTGTGGACGAAATTGAATGACATTTGTAGATAAGCATTATACGCCACAGAGTATTTTTTTCAAAATATACAAAGCAATGGAAAGTTTAAAGTTGAAGCAAAAACCACCAGTAGACGACTCAAAGAGAATGCGGCCATTTGAAATTCATTATTTGGCTGGCTTTTTCGATGGCTCTTCACAAAACCAGAACTGTGGATGCAGATTTTGGCTTATGATATCACCGGACTATCACTACAAAATTTTCTGTTATGGGCGAAAAGGTACAAACATGAGGACTGGACTATTAACCTTGTGGGGCCTTCTATGGTTTCCAAATCAATTATATCTGAAGGAGCTTTGGGTTTTTGGTGATGCTAAAGTTATAATAGATCACATGAATAGAAATATAAATTTAAATCCAGGACATCTTGGACACTGGTTGGAGAGGATTCACGCGATCAAGCAAACCTTCACTTCCATAACCTTTATACATGTCTACAGAGAAAAAAACAATGAAGCTGACACGTTCTCAAAGAGAGAGTTGAATGGGAGATTTGGTGAGATGTTCTATGAATTATATAACTCTTATGGCCTAAGTGCTGCAGGCAAGGTAACTTTTGATTTAATGAGTCTCACTGTCAATTAAATATTGGACAGGATTGGAACAGATGAAGCTGGTGGTTTTTAGAAGTCTTTGATGCATATGAAAGAACTAGAACTTTCAAATGAAGTTTTAATTTTTTATTGTCTTTATGACTCTATGTAATATGAACAATCGCAATCGACATTGTAGTAAGGAAATAGGAGGAGTATAGGATAGAACAGAGAAAGGTTTAATTATTTTGAAACAATGATGATTTGTAATATAACTTTTTTTAAAAAAGTTTTTGTATTTTGCTTATGAATTTTTTGTGCCCTGGTACACTATATAAAACCAGAGAAGTATTTTTCCTGCTGAAAAAAAAAAATGTTGAAAATAGGGAATTCTAGAGGATTTTTAATGTTAGAGAAATCATTTCTCACATGGTTATACCATTTAGATTTAGAAAGCATTGGGAGTGCATGGAATGAAACAACGCTACCCAAATTGCATATCATGAAGACTACCAAGCATCCAGCGCACTGTTATGTTTTAGTTGGGTCGTTAAGTCTAATCAAGCACAGTCGTTATGGTTATTGATGGGTGCAATGGGGTCTGGAGGTATCAATCAGCTAATCAGTTTCTAATGAGGTATCAATGGGTTAAGAATTTATTTAACTAAATTAAAAATTTCGGCATATGCTTATCAATGCATCTGAAGACTAGAGATTGATATCATTTTGATCTGAGTGTTGCTTTTGCTATTTTTCGCTTCCTCCAAAAGGTTTGTACCCATTATATTATTTGCAATTGCAATTCTTATAATTTATCTATTTTCCATAAAATATTCTGGTGTTTGATAAGGAAATTACAAGTGTATTTATGAGTTCTATTTGATTTTAATGAATTAATATATTTTTTATTAGTTATTTTATCGTTATAACTAAGTTAATTTTAGCTATTTTATAATTATAACTCAGTTAATTGTACAATGAAATATGTTTTTTTGGTATAAAAAAAAATGAACAAGTTGATATTCATTTAAAAATTTGATTTTTTAACAAAATATTTTATTAATAAAAATAAGTTAAACTATACTTGTATAACTTAAACCTAATTTATTTTTAAATAACAACTTTAAATTCTAAATCATGTTACAAATTACTCCAATTCCTATCAAAGAGCATAACAACTTTAATTTAAATTTAACTATTTAAACCATCACATATTTAATCTAACTTGTTAATTTAAACTTAACTATTTAAAACATAATATCTTTAATCTAACTTTCATATAAGTTTAATTTTTTGAAAGATATGTTTGAAATATTCTACAAGCTTCTGAATTATATGGTTTGATTAAATTTTGAAAGAGTTTGTGAATTCTATCTGTGTTCAACATGTGGTTTGACATTTGTCTAAATAAATAAAAATATTTAGCTCTCAACTTGGATTTCACATGTGGTGTGTGTGTGTGTGTGTGTGTGTGTGTCTATATATATATAACCTCAATTTTAACAAAAATGTATTATTTACCATTTGAAATAGACTTTAAACATTGATATGAGAGTTGCTTTTGACTAATTTAGTAATATAGATATCAAAATTGTTTTTGTTCTCTTAGCTACCTCCAAAAATTTTTTACTCTATATCATTTGCGATTGTAATCCTCATAATTTATCTCTTTTCAGTCAAAGTAATCCTAATAATTTATCTCTTTTAAGAAAAAATGTTCTTATGATTTTTTTTTGTAAGTTGAGTAGGATTTCTTTTGTCATTCATTTTCAAAAGGGAATATTACATGATATAATCTCTTTCGATTCCCCAACCTACCCTGCTGGGAAACCAAATCTATTGGCCATCGAAAATAATTTTATGCCACCCAAAAACAAAAAACTTTCAATCTAGCATATTCATCTTTTAAAGCCACAATGTTGGTGAATTTTACATAGTTTGACAAACTTAACACAAGATACTTACATAGTTTAACAACAAGGACTTAAACATAGATCAACATAAATGATAATGGTATCAAGACTAAAACAAACTGAGCTCTCTAAGGAATCGATACGTGCTGGTTATTTAGCACTAGACCCGGGCATCTCCGTTTGTTATGGATTCTTCAAGAGCTTCTCAATTCTTCTCAAATGGGCATTTTGGCGTTGGACGTGAAATTGAAGTAGTTGAAAATCCCTTTAGATTTCCTACATTGTTGGGTCTACTTTCATGAATTCAGTAGGTGCATGATGGGGTTTTCAACCAAGTGTTTCATTCACCAGTATAAATGCAAAGTTTGTTGATATTGAGCTACTCTACCTCTAGTGTTTCTCGGATCGGGCACTATCATTTCTCCTTCCAGAATGATTTCCTCCTCGACAGCTTCATGAGTGAGAGCTTCACCCCATTTAGCAATCACCTTCCTCACTTGGGTAGGTATTTCATGTATGTACGTGAGGGTTGCTTCTGCAATGTAGTCATCCTGGGGCTTATGCCCAAACTATCTGGGAGCCCATGTGGATGATTGTTCTGTCTCTTTCTACTAGCCTTTTTTCCACATCTGTCGCCTATTCACCCATCCTGCCTCCTCTTCCACTTCCTTCTCCCACACCTTGTGATACTACCTAACAGTAGAGGGGAACGCAACAAATCGAGGTGCCAGAGCTATTCCAGCAGAGGTATTCCCTTGCCTTCCAAGGGCTGTCACAAAGACATAACACGGTTTCATAAAACACAAAATTAAAAATTTAGTGCAATTATTGTACATTTGACAAACCTGATGCACCGTTTATATTCCTGAATAATACCTATCTCCCTTACCCCCCATACCCTACAAAAGTCTCTCAGTGTGGTCACCATAGACCTTACTCACAATATACCCTCCCGACTGTGCCCCATACCTCTTTATTCCTACATAGGAATAACCTCTTCCTTTACATGTGCCATGCAAACAACTATCAAAACAAAAACTCCTAGAATCCAGAGGACCAATCAAATTTGTGATTTCAAATCTCCTCTCCAGATTTTGAATGGCCATTATGGGCTTGTTCTGGACCTCCCAGCCCTCTAACCTCCCGCTCATGTCCCCATCCCCCATCTTGCACAGCATAATCCTGAAAAAAAATGAAATAAATAGACATTTGCACTGATTACTCCCTCCAGTATCCCGAAACACCCAACCATGTAGCTAGAAAATGCTTTGCATTTCAATCAACCTATTACCTACATTTAGCACACCGACCTTAACTTGATCCATATACATGGGGGTTGGAGAAATGTAGAAGTTTACATACCCTTGATCTTCAAAGCAATGTCGCGGGATGGGGACAGCTAGTTCAACCTCTCGAGCCTCCTTCCCACACAACTTCACCACCTTCCTCATGCTGCGGGGAAGGAATGAGACATACTGAATAAAACCCTTGCAACTCATCCCCCTGAGTTTTATCCTTCTTACTCGCATGGAGTTGTCCTCGGAAGGAGCACCTCCCCCCTCACATGCACCCTCCCTCATCATCGATACCCTACCACTTGCTCTCAGCCAGGCTGGTCTTCCCACCATACCCTCTTGTGTTAACTAGTGTCATGATTCCTCAATGGTATTTGGTCCCTCACCGCACCCTAATCGGGGGTGAGTTTTATTTGATTTTAATGGATTAGTATATTTTTATATTTATTTTTAAATTTATATTTTTATTGTTAAAAATAAATTAAATTATTTTTATAATTTAAATTTGATTTATTTTTAAATTACATTTTTAAATTCTAAATCAACTTAAAACTATTTCAATTTTTATAATTAAAAAAACATAATATCTTTAATCTAAATTTAATTACTTAAAATATAACATCTTTAATTTTAATGTAATCATTTAAAATATAATATTAAATTATTTTATAATGTTTTCAATTATATGTCTTGATTAAAATTTTAACTATGTCCACGTATGAATTTGGGTATTGGAAACATTAAGTTGACATCTTCCCATTTTAAATTAAAAAAATAGATATTTAGTTCTCAAAGAATATTTCACACACACACACACACACACACACACATATAAGCAAAATGTATTATTTATTATTTGAAATAAAGATTGAGCAATTTTACATCATATTAAAAAAAAATAAAAGATCATTTTCTAATTTTTAATAATTTATTTTCCATAGTTAACTATTTGAAATTTATATGATTTTATTTCTTTAAAAATAAATTGGATTTTATTTTTATCTTTCATTACTATTTAATATTTTTAGTTATTATGATCCTAGAGTGGAATATGATACCTTAATCATCTTATTATTGATCAAATAACATTATTATTATAATTTAAAATAATTAATGCTAAATAAATATTAATTTTATTATTATTATTAATATTAATTAAAAAATAATGAAATAATAATTATTAATATTATAAAAAACATGAATGAAGAAAATATAATTCACAATAATTAGATATTAATTTATTTATTATTAGTAATTAATTGAGGTAATTGTTGAGTGGAGGACAATGCCATTGAGGATGTTTGAGATGTAGTAGATAAAGCCACTATAGACTCAACCTTGCACCTTGCAGGGAACTTCATGAGGTCATGGTAGTAGTTACCTATGAACATAGATTGAAGCCGAAGGGCACCACCTAGAAAATAATTGAATCAACACTTGGTGGTGTACATTGACAAAATTTACGCTTAACAGTGTTTCAGGTCAAAGTAATATGGATATCTATATATGATACCAATGCCAGCCTTTAACGCACGAATGGGAATGTGATTGGAATTGCACCCAATTTGTGTAATTGTTTTCTCCATTTTTAAATATTATCGCCAAATATTTAATCGGTTTTTGGTAAACGCGTGTGTTATATCCACACAAGGTTGTGGCACTGAAAAAAAACCCAACATATGTTTATTGATTGCAGATTTCTAAAATGTATTACAATATGAGGGTCATGCTTCTTTGTAGAAATCAATACATACCAAACATTTTAAGTTCATTATAGATTTCAAGAATATCCCAAAATTTGATACTTGGGAGAGAACATAAGATTTTGGGATATTTCAAAATCTGCAATCAGCATATGTTCAACAATCCACTCATGAAAAGTAATGAAAACATGGAGAAATTGGTGTGAGAATGGTTCTAACATGGAAGAATCACAATGAGGAAGAAATAGATATCGAAGTCTAGCATAATGCGTGAGAAGATGTATTTTGCAAAGGTAGAAAAGAGCATCATGCAACTTGAGGTGTAGTACTATAATACTTAGAAATTTGCATATTAGAGAAGAGTCTCTATATATATCTATGCGCAAAGGGATGTTATTTGGTCACGAATAAGGGATTAGAAATCATAGTCTCGTGGTGAGTGCTAATTGAAACTTCGATTGGGAGCTCAATCTTTCTTGGATGTGTCTTGTCACAAGTACCAAATGTTGAATGATAAATCTTGGGAGATTAACATTGATGTCTTGCAAGACCTACCTTATTTCAAGGATTAAACCAAGCTAGGATGTTTTGTATAATGTTGTTTTTTATCATGATAGAGAAATTTCAATCCCCATCTAGGCTTATGGTGACTTGTAGGGCGAATTTTTATATGATTCTTATGCAAGCAATGTAGTTTGGACCTAGAGAGTCTCATCTATGAACGTAATGCTAGCATTGTGTGAAATAAGACTAGGAGAAGGTTTCAATGAATGAAAGGATGGAAGCAAGTTTGATAATCCAATGTTTTTATATGCTTCCATGGGGTATCTAAAGGCATGCGATATCTACTCTTATTTAACAATACATGAAATGCAAGAAGATGTACATTTTGTTATCAATTGTGGCTATTTTTATTAATGCATGCCAATGGAGGTAGGGACAAGAGATCAAATTATTCTCATCTTCAAGGTAGAACAATATCAAGAATTTAAAATATTGTTTTCTATGAATGAAAAAGTGAGGACGAATATGGAAAATTTGTAAATTACCAATGGCTACTAAAGTCATAAAATTTATTGATAATTTGTTTGTCATACACAATATATTTGTAAAGGTTGTAGACATAGAGATGTTATTCGATGGAATTGTTAGGCTACATGTATTTGAGGTGGAATCCAATAGCATCATTATTCAGTTTCTTGATAGAAAGGTCTGTGACTCAAACAATTCTCGTCTATTTTTCTTTTTCATTTGAAGATTTGACCTCCATAGTTATGAATTTAATTTAATTCCTTTGGAGTTTTGATCGAATGGTCATATTCTAGGGTTTCTTGGTTCATTCAGTTTTAGCATATGATTTGAGGAGGCTAATTTCAAACATATTTTAGCATTATGTGGTATTCTCTAAAAATTTTGAATTCGCAGGGCTATATTATATATTGTTGCTTCTAATATTTCACATAATTACTAACTTGAAAATTTTCCATAACACATCTTTAAACCTTGTTCATATCCATAAATTGGAGATGGATTTTAGTTTTTTTTTTATGGGAACTTGATACCTTCTTCCCATCTGTAGACAATGTGCAGGATTTTGTGGAAAATGCGTTAGCAGAAATTTCAGCCTAAAAGTGGACATGAAATTTTCATGTGGATAATATGTAAACCAATAAAAATATTTGAAATTTAAAAATATTTACATGTAAAAATTTTGGAGGGAAAATAAGAAAATTACTTCTTTTAAGCATATTATTGGCTTGTCTCCTTATAGATTTACTTAAATTTCAAGTGTAGAGACTTGTTAGATGTGTAATTAAACTCCACATCCAATGAGTACCCATTATTCATACTTCTAAGAAGACCCACATTGATAGAAATAGAAGATACATTAAGAAATTTTGTTCATTATAATGATCGTCACCTATTATGCAACATGTGTTAGCATAGTATGTAGCACTTTATTTCTCCATCTAGTCAGTGCTACTAGAATCTCACGAGGTCAAGAGAAAAAAACCCAAGTTAACTCATTCTGACAATATCGTTCACATGAGGAAACTCTTACATGGTGGAATCTAATCACCTTGACCTCATCTATATATTTCTCCTATTCAAACAAAGCACTAAAAAGTGGCTTAAATAATTTAAATGAGGAAACATCACCCACTCCAAAGCTTTTTCCCAATTTGCACTAAGGAGAAACTAACAATCTTCATTCACTCCATTTACCTATAAATTGAGATATTGGCCCTTTAGAAAGAGATTGGAAATAATAAAATCGTTACATTGTTGAGATCAACATTGAGAGGGAGCATTGGAGCTCGAAGCTAGAGGAGGTCATGCTACAACTTCAACACTTGGTTGTAAAATTCCTTTTACTTATTAATATATAGATCAACTGTTCTCCCCTCCAAAATATTATTTAATGATCGTTTGTATAATTTTTTAAGTAATGATTGTTTGGATAAGCCTTTGAAGAAAGCTAGGAGCATTTGCTAGTTACACTGACAAATTTAACTTAACTACATAAAGAGGGAAGAAAGGTCTTCGTTAGGATTAATTTGTAAATATTGAATTATTTTCTGCATTTTTAAATGGTTCATGTCTTAAAATAGAAAATACCTTATCCCACATGTCTTTTGGTTATAGGAAAACCTAAGAAGGAAATTATTTATTCATCTCAAAATTATTCCCTACAACATAATTGGTGACTCCATTAGGGAGAATATTGCTTCCCTATTCATTTTATATCTCCTATATATCATATCTCTAATATCACTAGTGATTGAGTTCCTAGCAATTGCATCCATGCTGGTTTAATTGATCTTAGTTCTTGTTTTTGACACAAATTGTATTTTTTGAGAAAAAATCTTGTAACGATTCATGTAAGTAGAAAGTAGAGTGCTATAATTCATCTTTGATCTGTACCCGGTGTGTTTCTCTTGTCTATAATTCATTTTATTCTTCATATAAACACATGTTACTATTTTAAGTCTGTGTTTTTCACCCTTGCTATGGATTTCCTTGTCTCCTTTCTTCCTTATTTTGGTTATGCAATCTTTATTTTCCTAAAATTTGATTTATTTTATTCCATTCGTCATTTATCTTTTAATATTAGCTCATCCTGAATCCTTAAAATAAAAAACAAATCATTTTATCTTCTTATTTTCTTGATTACTGAGTTCATATAAGTTCACATTTTGATGCAGGAGCATCAACCCGCCCAAGTCAAATTTAATTTTGTGAACCTTCCAGAAGTTGACGTGGCCTAAAGGACAATATTTTAATAGTTAAATTCCTATTATTAATAGAGGTTTTTGAAATTTGGTTGAGTGATTTTAGAGATCTTATGAAGAAAGATCAGATCCGGAATGATCCAATCCTCTTTTCTCCACTGTTATAAACTATAGTCTTTGTCCAAATGAAGTTAAGCCAGGCGAAATGTAATATCCAATGCTTAGAGGGAAATCTAGCTATTATAACTGAATTTAATTTGAATTCGAAGTTAATTTAAACCTGATGTTGGTTACTTTTTATCGATGTGTTTATGAGTATATTAGCTCTTGAGTTCCCATGTGAGACTGTGTGGTTTTTTTTATAGATTGAACATTTAAGTTCTATACAAGCTTGAATCCATCTGAAATTGCGTAGAGGTTCATAATTGTGTTAAGGTGTGGTATGATGAACATTCTCGGCCAACGTTGTTTGTCACATGACTGTTGTGCTATCAATAGCTATAGTGGTGTTGGATCGTGAAGATGATGGAGTCTGCTCAAATGGTGGTGTGTCATTCAAACCGAGTGGCCAGTCTATCAAATAAGTGAAAGGTTGAACATCTAGAAGCCGAATGTGCACGTTGATGGTAGTGCTATATTCAGTGTGGCTGAGATTTGGGTAGTAATATTTAATACCATTCAGTCTAATGTTAATAGAGTAGATTTTGGACGCTTGAATTAAAATCCGCTTCAAGCCTATGTTTTTCTTCTGCAAAGTGAAGTGTTTCATTCAGATCATGGGCCCATAACCCACAGATCCATGCATCTTGAAAACATGTAGTTTCACTGCATCAAAGTGGTATCAAAGAGGGAAAATGTTTCCTGCAAGGAAGACGAGGTACAATTATGTTAAATATTTGTAAATCTTGTGGTTTTTATATTTTGTGAAGGTAGTAGCAGAAGAAGGTGAGAAGATTGGAGCAACCTAGAGGTAGGAGTTCTCGAATGGTTCCAGAGGAGAGAACCAGAGAGATGTTGAATGTCTAAGCTTAGAGGACAAAAGCTTCATGAGGTATCTGGTAGCACGGAGGACTTGCTATTGTAGAGGTTTTTTTGCAGCTCACAAAGGGAAATTCCATAGAGGATGTGGGTAGAATTGCTCAAATAATGTTGTTACGTGAAGATCAGAAAGGGAAATTCCACAGAGGATGTGGGTAGAATTGCTAAGAAACAAAAAAGGCATATGACCAGGAGGTCATAGAAATTGTGTACCTCAGGATTCTGATGCAGGGACATCAACCCGCCTAAGTCAAATTTAATTTTGCAAACATTCCAGAAGTCGACATGGCGTAAAGGAAAATATTTTACTTAAATTTGTATTATTAACAAAGGTTGTTGAAATTTGGTTGAGTGATTTTAGAGATATTATGAGGAAAGATCAAATCTGGAATGATCCAATCATCTTTTCTCCACTGTTATAAACTATAGACTTCGTGCAATTGAAGGTAGGCCAGACAGAATGTAATATCCAACACTGAGAGGGTGATCTAGCTCTTATAACTGAATTGTAATTCGAATTCGAAGTTAATTTAAATCTGAATTTTTTTATTTTTTGTCGATGTGTTTACGATTATATTAGTTCCTGATTTCCCATGTGAGACTGTGTGGTTTTTTTTATAGATTGAACATTTAATTTTTGTACAAGCTTGAATCCATGTGAAATTTCATAGAGGTTCATAACTGCATTAAGGTGACGTATGATGAACATTCTCGGGCAACGTTGTTTTTCACATGACTGTTGTGTTATCAATAGCTACATTGGTGTTGGATCGTGAAGATGATGGAGTCTATTGAAATGGTGGTGTGTCATTTAAACTGAGTGGCCAATCTATCAAGTAAGAGTAGGGTTAAATGTCTAGAAGCCGAATGTGAACGTTGATGGTAGCGCTATATTCAGTGTGGCTTAGATTTGGGTAGTAATCTTTAATACCCTTCATTCTAATGTTAATAGAGTAGATTTTGGAGGCTTGAATTAAAATCGGCCTCGAGCCTATGTTTTTCTTCTACAAAGTGAATTGTTTCGTTCAGATCATGGGCCCATAAACCACAGATCCACACATCTTGAAAATATGCATTTTCGCTGTATCACATTTAACTTGAGAATGAATTTCTACATTAGTTTGGTGTGTTGGAATTTGCATTGTGCTTGTTTATTTTGGGAAACCAATTGGGTTAAACTCTCCTTGTAGAGTTATTTTTCATTGAAAAAATTATAAAGAACCTTATCTTCATGGTTTGAGTTAGATTCATCATGAATTTCATATGTCAAAACCCCTATCAAAGGCATTAAAGAAGTTCCCTAAAATGAATCACATAATAAAAATGATTAGGAAATCTTATAGTAGGAAAAACATACAAGAGAGTATGTTGGGGTCTTAGGTTGAGTTGTGCAAGTCAAATTTCCAAGGCTACAAACTAGATTAGAGTCACTAGCCAGTGAAAATTATACTAGACCTATATTTATTGGGATCGCTCCTCAAATATAAAAGTTAAGTGCAACGAAACATCAAAGTGTATGAGAAGGTATCCAAACTTTGAGGGCATATCATTGCACATTATATGTACTGGGGATTCATTTAGGAATTATTGGTATGATTTAAGGACTCTAGTACCTACCCACATAGCGATTTTCTCATGATTATGAATGCTTCGATAATAAAAATGATTTTAGGTAAAGAGTGATCATCAAAATATCAGGGAAACATACACAAGGTGACTAGCATGGGCTTCCTTGGTATCTAAAGATAGATGAAAATACTTCATATTTCCTTTTTTGGGAGGTTACTCATCTCTATGAGAGTTCTTGGACCCTTGGCACTAAGGTTCAAGCAGAGATCAAGAGTAATGGTAATTGTATTTATCGAAACTAGCTTCTTATATTCCTTCGATATTGGGTTTCTTGTCCAACTAGTGGTTACAATGAGAAAAAATTTTACTGTTTGTTGATCTCTTAAGTGTTTTTTCCTTTTATGAGTGTGTTTTCTGTTACTGAGACTATATATACATAAAAATTTAATAAACTTGTGAAACACATATCATCCACCATTTTATATGTTAGTTTTCTTGGAAAGTGTTTGATGAAATTCTTAAATGGTTGAATGATTTATTACATAGAAATTGTTAAATGAAACACCTCAATGAGTATGTTTCTATGTGGATGGGGTTAGTGTTGTTATATAATAGTATTTTTGTAGTTGATATATGCAAATAATTACTATATTAGTTTGCACGCAAAATGTTTTATTAAATTTTTAAATGGTCCAATGATTCATTGTATACAACTTGTTCAATGAAATGCGCCATTGAGTATGGCATTTTGTGCTTGGGTATAGTATTTTTGTAGCTAATATATTCCCATTTTTATGAAAATAGTTTACTATATTAAATGGTTTGAATAAATGTTCAATAGTTCCACAAATCATTGCATACAAATTGTTTGATGAAATTCCCCAATGAGTATGTTGTTTTGTGGTTTGGTATAGTATTTTGCATAATAGTATTATTTTAGGTAATATATGTTCAATTGTATGCAAGGAATTCACTATAATAATTTTTTCCAAAGTGTTTGAAGAAATTCTTAAATGAAAATGTAATAGTATAGTAGTTGTTTGAAGAAAATGTAATAATATAGTAAATTTTTTAATAAAACACCATTTTATGAATGGGATAGTATTTTTTCGTGTTAATCTTGATGTTGCTAATCTATGCCTATTTCCATGAAAATAAATTGAAAATTTGCATGAGATGAAATGGAAAAGTGGCATTTTTTTAGGTAGTATGTGGTTGCTATCTTATAAGGTGGATTATTGGACCAAAATTTAATTTTCAATGTAGTTTCCATGGACTTCGAGGTGTGAAACTGGAAATTTCAAAGAATTACTTCAAAAAATTCTAAGTAAAAACCCTAATTTGTCTATAAAATGTTGAGTTTGCGCGTTATTAAATCATTGCTTTAATCATGTACTAAAAAAATAATTCATTAGAAAAAAAGCCATAATTATTGAAGTCATTGATCCTATAGGCTACTACAAATTGAAATCAAACCTTAACTATAAACAACTGAAATAAAAATCCTAAATTGAGGAGCAAACCCTAGGTACTTGTTCGATTTTGGAAACATAAGTATTGCTAATTGAGCAAATGTGAAGTCTAGAAATCCATTCACTGTAAAATAAATTCTCTCATGGAACTCCAACCAAGTATGGACTCTCTTCTATTAAGACTATCTTTGTGTGAAATTAAAGAAATGCAAGGAAGATTCTAAATCTGCTAATAAAATAGTATGTGCACAAATGAGATTACTTTCTTTATGATCTAATACTCTCCTACATAGATAAGCAAAGTCAATCAACAATATTAAGTTGTGAGAGAGATAAAAGAGATTATGTTGTAACTTTGAAGAAAACAAATTTTGTTTGCTTATACCTACGTAGAAAAGCTGCAAAACTCAATGCTCAAATATTTTCAAAAAAAAAAATGCATTACATTTATTAATATGTTGTTAAATATCTCAAATAATTTTCAATATATATGAACTCTACTTTCAGTATGCATAAAAAAAACAAATCGAGAAATAACACCACATGTTTACTTTCACCAATGACTCCAGAATACCTTCAAGCCTTTGCGAATCATTCAAAAAAAAAATAGAACTGGCATGACAAAGGAATCCAATCATCAATAAACATGTTGCATGTGTATGGAAATTTGACAAATAATTTCACATATTTACAAGAAAGTATACCTAAAATATCAAAAATTTGTCTCCACTTCTGGTGAAAGAGATAATAAGCAGGAGCTATTCATAACAGTTTGGAAAAAATAGATATGTATGGATCAATAATCAAATTAACACATATTTCATTAAATTTGGAAGTATTTAGTGGATCTAGAATTTAGAACTTTAACTAGATTTTTTTTTTCAAAATGAGGAATTAGAAAATCACTTAGTTCACTAATTTTAATGTAGAAATTGATGATTTTTTGTGAATAAATTATCATGATAAACTATATAAAACAAATATTTCACATCTTAATCTTGGATTCCTTACATTATCTCTTTTAATATTTTGTATGGTTTGTGTTAAAATCTAAGAGAATGTTGCATATGTTACTATTATTAACCAATTTATTTATAATCGTATATAGTGAATATCATGTGCATGTTAAGTTATGATTATTACTAAGACAAGGTTGGCACAATTTAAAATTTTGTCACCATTGCAACACTAGTAAAATGTTTGAAGATGAAAAAACTCTCTTAGATCATCAATTTTATACTCATATTGGATTTAAATTTCAAGTGTGACGCTACCAACCTTCTTGACCTTTTAACTAAACAAAATTATGATGATATTCAAACACTTCTTTTAATGTTTTTTGAGCATAACAATATAATTCTAAATAATTTTGACTAATATCTTTATGTCCTCTTATATACCATATTTTGTCTTAGTGGATGATAATCATCATTATTACCATCATCATTACATACCATTGTAGGAAGTTTGAACCATTTTAGAGTTAACAACAGAAATTTGTTTCTTATGATAAAATAAAATTTTGAATGAGTAGTAGCATAATTTATTTTTATTCATTATTTGTACTTTTGTGTTAAAAACTAAGTCGATTTAGGCTTACTTAATGAATAATATATTAATATGCAATGTATATATTAAGTATACAGTTATTTAATGGAAAATGATAATAGTATTGTGTCCAGTATATACCAGCATACATGCATCTTAAGTATGGATCCAACTTGAGTTGAGAGAGATCAAATTTCTTCACGTGCAAACATTTTTAGAGTGAAAAATACAATCTGTTATTTTTCATTATCAAAGTTTTAATTTTGAATGCTAAATAGATTATATATAAGACCAAGTAAACGTTTTAACCATAATTTTTCTTTTCTGTATATAGATATACATGAAGTTGATATCGACATAAATTAGTTAACATAGATCTTGAAATAGTTTATTTGAATCTCTAGATGAAATATTTTTTAAATATATAATATTTAAACATCTAATTCGTGCATTTTTTTAATTTCTAATTACTTTACAACATATTAATTTTTTTAATTATATTCAATATTAATTTTCTATTTAGAACATAATTTTTTATTTTTATTTTTATTTTTATTTTGAAGGGGCATAGACGGACAGAAAAAATTACATATCACCTGACACTGGGTTGTAGAATGAGTCTCTCAGATAAATTAGTAATAATAATTTTAACGATCAAAATCAATTATGAATTAGAATAGTAACAGAGTAGTAAAATTTGATTATTTTCAAATAGAAGAGGAAAGAGAGAAAAATGACTAAAATGTTTACAAATATTTGGTTTTTATTCTTCGAGTGTGTAAGGATATTATATTGAAAAGAACATATTCACATTCATCTAAAACTTAGATTCCTTACATTATTTATATTATCATTAATATTTATATTTATGTATTAAATTTGTCTCATGAATAATAGTTTTTATAAAAAAAAAATCTTACCTATAAAGTTATTTAACAATATATTAATATCATGTTTCTTACTATTATTGACCATTTTAAATTGACATTAACTACTTTTCCTATGTTATGTTGTGTACAAATTTATTATACCAGTACAATGTTGGCACCACTTAAAAATCTATGAGAGGAAATATTTTATGAGTCTGTCACGTCTCCCAAACCCTTTTTTTTTTTTCTATATCATGGGATTCTGTTATTATTTAGTAACATCCATTATACCTCATGGTTACTCCTCCTAAATTTCTTAACTCCTCTTCTATAAGTGGTTCATTTTACTCCGAATGAGATTCAACATGTCTCTCTTAAGGTCTATATTCATAATATGTCTATATTCATCACCCCTATGGTGAGTGCTACCCATATAACATAACTCAATATTCTCCACTTTATGCGTCGATAACAATTATAGTTTTTATACTGAATCACCTACAATGCAGACTGTTATCCGGGGTTTAGATTCTTTTCAGTACTTACAGACAGCCCTGGAATACAAGAATTCCATGAGGATTTTTGTGCTTAACCTCCCCTCTTCTCAGTTCATATAGTAGACTTATATATCTATATATTTTACCTTGTATTTCTCAGGTTTTCTGTACAGGATGATCACTAGGCCCTTAATCAAACTTCCCAGTTTGCCGGCCTGCTAATATTTTCAATATGTTAAAGTTTCAGCATCGAAGTATAGATGTATGCCTCCTCGCATACATCTATCTCTACGCAGTTCACCACCATTGCTCCACTACTTTCCCAGTAGTTCTATGGATGGTAACTAGATGCTCTGTTCATGGTATTTTACACATGCTTACAATCTTCCCTCACACAAACTGTTATTACACAATAGATTTTGCAATAGGCTTTTTCCCCCCTTATTTGTCTGTTATAACCATTCAACATGTGTGACACTATGGTACAGATTCAACTGTTCCATGGAAACTAGGAAACAGCTCCTCTTGCTTCACTCTAATGGAGAGAGAGAATACTGAACTGGATAGTTTAGAATCCCTAGTGTTAGATCCTCGTACTTAGTTAGGATTCAACTTCTACTTCCATATGTGTACCATTACATTTAATAGAATACTGTAAATTCTAATTTTTTTAATTCTTTCCAGTGCAACACAGCTGGTTGTTGTTCCCTACTTTCTGTTATTGATCACAGTGAATTCTGTGCCATCAGTATTGTTATGATAGATTTAGTTGTTTGGAACTTAATGTTCATGGGGACTGGTTTGTTAACATCTTCTGTTTATACACACAGAATTTAAATACTCCTTTAAAAGATAGCCATCTATACCTATACATAGTTATTATATTGGCTGCTCAATTGATCTACCATCTCAAATCTCATCATTACAATGTACTCATCTCTACACCCAACCATTTGTCTCTACTGTCAATAGCGGTAGTTGCAATTACATAAGTTACTGAACCATTAATCCATCTAACAGTTGCATAATGCAACCTAACATAACAATTCATACATTCCATAATGTACTATAACATCACAACTTCATAAATTGCATAAAGGACTATAACATCAAAATTTCATAAGACATAAAGGAATATAACATCACGATTTCATAAAACATAAAGGAATATACATCACAATTTCATAAAACAGGGATATGTTTAACACAGACTTACAGATATCTCCAAATTTATGCATGCACACCTCTACTATGACCAGTCATCCCAACCTTAGAATCCTCTTTATCTCCCAGGATTCACCCCCGAGCAGAGATCCTCCCCAGAACAGACTAGCCTCAATCTGTTCTGGAGCAGCTTATTTAAGCTGTGCTTTCCCCAAGCCTGTTTCCAATTCTGCGTCTAGAATTTCAGGATGCTTTATTCCTGTTTAGCCTAGGCTTCCCATTCTGGGACTCTTTAAAGCTGCTTTAAGCTTTTCCTCAGCTTTTCCAGCTTTTTCTCACCTCTTCCCAACTACTCCTCTTCATTGGGGAAATTTAGATTTTTCCTCAAAAATCTAAATTAGAAATAATTTCTTTCAAGGATTTTTGAAAGATTTGGGAAAGTCTTTTTTCCTTTTCCATCACCTCATGGATTAGGCATATGATCTCATTTTCTCATCTGGTCATAGTGCATACATAATATTTTATTTATTTTTCATAATTAATTAATTAACCACATCCACACAATAATCATCCACTGCGGTCCACTCCCCTTTGGATTTATGTTCAAATGTCTCATTTGAAAAGCATAGAACTTGGGGGTGTTACATATTCCCCCTCTGAAAATAAACACCGTCCTCGGTGTTGACAACTATCTACTAGTTGATTTTGAACATAATTATGAAGGCTTTTCCATGATCTGAGCTTCTCCGTGCCCTGTAGCTTTTTAGCAGTAAAGTGCTCCACTGCACCTTTACCCGAGCTACTGTTCACTTTCGCAATTTCATTTCTTCTCGCTTTCATCTTTGAAGCGACTCTGGAAGGAAATTCCTCTCCTGGTTCCACCTGGACCACATTTCAAATCAATCATGTGAGAAGCATCATGTACAAAAATTATAACTTTTCTTTTCCAACAAGGAGACATGAAATATATCAGGAAATTTAATAAGCAATGGTAGGGCTAATGTATAAGCCATTAGTTTCCAGCAGAGGACTCTCCTGCCTCCACTCTATTTACTGATGCCTTATGCAGTTGGTTTTCTTCCTACTTCTTTGCAAGAAGTCTGTATGGAAGATCTTTTATTCTGGTTTCTCTGTCCACAATTCATACCAATGTAAGTAATATCAGGTACATATAATTGATAATTCACAATAGCATTCTGCATTTCAATAACTTAAGACATTCGGTTATTAATCAAACCATTCAGGTTCATAATAGTTTAGTGCACTTTTAGTACACTACTTATCCTTTCTTGTTTTTCAGTGAGATTCTTTCCTCACGCAATTTGGTTCAGTTCAGCTTTTCTGGATTTCCTAGGTGATTTATCTTCACCTTTTTCCTCTTTGTTTCCAGAGTGCCCAATTTCCTGTTACACACTTGGCTAAACAATTTTTTCAACTTTTTTCACTAGTACTCATAAATGAGAGAAAACAATTGTATTCTATGCATGGTTATGCTTACCCTTTCTCATTTTATAGTTGTACTTCTAGTATCTTTTCATTGTTTCTTTTGTTAGTTAATCAATTTAATTAGTAACAACTAGACTCATTAATAATCTCTACAATTCTATGCCTACCTCTCACATGAAATTGTATCCACTAGTTCAAAACTTAAGTGAACAAATTTGGAGCTGATGGGTTTCCCCCACACCCAAGTCCAAAATACAGCTCATCCTCTTTTCTCTCGATTTGTAGCTGTATGATTTCACATCATTTCTCTGTCTTTGAATTTAAGACTCAAGAAAATTAACTTTAATAAAATTTACACCACAAAATTTTATAGTGTGAATACATGTTTCCTTTTCTAGTGATAAGTGTAATTTCTATAATTCATCACATTCACAAATATTAATACTTGATAATGTCAAAAATAAATTTGACACAGTTTCCCCTTTTTCATAGACTCACCAGAATTTATGCATTTACTTTTAATTGTATGTTCATACTTTGCTAGTTCCCCTCATCTATTTCTCTCATCGGCTTATATACTAAAATAGAATTAATTAAAATGGAAAAGATTTTATAAATCATAAAAGTATTCCAACTTTTTCCTGAGTCATAAAAGAATTTCTTCTTTTTTAATGCATAAAAGCATTCTACTTTTTCTAGCAAAAGAAACCCATAAATCTCTCATGCTTTTATTTTTAAATCTGTATTTGTTTTTTTTCTTATGAGAGAAATATCACTTCTTCATATTTTTTTTCCAAATTCTTTTATTTCTAAACTTATAAAATATACCAACTAGAAGAATATAAATAAATAATTAAGAAATCATTCTTCCACTATTACAAGAATATTCTTCCTTAAGTAAATCATCAGGAAAATTTTAATTTACCCCTTCATTCATTCATGCCTAACTCAATGTAATGGTTCCACAATTACTAAATCAACCATTTAATTGAAATTAAAACTTGTACTTTAATCTTCTTTTCTTTTATAGCAGTATACATGCCTTATTTATAGGATACATCTTCCACTTACTCATATACTACTTACATCTCAAGCCTTGGGCAATATACATCTCATGAGCATATATATATATCCACTAGGTTTGTATATATCATATATATTTCCAAACCTTATTGTATAAGTAACCATGATATATATATATATATATAGCCTTGGCAATTTTAATTTGATGAACATATGAATATATATATATATCCCTATATTCATATATATTCATATATAAGTTCAAAGCCTTTTTGATACCATTTGTAACACCTCCACTACACAATTTTTTTTTTTTTTTCTCCATTACCATATATATATATAAGGGGTTCTATCTGTTAAAATAGTGATATGATTATTACTTTGCCTCCAACCACTTACACGTATATACTTAACTTTCCTGCCTCCCGTTTTAAACTTAATAAAGTTTTCCCATATAAATTACACCCATATAAATATGGTTTCCCCTTGTATGTAGAGAATATACCCCTTTTTCTCATATCTTTCCTTCGCTCCTATACATATATATCACTATATATATATATCATTCATAATCCCCTACCTTTGTTAAACACACATTTATATATATCATTTTTATATATATAACATATATATATATAACTTGATATACATCACACCTATATATATATATATCATGTTATATGCAACACATATATATATGTCCCAACCTTCGTTAACCATGTATGTGTAACTATGTAATTATACATATCATTTTTTTATAAGCACATATATGTATAAGGACATATCGTTTTATATACACGCATATATGTAAAATGACATATCATTTGATATAAACAAATATATGTATAAACCTTATTGTTATTAAAGTTCATATATCTAATTATATATTCTATATGTATATTCAACCCCTGCCGCACTTATGATATCGAGGGCGGCCATTGGTTTAATGATTATAATAACCATCTCTTTTTGGTTTTGAACTTTAATCGCATCATTTTCCAGTTTACGACATGATTTAATCGTATTCCACCTCTTATGATATAGAGTTGAATTTCTATTTTACGACCATGTTGACTGTCACCATGACGCGTTAGCATGGCGGCGTGTGAATCGGGTTTACGGCGACGAGACCCTAGGCGTTCATGACAGGGGTTCGTCTGTGGGTCGAGCCACATCAACATGATGGATCGGTGGTTCTGCCAATAATTGAAGCCCACCTTACGCGTCGTCCGGAGGTCTCGTTTGTGATACAAGTTGAAATTATATTTTGTTTATTTCGCCGTGTTCACTCATAGGTTAGACCCTTATGCACGTCACCGCGGGGAGGGATTACTCCAGTTACAACATTTCTGTTCACATTGTCGATCATGTTTTTCAATTTACTGTGTGCATTTAAATATGTTTATTCGATTGTGTTGGGGTGCAGGGACGGCGTCTTCAGCAGGATTGGGCGTACCCGACGCAGACATTTACAGCTTTATGTCTCCGCTCGTCGGCTATATGCTGCGCTGTCGCTGTACTCATACTCGGCTCAGTACCTTGTGGCCAGACTACCGCCGTTTCATACAGAGCTTTCAACTCTACACTTCACCCGGTACCGAGCTATCACTGAGCCGAATGGTTTTCCCAAATCCGCTTTGGGATCTCCTGCCATCTAGGGAAGTGAAATTAGGGTTTTCATACCCTTTCACGGACCTTGGCGACCTACCAACCTTTCTCTATTCGAGACTTATCGTCTATTTATCTCACTCGGGTTTCAGTGAGTCGCATTCATGCTCGGATGCTGGTGTTTCTCCTACACACCCGTTCTCTGAGGGAAGTCCTCTGTCAATGGTCGGCTACAGGAATATTACTCCCGTATACAGGAGAGGTAATGCATTAGTAGCGTTCGATAGTTCTTTATCTTCTGCATTTATTTTTTTCTTTCTTGTATCTTTTTAATCTCTGCAGTATCTAATCGTTGTGAAGTTCTTGTGCAGAGAGGGATCAGGTCTCAGGGTTTCTGGAACGGGGTTTCATTGAAATGTTTCATACCCAGGAACCGATTCCTTCCGGTTGTCCCACCAACCCTGCTCTTATTTCTATTCTTCTCCCCAGCGCCGAACCTCAAGCTCGTCTTGCTCCAGGTTACCCTATATTATCTGGCGATCGTGTTACCCTATATTAACTATTTCATGATACATTACTCCGATTATCTCTCTGTTGAGAAAGGGTTGAAAGAGTGGGAACCCTCCTTTCGGTTTGCTCTCCTTTTCAGTAATATGTTCCCCATTTATTTTATTGGTCTCTGTTTTACAATCTAGGGTTACTCGCTATCCTTACTGATTTTATGGCGACCTGTGTAGGTGTTATTCATCTGGAGCGTTCTGGTCATTGGCAATCTTGCCTTCGAACTTTCACCAGGGAAAGAAATGAATCATTCCCTTTGGTAACTTTTTCTCCGAACCCGCATACGCCATATTGTATTATGTGTTTGCTAACAGGGTACAATCGCATTCACCCTGACTAGCAATGGGGCGCATGATTCAGATTTATCTAACATTCCATGTATCTATACTGTTCTGTTATTTACGCAGTCAGGGTTTCTATTATAGCGTTTCAGCACTTTATTGCCTCTTGTATGCAATTTTCCCGTCTCGATTTATGTATACGTCTTCTCCTAGGATTACAGCGTAGTGTGCATAAAACCAACTCGACGAGCAGGTATGTACACGCCAATTTATGGTGGAGAGCTATTCTGGTTGATAAAAACGTTAATCGCCTATCATATTTCACCCAGCCCTAATCGCCGTGTATGATCTGCGAAGTACTAGCCGACTGTAAAATTTGATATAAGCCCACTGGCTGACCGTGGAGTCGTTGCTGTGGTTTAACCTAATTTGAAGGTGCGTTGTATTTTGTAAGGTAGTATAGTGTGTATACATATGTCTTATTCGCCCATAATACTCTTTAACAATCGTGGCTCCAATAGTCTCGATTACCCTCACGGCCTTTATATTTATTTAGAACCAAAGTCATATATATGTAGAGTGAAAGTTTTAATGCGCGGCTTTTATGCTTGTTTAGCTTGGAGAGAGAGAACTACATATACTCCTAAAGTTTTATTATTTATTCCGCACCATAGTTTCAAAACTTCTATTAGGTTAATGGAGTTAATGTTGCAAATGCATATAGAGTTTCAATATTTATCCTATCCATGTTATGAGATGTTTTATAGGTTTGAAATATTTGATCTTATAGTTAGTTGGTTGAGTTCATAGTCCAAAGCCTTTATGTTATGTTTTTCCATTTATTCCAAGAAATTTTCCATTTCTGCTACAATATTCTCTAGTATTTGTAGGAGCAGCTTTATCACATGTGTATATATATATGTATATATAAATATATATATATACATGTATAGGTATTCCATAATCATTGAGTAGTATATCTACAATAAGGATTCAGTCTTTGACCATTGATGTTTAATTCAAGATTAAGATAAACTTCTATAGATACTATGCACTTTAAATGATAACAATAACATAGCCTTTGTAAATTAGAGTTTCTTTCCAGGCTAAGAATGTCAGCATACATACATACCCTAACATCTTTGATTTTTTTCTCATATGATGTATTTTTAAATTCAGGCCTGCTAAAATAGTTTTTTTTCCTTTTTATGTAAGCATAAATTTTCAGCCTTGAAATTATATAGGGAATAGATTAATATTCAGTTTTTTTTTTCTATGGAGACTAAGTACCTTCAGATTTAAACCATCTTTGGTTTAGAGTTTCTGGAGGTTTCTACTCCATGGCTAACTGGTCTACAACTAAACAAAATCTAAAAGGTAATTGCCTGAAAATAGATTTTGTTAAATGTAGTACTAACATTAGACACACCCTTTAATTTATATATATATATTTGTTTTTTCTCCTCTTAATGTACACAAATAGGTAGCCAATAACAATGGACTAGAGGAATTTAATTATACCTTAAATCTTTTGCTATACTACTTGTCTTCAAAGATTTAGGATAGATTTCGAAATGCAATCTAAATATTTATAACTGTCATAACAATCAGATAGAGTAGAGAGGCTCTCTTCTATACATTTTCAAATGTCGTATTCTAAAACCTTACTTTCAGCTGTTGGTATTTATACCATGTAACATAAGCACTGCTATACTCTTTTTCAAGCATACACTTAGGCATCTGCATCTGATATCACATTTCTTTCCTACAGGAACAAAACAATAATTAATTGTCTGTAGAAGCTAAGTAACTACAGATTTAAACTAACTGTAGTACTAAATCAATCATACCCTTTCATTAAATTTTGTATGTAGCCCTTCATACTAATTTAAATATAAGAGTATCATCCCACTTCATACTTCTTATTTCTAGAAGTTTTTTTTTTTCATCATGGATATATATATATATAGTCCACGTGTACTATTTTTCTGGGAGATATCGGTTTCCCTATTATAGGTTTAACCACTCTGGTATATGAGTTTTCTCATATCACTCCCATATCAATGTTTCTATCTCATCACAATCTGTTATATGTATACCTGAAAGTATATCCAAGATATTTGTATACTCAAAGTACTATTTTTAATATTCATAAATTTTATAACAGTTAACCATTTCCTTATGAGCACATATCTTGCCCAATTTTTGAACTTTAGCTCCGATACCATCTTTCACGTCTCCCAAACCCATTTTTTTTTTTTCTATATCATGGGATTCTGTTATTATTTAGTAACATCCATTATACCTCATGGTTACTCCTCCTAAATTTCTTAACTCCTCTTCTATAAGTGGTTCATTTTACTCCGAATGAGATTCAACATGTCTCTCTTAAGGTCTATATTCATAATATGTCTATATTCATCACCCCTATGGTGAGTGCTACCCATATAACATAACTCAATATTCTCTGCTTTATGCGTCGATAACAATTATAGTTTTTATACTGAATCACCTACAATGCAGACTATTATCCGGGGTTTAGATTCTTTTCAGTACTTACAGACAGCCCTGGAATACAAGAATTTCCATGAGGATTTTTGTGCTTAACCTCCCCTCTTCTCAGTTCATATAGTAGACTTATATATCTATATATTTTACCTTGTATTTCTTAGGTTTTCTGTACAGGATGATCACTAGGCCCTTAATCAAACTTCCCAGTTTGCCAGCCTGCTAATATTTTCAATATGTTAAAGTTTCAGCATTGAAGTATAGATGTATGCCTCCTCGCATACATCTATCTCTACGCAGTTCACCACCATTGCTCCACTACTTTCCCAGTAGTTCTATGGATGGTAACCAGATGCTCTGTTCATGGTATTTTACACATGCTTACAATCTTCCCTCACCCAGACTGTTATTACACAATAGATTTGGCAATAGGATTTTTCCCCCTTTATTTGTCTGTTATAACCATTCAGCATGTATGACACTATGGTACAGATTCAGTTGTTCCATGGAAACTAGGAAACAGCTCCTCTTGCTTCACTCCAAGGGAGGGAGAGAATACTGAACTAGATAGTTTTGAATCCCTAGTGTTAGATCCTCATACTTAGTTAGGATTCAACTTCTACTTCCATATGTGTACCATTACATTTAATAGAATACTGTAAATTCCAATTTTTTTTAATTCTTTCCAGTGCAACACAGCTGGTTGTTGTTCCCTACTTTTTGTTATTGATCACAGTGAATTCTGTGCCATCAGTACTGTTATGATAGATTTAGTTGTTTGGAACTTAATGTTCATGGGGACTGGTTTGTTAACATCTTCTGTTTATACACACAGAATTTAAATACTCCTTTAAAAGATAGCCATCTATACCTATACATAGTTATTATATTGGTTGCTCAATTGATCTACCATCTCAAATCTCATCATTACAATGTACTCATCTCTACACCCAACCATTTGTCTCTACTTTCAATAGCGGTATTTGCAATTACATAACCATTAATCCATCTAACAGTTGCATAATGCAACCTAACATAACAATTCATACATTCCATAATGTACTATAACATCACAACTTCATAAATTGCATAAAGGACTATAACATCAAAATTTCATAAGACATAAAGGAATATAACATCACGATTTCATAAAACATAAAGGAATATACATCACAATTTCATAAAACAGGGATATGTTTAACACAGACTTACAGATATCTCCAAATTTATGCATGCACACCTCTACTATGACCAGTCATCCCAACCTTAGAATCCTCTTTATCTCCCAGGATTCACCCCCGAGCAGAGATCCTCCCCAGAACAGACTAGCCTCAATCTGTTCTGGAGCAGCTTATTTAAGTTGTGCTTTCCCCAAGCCTGTTTCCAATTCTGCGTCCAGAATTTCAGGATGCTTTATTCCTGTTTAGCCTAGGCTTCCCATTCTGGGACTCTTTAAAGCTGCTTTAAGCTTTTCCTCGGCTTTTCCAGCTTTTTCTCACCTCTTCCCAACTACTCCTCTTCATTGGGGAAATTTAGATTTTTCCTCAAAAATCTAAATTAGAAATAATTTCTTTCAAGGATTTTTGAAAGATTTGGGGAAAGTCTTTTTTTCCTTTTCCATCACCTCATGGATTAGGCATATGATCTCATTTTCTCATCTAGTCATAGTGCATACATAATATTTTATTTATTTTTCATAATTAATTAATTAACCACATCCACACAATAATCATCCACTGGGGTCCACTCCCCTTTGGATTTATGTTCAAATGTCTCATTTGAAAAGCATAGAACTTGGGGGTGTTACAGAGTCTACTTATGTTGTTCACTGATCAAAATCATTTTTTTTATAAATTAGAGTGCAACAAAATAGAATATTTCTTATAATAAGGAAAATTAAGGAAAAATCACTTCAAACATTATTACAAGTGTCTAAAATTTATTCATTAAGAGTTTAAATGGTTTATATTAAGTAGAATACTAATTAGCTACTCCACTATTGTTTAAATAGATCAAGTTTAGAAGAAGGTGTTTTTAATAACATTATTGAGATTGATTATGCATATTTGATATGGTGAGAATTCATGTTGGTAAAAAATATATTTGAAAACTTAAATATTTTATGACATTGTCATGTAATTTGTATCACCACATGATTACATTGAAATAATAAATAATATAAAAGTCCTAGAAAAATAATATGAAGATAATATTTGATATACAACAAATATTGAAAAGTGTGTCTCAATGTATATTAATATATCATTCAAAAAGGAAAATCACATTCATGAATCATATAAACTTAATCTTAAGATATTCATTCAAGTAGATGAAGAACGGATTCTACACCATAATTATTTATCTTTTAATTACATAAAAAATTGCAAGAGTTTAGAAACGTAAACTTCCACTAATTTGCAATTAGGAAACTAACATATTTATAAGCTATATGTACTAACTTAATTTAGATATGGACCACTTGAAAAAAAACAAGTGTCCATTTACAATAAATGATCTTCTATCCAATCTACTAACTTTATTCCTATTTTAGAGCCTAAGATACGACTCTATTCTAGAGTCCTATCTTTGCTAACAATATTCTATTTCTAAGTGTCTCTAATATTTATTAAATATTGTAATTTAATAAATATTTTATCCTAACTTTACATCAGGATATTTTGATCATCTAACATTCCCCCTATGATCCAAAGATACATTGCAGCATATACCAAGTTCATCCCTAAACTTAGTAAATTTAATTCTGCAAAGAGGTTTGGTGAAGATATCGGAGGTCTAATCTTATGAAGGACAATAAATCGGCTCCATGACATCCTTTGCAATGAGTGATATGACATGATGATACTTGGTGTCCACATGCTTTGTCTTTGAATGAAAAACTAGATTATTGGCAAGATTTATTGCTGACTGGTTGTCGATGAATAACGAAATATCTTCTGTTGGAGGAATACCCAAGTCCTGTAAAACTCTGTGCAACCAAACAATCTCACATGCTTCTTCCCATGCTTGATATGTGTTCTGCTTCTGCTGAAGAAGTGAGCATTGTAGCTTTCTTATTGCAACTCCAGGATACTGCAGCTGACCCCATGTTCATTAAATAACCTGAGGTTGATGCCCTATCATCAATACTACCAACAAAGTCGGCATCTAAAAATCCACCAAGTACAAATTTTTTAGTATTTTTGCAAAGCAGACCAAAATATTTTTTTCCTTGGATATAAATAAGAACTCTTTTGGTTTCATTCTAGTGGTTGTCTCGTCGTTCCTGCATCAAGCGAGAAAGAATGCTGACGGAATAAGAAAGATCTAGTCGAGTAGTTATCAGATAAATCAGGCTACCAATCAACTGTCGATAACTAGTGATATCCACCATTCCCCCCCTTCAAATTTTGAAATTTTTAAGTTTTGTTCCATAGGAATAAGAACAGGCTTGCAATCCTGCATTCCAAATTGCTGAAGAATTTATGATGCATACTTACTATGAGAAATGAAGAAAAGATGTGGACGTTGGAATACTTCAACTCCAAGATAGTAGTGAAGTAGTCCCAAATATGTCATCTTAAAACCTACATGTAACTCCTTTTTCACCTTTGCAATGTTATCATCATTGCTGCCAGTGATAATCAAATCATCTACATACATAACCAGAATCACCAGATTTTTACCTTGTTGGCGTACATACAAGGTATCATCAGATTCACTTTTTTGAAAACCAACTTTCTGAAGGTATTCATCCATTTTGGCATACCAAGCTTGTGGAGCTTGTTTTAACCCATATAAAGCCTTGATTAGTTTGAATACTTTATGTTCTTATCCTTCAATTTCAAAACCTGGTGGTTGTGTCATGTACACTTCTTCCTGTAAATCTCTGTTGAGGAAAGAAATTTTTACATCCATCTGGTAAACTTTCCATCCTTCTTGAGATGCTAAGGCAAGTGTGAGTCGAATGGTGTTCCATTTAGCTATAGGAGCAAATGTTTCCTCATAATCTATCCCTTTCTACTGCGCAAAACCTTACCAACAAGTATTTCTTTATACTTTTCGATATCGCCATTTTTCTTGTACTTAATTCGGTAAACCCATTTGCATCCGATGGGTTTAACATTCTGGGGACAATCAACAAGTTTCCAAGTGTTATTCTCGAGAACTACCTGATATTTATTAACCATAGCCTATTTCCATTCTTTATGTTTTACTGCCTCTTGATAAGTAGAAGGTTCATTAAAATCATTTCCTATCAAGGTAAATTTCCTTCGTTTCTTTGTGATCCCCTTGTTCCTATTTTATTCTGTTCATTAGGCCTTACATCTTTCAAAAGTTGAACTGCCCATTTTGGAAATTGATGTTCATTGGTTTGAAATTGTGAAAAATCACCATCATTGAAAAGAGGGTTGATGTAAACTGATGTTTGTTGATCAACCATAGGTTCTGGGGGCGGAGAGTCATCATCAAAAGAACTTCTGCTCCTAGGAGATTTCGATGAACTGCTAGAATACCCAAATGGTGCTAGTGAGGAAGACAGACTGGATGAATCATTTTCAGTAGATGGAAACTCAAGTTCATACCAATTTTGGGAATTTGGTTGACTTTGTAGATTTCCGTTTCTTTTATCACTTTTTGTTTCTAACTTTTGAATAATAATTTCAATTTCTTCAGCACTCTTACTCTCATTTTCAAAAAAAATGACATCTCTTCTTACAATAAATTTCCCATTTGAAAAAATTCGGTACCCTTTCTTCTCATCAGAATACCCAATCATTGTGCACTTACAGCTTCGTGAGTCAAGCTTAGTTCATTTTTCCTTCGGAACTAAGGCATAACATACTGATCCAAAAACTCTAAGATGTTTAACCCAAGGATTAAAGCCAAACCATGCTTCATAAGTTGTGATTCCATCTAAAGAAGCAGTGGGCGATCTGTTTCTTAAGTAGACAGCGGTATGTAATGTTTCAGCCCAATATATAGGACATAAATTTTTTAAATTTAACATAGATCTCGCCATTCCTAACAAGGTATGGTTCATTCTTTCTACTACTCCATTTTGCTGTGGAGTGTAGACATTGGTAAGATGTCGTCTTATGCCATTATCCATGCAATATGTTTTGAATTCATTTGAAACAAATTGTCTACCATTGTTAGTTCTAAGAGTTCCAATCTTCTCCTTTACTTCATTTTCAATAAGCTGACGAAAAGTTTTGAACTTTTTAAATTCTTCTAATTTTAACTTCAAAAAATGTACCCAAGACATCTTGCTAAAATCAACAACAAAGATTAAGAAATATCTGCATCCTCCTAGTGAAGTGGGTAGGGGTCCAGAAATATCATTGTGAACCAACTGCAAATGCCTTTTTTCGTGCCATGAACTTGTAGGAAAAGTCTCTCGATGTTTTTTTCCATAAATGAAAGATTCACATTTTGCATTTTCCTTTTTGAAGGTTGGAAGTCCCTTAACCATTCCCTGTTTTTGTAACTAAGAAAGACTGTCAAAGTTGAGATGGCCATATCTTACATGCCACAATCTAATCGGTGAAATGTCTGTACTTTATGCTCCTGCAAAGTTAGGATTTCTTGGAATAATTGTCCCATTCATCCTTAATAGTTTTCCATCTTCATAAGCTATCATTACTGTTTTCATGTTCTGTTTGACTGAGTTAATCACCATATGTCCTACTTGTCAAATCGTGACTAAAGATAACAAATTTCTCTTAAATGTTGGGACATACCATACATTTGAAATCATTCTTTCTCTAATGCCTGGTAAAAAAACTTTAACTACACCTTTTCCAAAAGGAGTATGTTTTTTTTTATCAGCAAGATAGATTCAATTTAGATGGCATTGTTGGAAATTCCAAAAGAAATCTTGTCGAAAAGTCATGTGTTAAACTGTGCCTATATCCATAATCCATGCATCTTCATAATCACTTCTAGGAAAGCATGAAACCTATAAAGCTATTGATTCTGTGTTGGTGAAGACATATTCTGAACCATCAGGATAATCTTCATCATTTGCAAACTGTACAGAGTTAGGATGAAAATTTGGAATTTTATCAATAGAAGTTCTACAATCTTTTGCATAATGGCCAACTTTGTTACATCTCCTGCAAACAATTTGATTGAAATCTCTGCCTCTACCTTGAGACTGTCCTTTGCCTTGATACTATCCTCTACCTCTACTTTGGTCTCTGTTCTGAGTTTGTCCTCTGCCTGGACCTTGTCCTCTGCCAGGACTTTCTCCTCTACCTTGACTATATCCTCTACTTTTATTGTTGCCTCTTCCTTCAAAATTTCTCCTTCCTTAGTTGTAGCCTCTGTTGAAATTATTTCCTCTACTTTGACTGTGACCACGACCTTCAGCTGCTTGACTTTGATTGAAATTTCCTCTTCCTCGGTTTCTTGAAATATCAGCTGAGGAGTTACTTGAGCTAGCTTCGGTGAAGAAGACATCTTCCCCAATCTATTTCTTCTTCCCAAATTTTTTATCATGTTGGGATAAAATTTCACTCAATTCATCAAACTTTATCTTCTCTAAGTTTCCAGTGACTTGCAAAGTTTCCAAAAAATGTGTGTAAGATGATGGCAATCCAAAAATTATAATTGCAGTCAAGAAACTTTCATTGACAGCTTGAAAACCAACATTTATTATTTATTGCTTGATGTTTTTAAGCCATGAAATATATTCAAGGACATCACCACCTTCAGTTAATTTCTGTTAAGCAATTTTAATTGAATATCTGTTGGGATTGTGTTATATTCTTTCTACGACTAGTCACACATGGGGGGGTAATAGGGGGGGTGATAGCCCCTCGTGTACGTTGCGCTGGGCACAATGTATGGGGGGGTCACAGGGGGGGTAGTAGCCCCCCTGACGGGGTCTAAGGCAGCGTCCCAAAAATTTTTTTTGGTCGTTATTTTCCAGTGGGTGGATCCGCCCATGGTTTTGTGCATGGGTTTGTACATGGTTTTGGGGCATGATGGTTTTTGGCCCCTGTTATTTTGTAGATCCAGTCAAGGGAACTATGGTTATGTTCTGATCCAGGGTTAATGGATTGGGGTTTATGTATGCTTCGGCATGTATATATATGTGTTGTAACACTAAAAGGAATATAATGAAAAATCAAGCTCGTCGTCCCGATTTGGGATCCAGGGGAAAATCGCTGTGTTTATCTATTTTATATTTTATGCTCTTTCTATTGTTTATTTTCTGTTTTTAAGATTCATTTGCAGATAGTTTCTTTACAGGGTTAAAACCTACATTTGGTATCAAAGCAGTTTCGGCTTCAAGGGGACTCCTTTACTGCTAAAGGGTTTTTTTATCCGGCCTAATGTAGACCCTCTTCAGTGGGAGATCTATGGGATCGATTCTTACAGTCAAAGAAGATGGCAAGTGGCAGGAAGATAGAGATCAAGAAATTTAATGGTCAGAGTTTTGAGTTGTGGAACCTCAAGATGGAGGATCTGCTGGTGGATAAGGACCAATGGATCGCGGTAGATCCAGGTACTAAACCAACGATAATGTCAGATGAAGACTGGAAGAAACTGGATCGGAAGGCAAAGAGCACAATACGGTGGTGTGTCTCAGATTCAGTATTGTTGAATGTATCTAGGGAAGCTATGGCGAAGACCTTGTGGGACAAGCTAGGGAATTTATACCAATCTAAGTCTCTGGTGAATAAATTGTTCCTATGGAAAAAGCTGTATAACCTGAGGATGAAGGATGGAGACTTGGTGACAGAGCATTTGAACGCCTTCAATACTTTGGTAAGTTAGCTGTCATCTATTGATATTAAAATCTCAGATGAAGATAAGTGCATCAGTTTGTTGTGTTCTCTACCAGATTCGTGGGACAATCTGGTTATTGCAATAGGTAGAAATACAACTACCTTGAACTTTGATGACATTGTCTCAGCCTTGCTGTCAGAGGAAATGAGACAGAGAAATATGGAGGGTCAGAATGGAGATGCCTTATCTGTACAAGGAAGGTCCCAGAACAGAAACAAGAATAAGGTTTCGAGTGGGAGATCTAAATCTAGAGGGAGATCTAAATCTCCTAGAAATTTTGTAAAGGTGTGTTAGAAATGTGGAAAGGAAGGGCACTACGAAAAGGACTGCAGATCTAAAGCTCGTAAGAAAGGAAAGGGCTCTGATGATGCTCCTTCTACAGAGGCAAAACCCACCTTGGATGAAGCTGGGGATGTGTATTTGGAATCTTCTTCAAATACACATGTATATCATGAGTCATGGTTGATTGACTTGGGTGCATATTTTCACTGCACTCCTCATAGGGAGTGGTTCTGCGAGTATGATAAATATAATGGCAGTGATGTCTTCATAGGTGATGATTGGAAGGCCAAAATCATCGGACGTGGAAAATTCAAGCTGAAGCTACAAGGTGGAAGGATTAGAACACTTCCTGGTGTTCTGCACATTCCTACAATGGCCAGAAATTTGATTTGTGTAAGAAAGATGGATGATGCAGGTGTAAAAATATTGTTCAAGAAAGAGGCCTGTAAGATGGTTTGGGGAGCAATGGTATTAATCCAGGGAGTTTGGATTGGAACCCTTTACAAGCTTTAGGGCAGAACTATTATTGATGGATGCAACAGTTCTGTGGTTCTCGAAAGTGGAGCGGAAAGCCTAGCGGTCTCTGGAGAAAAGACTATGTTATGGCATCAAAGGCTTGGACATATTGGAGAGAAGGGCCTTCAGATACTGCATGGAAATGGTATGGTAGAAGGTATGTCTAATATCTCTCTGGATTTTGATTTGTGTGAACATTGTGTATATGGGAAGCATAATCAGGTGAGTTTTCCTTCTGGTGCTAAGAGGGAAAACAAGATATTAGAGCTTGTGCACAGTGATGTGTTTGGACCTGTGTCGGTTCCATCACTGGGTAAGTCTGTGTAATATGTTTCATTTATAGATGACTTCTAAAGGAATACATGGATATATTTCTTGAGGAAGAAATGTGAAGTCTTTGACAGATTTAAAGATTTTAAGGCTCTGGTGGAAAACCAGACAAAGAAGAAGATAAAGGTGTTAAGGAAAGATAATGGTGTGGAGTTTTGCAAGAAGGAATTTGAAGAGTTCTGTAGGAAGTGTGGTACAACATGACAAAAGAATACTCCATACACACCTAAGAAAAACAGAGTTGCAGAAAGAATGAACAAAACATTGATGGAAAAGGAAAGAATCATGCTCAGTGGTACCGAGTTAGGACAAGAATTCTGGGCAAAAGTAGTGGAGACTACATGTTACTTGTTTAACATATCACCTTCATCAGCGTTGGAGGATAAGACTCCACATGAGGTATGGACTGGTAAGAAACCCCGTCTTTCACATCTAAGGGCATTTAGATGTGATGCATATGTACATGTTCCAAAGGAGAAAAGGAACAATTTGGATGATAAATCTGAACGGTACATCTTTATTGGGTATAAGGATGGTTTAAAGGGTTACAAGCTTCAGAGCCTAGAAACAAGGAAGGTTGTGTACAGTCGAGATGTGGTGTTTATAGAGGTGAAATATATTGTTAAATATGAAGTCCTACCAAAGGAACTTGAGAAGATAGATTTTGAGATAAAGGAGGATGAATCAGACTCTACAACAGAAGAAGACTCAGAAGAGGAAGAGCCAAAAAGTCCAACTGTTAGAAGATCAGCTCAGGAAAGAAGACAACCAGAAAGGTATAGTCCATCTTCTTTCTGTTCAAATTTTTCTTTAACTATAACTGATGATGATCCCAGAACCGTCAGGGAGGCAGTAGATTCAGAGGATGGAAAAATCTGGAAGAGGCCATGGTTGATGAAATGGCATCATTGCATAAAAATGAGACATGGAATCTAGTGGAGTTGTTGGCTGGAAGGAAGCCCATTGGGAGAAAATGTGTGTTTAAGAAGAAGATGAATGTAGAAGGCAAGGTGGAGAAATACAGAGCTCGATTCGTAGCAAAACGTTATTCCCATGTGCCGGGAATTTATTTTGGTGATATTTTTTCTCCTATTGCCAAATTTACTTCTGTTAGATTACTTTTATCTATTGCTACTACATTTGATTTTGAGGTAGAGCAGATGGATGTGAAGGCATCATTTCTTCACGGGGATCTGGAAGAGGAGATCTACATGAAACAACTTGGAGGCTTTATGGTGAAAGGGAAGAAAGAGCTAGTATGCAGGTTAAAGAAGTCTTTGTATGGGTTAAAACAGTCACCAAGGATGTGGTATCAGAAATTTGATACCTATATATGGGGACTTGGCTTCACCAGAAGCAAGGAGGATCACTGTGTTAATTTTAAATTAATTGGTGACCCTGTTATTTATTTGGTCTTGTATGTGGATGATATGTTGTTTATTGGAAATGACAAAGAAATTATCCAATCTTTGAAGACCCAGTTGTTCTCCAAATTCAACATGAAGGATCTTGGCGCTGCAAACTATATTTTGGGCATGGAAATTAAGAGAGATCGGGAAAAGAGGAAGCTCTGGTTAAACTAGAGCAAGTATGTCGAGACTATATTGTAGAGGTTCAATATGCAGGATAGTAAACCGGTGAATGTTCTGATTCCTGTAGCTACAAAGCTGTCTGCTCAACAGTGTCCCAAGACACAAGAAGAAGAGGAGGATATATCTCGTGTTCCATATGCAAGTGTAATGGGTAGCTTGATGTATGCAATGGTCTGTACTAGACCAGATGTTGCACATGTAGTGGGAGTATTGAGGAGGTTTATTTCAAACCCAGGGAAAGAGCATTGGATAGCAATGAAACGAGTTTTCAGATATTTGTGTGGCACTAGAGATTATGGCTTGTGCTACCAGGGAAGACCAGGATTGGAAAGAGTGTTGGACATTCATGGTTTTGTTGATGTAGACTGGGCTGGAGATTTGGACCAAATAAGATCTACAAGTGGGTATGTGTTTAGCCTATTTGGAGGTGTAGTCAATTGAATGAGTAAAAGACAGTTTGTAGTGGCTCTTTCAACTACAAAGGTAGAATACATGGTAGCCACTCATGCAAGCAAGGAAGCAGTTTGGTTGCAGAGATTGTGTTCAAGTATGGGGTTGGTGCAGCAAGCTATAAGGATAGACTGTGATAGCCAAAGTGCAATTTTCTTGGCTAAGAACCCTGCTTATCATTCAAATACAAAGCACATTGATGTTGAATATCACTTTGTGAGACATATGGTTGAAGATAAAAGGGTGTTGATGATAAAGGTGCGCACTTCGAATAACGTTGCAGATGCATTGACAAAGTCTGTGAGCACTCACAGATTCTCTTGGTGTAGAGAAACAATGGGTGTTGCAAAGCTGGGCTAATGACTCAACTCTCCTATGGCCCCCTGTGGAAATACAACAACAAGTGGGAGAATGTTGGGTTTGTGTTATATTATTTCCACGACTAGTCACACGTGGGGGGTTAACGAGGGGGCAATAGGCCCCCCTGTACATTGCGCTGGGCGCCACGTACGGGGGGGTGATAACGGGGGAAATAGCCCTCCCTGTCAAGGTCCGGGGCAGTGCCCTAGAAACATTTTTTGGTCCTTATTTTCCAGTGGGAAGATCCGCCCATGGTTTTTTGAATGGGTTTGCACATGGTTTTGGGGCATGATGGTTGCCGGCCCCTGGTATTTTTTACATCCTGTCAAGGGAACTACGATTATGTTATAACCTAAGGTTAATGGAATGGGGTTTATGTATGCTTCGGCATGTATATATATGTGTTGTAACACTAAAAGGAATATAATGAAAAATCAAGCTGGTCGTCCTGATTTGGGATCCAGGGGGGAAATCTCTGTGATTATCTATTTTATGTTTTATGCTCTTGCTATTGTTTATTTTCTGTTTTTTAGATTCATTTGTAGATAATTTATGTACAGGGTTAAAACCTACAAGATCAACCTTCTTTGATTCAGGTTGTGTATCAAAGAGATCTTTTAATGTACCTAAAGTAGTCCATGCATCTGAGGAATTTTCAATATGTATGTACATTTCATTATTAATTGAAGCCTTTATAAGAGCTAATGCCTTGGCATTTTTTACTTCCCATTTTGCAAGTGAAGCTGCATCTATTGGTTTATTAGGCTTGATGTTTCCATCGCATATTTCATGCCACAATTCATTATATATGAGAGTTCTTTCAATTAGACGTTTCCATGTCTTATAATATTTCACCCCTTCTAGCTTATCAGAATCAAAGAACGGATTAATTAACTTTGAAATTGTAGTGTTGAAGCAGTGCACCAAAAGAATCAAGCACAAGAAAAAATGAGCAACTCTTCACACAAAACATGCCACAGAAAAACAATAGACGCCACGCAAAAAAAAAAAAAACGATCTATTAGGGATTGGCCTTGACCCTCGTATAGTCGTTGAAAAAGGAGAAAAATGACTGAGCTTTTCACTTGGCTCTATTCAATTTCGCGTTGAGTGTTTACAATGAAATATTTGCAAAATTTGACCACTTGAAAATGCCCTTAAAAATTTCTTCTAAAAAAAAGTACCCCCCTCAAAGTAAAAAAGAACTTTGAGTGACAAATAATGGTCCTTATTTCTCCAAAAATAAAAAAAATTACAAAGAATATCTACTTATTACTCCAAAATTTTACAACATTTTTGGCTCCAAATAACTTCTCACACCTTATTTCTCCAATAATATTACAAATATAGTCTTATCTCTCCAAATAAAATTACAAAATACATCCTCTTATTGCTCAACAAATTTACACATTCTGTCAAATAATCACCCCCCCCCACCCCCAAAAAAAAAAAAAAATCCACTTACATTACAAATATTTGAAAATAAGACTTATTTCCAATGATGAATGAAGTTATCAATAAACTCTTGCAATGTACGCTTGTAATGTGCGCTAATTCCTTGCTTAATCTTCAACATTGCCACATCGAACTGCAACGAGCTAAAACGAAGCGAATTGAATGGCTTTCATTGATTCTCTTTACTTCTGTGCTCTTTACTTTTTCTGTAATGCATGGCTTTCACTGATCCTCCTGCGGATTACGTCCCTTGAATTGTTCTTTTTTTTGCATCCATGCCCACAGTATGGCAGTAATTGGAATAGAGCCAAGTTATGTGTCATCAGGATTTCATACGCAATATTGCTCTAAAAATTTTCAATTGTGTTTCCCTGACATAGGGTTCCACCAATCAACATTACCATGAATATTCTCACTTTCATTATCCCTAAATATATCTGAGATGGATTTTTCCATCCAAATCATCTCTCATGCATCCTCATTTTCCGATGTAACTAGAAACATCTTTCCTTTTTCAACATCAATCATTGAATTGAATGTTGGATTTGGCTTGTTGCATTTGGGTCCAACATACATTGGTTCATATATCACATTATAAAAATCTCCATCCATAATACTTTAGATTACATGGATTGAATTATGATGGACATCAACAATGTGCCTTTTCTTGGGCTAGAAATACTTAGAAGATCAATCACTTCCATCTATTATTCTATGATCATTATAGATTCCATCTAATGTATCAAGAATTTTTTCCAAATAAACTACTTTATTTTACCATTCCTCTGTAAAATTTCTGAGTCCTCATTCCCAATAGTGTCTTTCCACATTTTTATGTATTATTTTATCCATTCCTTTAGTTGTTTTAAATAAGCATCATTATTTTTTGAAGCTAAGAAATATGGATTCCCTATGGGAATTATAGGTCGACCTTCCTCATCTATATTCCATAAATCAACTAGTTCTGACCACTCAATATATTTAACGTATTTTTTGTACCTTAGTATTGGAACATCATTTAATAAAATAAATTGGAAGTATTGGACACTAAGATATCCAACTAGTGCATTGTTTCCCTCCTTGATGTATCCATTAAGGAAATTTTTGAAGTCATAGAACTTGTCAATAAGTGTAGGTGGAAACACTTGATTTTCTTCAATTATGCGATATGCATCCATCATTTCAGGTAAAGAATATATATCTTTACTTTTTATGTCAGAATACATTCTTCGGTAGGTTCCATCTATGTCTTTGTCGGTGTTCCCCATAGGAAAAAACCAAACCTTAATAGTGATGAAGACACCAAACTTAATTAAAAGTGATCGAAACATGAAAACATAGTGATTATTATTATCCCTTTCTGCATTGTCCAAAAGTAACAACAAATGTGGAGGAAAAGGTTTCAAATCAACATTTTGACTTTTTGATCTTGCATGAGATATAAAATCATCCTTGTACACTTGACATTTTGAAAAAATAGAGGTGTCAAGTAATGCATTTGTAAGTGGGTTTATTGAACTTTCACTCTCATAAAGTAGATCACCATACATGTCAATTTGTGGATCTTCAAGGTACCTTAGGCTCTTTTCAAGCGATTGAATAGTAAGTTGTGATCCCATATCTACAAATGGTAGGGATAAATTATGAAAACCTCATGTCTTATGCCCATGTGTTAGCATACTTGTTAATGAAAAACCTAAATTTTTTCCTAAAATAGTTTTTGATTTGACACATAACTTTGGGATTGAAGTCTTTGTTTTATCCATTTTATCATGGATAATGCTCAAATTCTCATTTGGAAACCTCTCTGACATAATTCTATGGGAATAGTAGCAATATCTTCCACACATAACAATATTATTATGTTTTTTCAGCCTACCTCGTGCCTTTTTTCCCAACTCATTTGTAGTAGCTAACTTCATTTGTGCTTTCAACACAATACATTCACTGCATTTATTGAAGTTGGTGTTCTTTGAAAATTCCACATCACAAAACATAGTATTCCAAATCTTGCTCATTGTTGACTGTCATATTGATGCGTAATCGAGCTTATTAAGAGCCTCGTTGATCTCTTTTAGCAAAGAATTTTATGTGTAAGTCAAAGGAAGAAATATTAAAGGAGCATGTATTCCATATTCTTCAACTTTAAGCATTTTCTTTGGTGAAAAATATGAATTATCCATTACAATTTTGTGCAATAGTTCTATTGTTTCCACGGCGCGTGCTTGTTCTTTGCATGTGTTGGTGTTACCATGAATAGATTTGATGTGTCCATGTTGGAAATAATGTTGGAAGTTATAGAATTTGATTTGAAGAATCTCATGTACATTATACCATGCTTTCTTAAAAATAATATTCCCATTAAATCCCATTTCCTTTACATTTGTAGCAATAGGTGGTAGGTCATCGCTCTTTGACATGACTGTGTTTCACATGAGTGAATTCAAGAAAATATCTTTAATACCATTTTTATTTATTTGTCTCATACCCCTTCTATCATTTGCAATTTAATTTCTATCCACATGTAAAAGACAATGTTTTATACAACATGCATTTTCTACCGAAAGTCAAATTTCTTCCTTTTCATCTATTTTTGTTTGAAATTTTGCAATCTTTTTTGTATCTATAACTCATTTAATCCTTTTATATGGCCTTGTTACATGCATATAAATTGAGTTTCTATATTTTTCATTACAAATATACCCATCCCATTTTTTTAAGGGATTTGTGTCCTCTATAACATCCCATATCACCATTTCCTTGGGTGGCTCTTTGAACTTTTCCTTGACCCTTAATTTCAAACCTTTGTTGTCCACCAACTTATTTATTGGCCATATAACCAAAAAATGTATATAATTATCCCCAATTTTGCATATTTCACAATATCCATCTATCTCTTCCAAAAAGACACCAAAATCCATTTCACCTAGTGTTACACCCTCAACAATGTCATCCTCACAGGAATTAACTAGCATTCCTTTGGAAATGCACATGCTTGTTCCCATGCATTCATGTGTAAGAGAAACCTTTTTACATATGAATCTAACCATATCTTGGGGAATATTTATGGCATGATCATGATAGTGAGGCTCCAAATATTATAATGGCCAAATCTCATAAGATTGCAATGCACCCCGTAGTGTATACTCAAATCTTGTTGGATGTGGTAGAGGAGCTTCATGTTTTAACACCTCAATTTTAACCACTATGCATCCTTTATTTAAAATATTTCCATGCACTTTATGCCCAAGCTTTGTATTGAATACGGAGCCCTCACCCACATTCCATCCATGTTTCATAATATCTACCTTATCGCCAATATAAAATGTAGAAGTAGCATTTGCACCTATAAAAGAATGTAAATAAGGTTAGTATTTACTTGAAAAAAAAAAATTTATACTATAAATAATATTTAAATTCTTCAATATATTTATTTACCTATGTTGTGCCTCAAATCCATGATATTCCATGGATGTATTTCCCTTTCATGAACATCCTCCTCAACCAAATGTGGTTGAGTGACATCAATTATCAAAATTGTAACATATATTGCATTAACCCTTTCTTCGACATAATAAGTTCCAGACTCTGTAGACTAGACCCTTCCTAGCCCAACCACTTGATAATTAATAAGGATATCAACATAGTCCCATTTTTCCAAAATTATATTTTCCGTTGTAGCTCTTACCATTTACGTAATAACAATTAAATCCTAATTTCTAATTAAAAGGCTGAACCATGTAAAGTGTGATTTTATATTTTCACAAAAATACAGAACTTTCAAAAAATTAATATAGATGCAATAATTTAAATAGTATGGTAGGCATATTGTATATAATGAAAAATTGCTCCCCACCATCTAGTGCCTATTACCAAAAATAATTTACATAAAAATTACACAAAAAATATATATGAAGACCAAGAAATTAGAGATGTAGAGAGTATCATAGAATCAAAAATATCAACTCGTATCAAACCCCCAAGTTCCTATTTAACATCAGTAATGACACTTGTAGTCTTCATGCATGTATATGAATAATGATCATAAGAAATTGGTAGAATTTGAAGAACCAAAACATGGTCCTTTGGAAAATCTAAGAAATTCCAAGATTCATGCTACATAAGATGTCTAGAAGGCCCATTAGAAGGAGAAATTATATTTACATTTCACTTAGTGAGGATGTTTTATGTTTGAACTTGATAATCGAAAGCCAAACTAGAGATTTTCTTTCAAATAAAATTTTTGGTTCTGTAAATACTAGATAATTCTAATTTTTATCCTAAAAGAAAAGAAATTGCATTTTAGAAATCTTTAGTTCCAATGTTAGCACTACCTACCTATACATATCTAAGGACATACTATTTAGGATAGATACAAAGGTATGTTAACTTTAGATCCTCGAAAAGTATAGATTTGAGTTTTCTGATATTGTTATGTTGATGAGGAAGAGTCTTGTTTTATGCATCAACACATTAGTGAAATTGTTTTTGTAAGTTAATAACTATACAACAAAATGGAGAAAAAAATAATACATGTTAAAAAATAATTGTGCTTGATAATTTCAATTTTCATACATGTGCATTGGAAGTAAAATATAGTATACCTCAATAATACATTTATTCATAAAATTCAAAATTATACAAAGATAATATTATTCTCCATGGATCAAATAATTATGATTGCATTATTGTGTTTGTGCCAAAAGGAAAGCTATACCATTATCTTAACTTCCAACTCAAGCACCAATGTAGTGCCAACAACATATATTTATATACACTTGTTTTTCACTATCATAAATCTTCATAAATTGTTCCAAATTCAATAAAAGGGCACATAAAAATCTATAACCCTAACCATTGTGATTGTTGAGACAATGTCACCCCTAGAGCATTGGTTGCATAAGCATAATGGTGTATAGAAGAAAGCTAGTAATCACTATGTGTCCTTCTTGCATAATCGCAAATGCACTTCCAAGAAAAATATTAGAGCATTAACGTTGGTTAGGGTGAAATCTTGATAGTTTTCCTTTCAGCACAAGAACAAAGAAATCTGGTGTAGTCTATAATTCCTTCTAACATAAATACAAGCACATTTCCAACAATAATGTCGCATTGAAAAAAAAATCTAACGCATGTAAGGTTTAGTTCTATCATAAACACAAACACATTTTCAACAATAACTCTGCAAGATGAAGGAAATTTTAACACAGTCTAACCTTCCTTCTAGCATAAAGACAAAAATATTTCTAATAACAACATTGCATTATGAAGGAAAGATAATGTGTGCTAGCTTTCATTCTATCACAAGTAGATGCTCATTTCAAACAACAACATTGCACCTCAAATGAAATCTAACAATCAATATCATTCTTTCTAATACAAACATAAGCATATTTCTATAAGCAACATTACATGTTCAAATAGATATAGCACGTGCTGGATTTCCTTCTAGCACAAACAAAAACACATTGCCAACAAAAATATTCTAAGGCGAATGAAATCCACCACATGATAAATCTCCTTCTAATGTAAATAGAACCATATTACACAAACACATTGCAAAGTAAAATAAATCTTACATATTCTATACTTTCTTCTAGCACAAACACAATCACATTGCGAAGAACAACATTGCAGGGTGGAAGATATCTAGCCTATGCTTGATTTACTCCTATCACAAACACCAACACGTTTCCAACAGTAACACAGTAGGGAAAACGAACTCCAACGCATGATATATTTCTTTCTAGAAAAAACACAAGTACATTTCCAACAATATTGCATTGCAAAAGAAATCCAATCCAGGTTATATTTAATTCTAGAAAAAATACACGCACGTTTCCAAGAACAATTTTACATTGTGAAATAAATATGTTTCATATTAGAAATTATTCTAGGAAACACATAAGTACATTTCTAACACCAATATGTCATTGAAAAATAAATTTAGTGCATGCTAGAATTTCTTCCACCATACACAAACATATTGCCAACATCAATATTGTAGGGTAAAATAAATCTATCTCATGCTAGATTATCTTCTATCACAAACATATAAGCCTATTTCCAATAACAATTTTGCAAGGTGAATTAAAGCTAAAATGCTATTTGTAATTATATCTCAAACACAAACATGCCACCAATAACAACATTGCAAGGTGAATGAAATATAGCACATGTTAGACTTCATTCTGTCGCAAACAAAGGCACATAAAAATATTGTAGGGTGAAAGAAACATAATGAATATTATATTTACTTCTAGCACAAACAAGGTTATTTCAAAAAATGCCGTTGGAAGACAAAATAAATTTGGTGTATGGTAGATTTCCTTCTAGAACAAAGACAGAGACATAACATTGTAGGGTTAAAGAATCTAGTGCATGCTAGATTTTGTTATAGCATGAACACAAACATATTACCAACAACATTCTAGGGTAAAATAAATCTAACACATGCTATATTTTCTTTAATGAAAATCACAAGCACATTGCCAATACCTTCATTATAAGGTGAAGGTAATATAATGCATACTAGATTTCCTTCTAGCACAAACAATTGAATTGCGAACAAAAACATTTCAATGCACAAGAAATATAGTGCACAATAGCTTTCCTTCTAATGCACATACAACTGCATTGTCAATAAACTCATAGAAGGGTGAAAGAAATATAATGTATATTATATTTCCTTGTAGCATATACAAGATTTCTAGATAAAGAAACTTAGCACATGGTAGATTTACTTATAGCACAAACAAAAGCATATTTCCAACAACCACATTGTAGTGAAAAATAAATTTAGTGCATGCTAGATTTGTTTCGAGCCAAAATAGAGACGTGTTTCCAATAACAACATTGCAAGGTGAAGAAAATCTAACACTTGTTAAATTTACGGATAGCACAAAACAACATTGTAGGGAGAAAAAAATTTAGCATATTAGATTTGCTTCCAGTATAAACAAAATCATATTGCCAAAAACAAAATTTCATGGAAAAAGAAATCTAGAACAACTTCTATCACAAACACAAGCACATTTCCAATAACATCATTGCAAGGTAAAACAAATTTAATGCATATTAGCTTTACATGTAGCACAAATACAAGCATACTACAAACAAGAACATTTCATGCCAAAAGAAATCTATTGCACGCTATATTTCCTTCCAACAAAAACACAACTACATTGCCAAGGTGAAGGAAATCTACCACATGTTATATTTCCTTTTATAATAAACAACCAAATTGACAACAATAATATTTTAGACCAAAATAAATCTAGCACAAATTCTAGCCTAAACAAGAACATTTCCAATAACAATACCAAGGCAAAGTAAATCTAACATATTCTAGATTTCTTTATATCATAAACAACCAAATTTACAACAACAATATTGCAGCGCAAAAGAAATCCATGTATTTTCTAGCCCAAACACAATCACATTTCCAATAAGAACATTGCAAGGTGAAAAAATTTTAATGCATGTTATCTTTACATGTAGCACAAATACAAGCATATTACTATAAACAACATTGCATAACAAAATAAATGTAGTGCATGCTATATTTATTTTTAACGCAAACACAAGCACATTTCTAATAAGAACATTCCAAGGTGAAGGAACTCTAACACATGTTAGATTTCCTTCTATCATAAACAATCATATTACCAAAAATAACATTGCACTAGAAAAGTTCCTTCTGGCATATCAATAAAAATATTTCAAGGTGAAAAAATTGTAAGGTGGGCTAGTTTTTGAAATATTGAGGGTCATATAGTCAATATTTATTTACTATTGTTATATTATGCCACTTAAACTCACCTGTTAAAAAAAAATACAAGATATGCAGTAAGAAAATAAATTTATTGATGAAAATTATGAGGACTCTAAAAACCCAAGCTCAAACTTGTATAACAAATTCTTTAACTCCTTTAGTGGTCCAACCCTAGATGAGGACTCTAATATTCGACTACAAATCCAAGCTCCAAGTACTCCAACTTGTACAACAAATTCTTTAACTCCTTCAAGGCGTCAACCCTGAATGAGGACTCTAATATTCAACTACAAATTCAAGCTCCAACCCAGTGTCTCACAAGGGTCCAACCTTGTATGAGGACTCCAATCCTCACAGATTAATCTTGGCTCCAACATAGTTTCTCACAAGGCTCCAACCTTGTATGACAACTCTAAACCTCTAGGGATCCAACCCTCTCATTTTTCTTCAATCCCTTAAGGTGAATTCAATATTGCTTCAAGCCTCCATAAAAAACTTAAAATAATTCTAGAAAATGCATCCAACGTAGGTCTACAAAGTTCTCTCTTCTACCTCTACAAAAACTTCAGGTTTGCTTCAAAAAAAAAATTATGGTTGTGAAAAAAAACATGTCTTCAAGTGTTCATCTTCAACTATGCTCCAAGTATGACTGCTTCAACAAAACAAGTCCTTATGTGTTGGTATTAAACTATACTCCAAGGATGATTGATACAAAAAAACAAGTCCTCAAGTGTTGGTCTTCAACTATGCTTCAAGAGTGGTTGTTGTTTTAACAAAGGCTTGAATAATGCTCAATTATGGCATGACGGATGCAGTCTATTGTCAGCTCAAAAGATGCTCAAATTACACTATCATTTTATCATTTGATAAAGGTGTATCTCAGGCTCTTCATGTGTTCTTTCAAGAATATCCTTCGGTCTACAATGATTACTTTACTTCTATTTCAGATCTTACTTTAATTCTATTAAGAAATGCTTCAAAGGATTTCTTAAAAGGCACTCCAAATAATCTATTACAAAATAACTCTTCAAAAACTATTTTGAGAAGTATGGTCAAATTGGATTTGATGACAATATTTGCTTCAGAGAAACTCCACTTAGATTATAGCCAACTCATACTTGACAAGATTGATCACAACCTTTCCTCCCAAGAAAACCCAGACCTTATTACTAAGAACCTCTCCCTCTTTCCACAGATAATGTATCACAGAAATATGTTTGAGATCTTCGCTCCTTCAAAACTTTCCTCTGACACATATACACTTCAAAACTTTTCTCAAATATATATTTCAGAAATCTGCTCAAATGTTACTCTTGTGGTAATGCCTTCTGAATTTTGTCTACACTACCTTGACCAGTTTCCATAGCTTATCCTCACTTTATCTCTTATACTAATATTTTTTTTACTTATCTCAGACCTCATTAATCCTCCTGGAATATGCCTCATTAAGGATGTTGATACACTTACCATCAAATAAAGAATATCTTTCTCTTTTCACAATTATCCTTTGTGACAAAATCGAAGTCATACACAACTTATCTGCACTCTACCTTGGGAAGAGAAGCCATAAAGTTATGATAGTTCTTAGTAGGGAACCCCAGCTTATCTACAATAACCTTTTTTTTTTCCTTGTCAATCGTGAATATTATGAATCGATGGACCTTCTTCCTCTTCAGCTCCAGGAATCTAGACTTGCATTCCTCGCTAACAAGCATACCAAAGTATAGTAGCTTGATAGTATTTAGATCTTAAAAGATAATTATTGTATAGGAAATTCACAACTCAGATTTCAATTAGCGAAAATTTTAATACAAATTTATTTCTTCTATTTTCAAGAGTTAATCGTTTGAATAGACCATCAAGTACTCAACCACAATAGGAACTAGTGAATATTAGCTAAATGCAACCATAGACAAATTGCACTGCTAACGTTTCAAGTAAGACCAAACCACTCAAATACTCCATCATTCAAGACACATTTACTAGCTATCTAAATAAAACCTATAGCATTTAAGAATCGTCTCCTCCTAAGGCAAATTAAATAAGGCAAGTCAAATAACAATGCAAGCCTCCTAGACTTCAAAATCTATCATAAAATGACCGTCGACAACAAAAAAATATGGAAAAAAAATATTAATATATATGGAAGAATCCCAAAAATTAGAACAGAGGAGAGTAAAAACATTTGATCTTGAAACATTTAAAGTAAATCTTAAACAAAGGTGGAATACTGACCATTTGAGAGAAAGAGAGGCCGATTCTCAAAAATTAAAGGCATTGAGACCGTCTATCTCATGCCACCTTGTTCTCCGATATATCGAGGAATGAAATTTAAAAGTGCAGGCGGATAGAGAAGACTCCCAATTCTATAGATCTCGAAGGTCTAGATGGAAGTCCTGCCCGAGACAAATTCAGCGATTTATTGGAGAGAAAGCGATGGATTTTGCGGAGAAACGATCGATGTCGTGCCTAGCAAGCTTGAATTTAATTCTTCAGATTCGCGAGATAGAGTACTATTTTGATTCAATTTATATGGAAATGTTTTAACTTGTTTGGGTTATCTGAACCGCTAGAAAGGCGCTATTCCCTCTATATTTAATGTCCGTTGTCATTTGACTTCTAATGGTTTAAAAAATTAATTAAAAAGGTTATTTTAAATTAGAAAAAGGAAATCTTATATTTTAAATTTTAAATTTCACAAAATAAAAATAAAAAAATTATCATTTTCACGGAAAATGGTGCATGCATATAAGAAGTGAATATCTTTACTTTGGGTATGGAAAAATTCTTTTTTTGAGATTTTTATTTTATTGTATTATTTAATTGTTAAAATAAAATTAATAGTAATATTTAATTAATCATATAACTTTTTTTTAATATTTTATTTTACTAAAATTTAATGTAAAATAGTTTATAGTTAATATTCATTTTTTTTTAAAAAGAGAGGGAAGATATATTTTATTAATTTAATTTATTGTTATGATAAGTTTGTATATATTTTTTGCTTTTCATTTGTGTATTATGGATGTTAATTTTATTTATTTTAATTTTTTAGTATTTGATATTGTTTAATTGACTAAAATAAAAGGTTATAAATAATATAGGGTTTAGTAGGGGTTTTTAAGGGTAGTTTAATTGGGGATGGTCATGAAAATGAAGTATTCTCTTGACTCAATTAATAATAAAATGTTCAAAAAAAAAAAAAATAACGATAAATTCAATTTGTTATATTGTAATTTTATTTTTATTAATAAAATTATTAGGAATTTTCTAGATTAAAAAACAAAATCATAATATACATATCATATTAAAATATAAAAAATAGTAGCTATAAATTAAAAATCATTTTATTACATAAATTGAAATAATAATTTTGTAACCATATTTATGTACATATTCATGGTTATATGTACATGTTTTGGATAGTCATGAAAGATGGCAACCCATGGTGGTATGAATTTTTATTGTTGTTTTATCTTAAATAACTTATATGTTATTGATGAGCATGTTGTGCATTAACTTGTTGTTGTATGATATTTAGCTTGATGATTAGGTTACATCTTGTTTATGAGCATGATATATACCTGGTTGTTGTTACATGCTACTGACTTGATGGTTAGGGTTATGAAATTTGGGCCTGAGTTCACCTGATTATGATAGTGTGTTGTATTAATCTAGACTAATTTTGTATATGTCATTTTTATGCGTTAATGACAATTGTTTATGAACTTATGATGTGAACATGTTAGCTATATATTGTTATTGATATCATGACATTATTTATGATTGGGTTGATATGTTGTGAAGCTATATCATGCTAATACAGATCAATCGTGTAGACAAGATAGCCTCCCTTGAGATACATTAACGTATGAGCTTGCTTACGTCGTCTACTTTGTACTTGAATGTTTGATTATGTCATATATTTGTTGTTTGAGAGTTGGTGTCTATTAGGTCATATATTTACTATTGAATGTTTATTTAATCACATGATATGTGTTTGTATGTATAATATTCCATGAAGAATGATTTTTTTCAAGATGATTGTACAAACATATGTGTTGAGATAACTGTTATATACTTGAGTGTAAGTAGGTGATAGTTGTAGTTTTATGTATTATGACTGATGAATGTGGATTGATCATTTATTATGACATGGTTGTTAGTATTGGTAAAGGTTGGGCTCAAATTGATAGAAATGTTCTGTTGATCTTTGGAACATGTGGCTGACATGTGTGTTCAACAAGGCATTGTTTTTGGCACAACAAGGTAGACTAACTCGTATATTGTTATGTATATTTATGCACTGATAGTTATGTGCTTATGGCAGTATGATGTAGGGGATTTCATTTCGAAGAGACTCCCATGAAATATTTAAGAAGGCTCAGTTTGAGATTTCCCTTGGAAGCACTGGGAACCCATGGGGATTGAATCACGGAGTTTATTTCTAAGTAATTTTTTTTTTTTTGGTCCTTTTGATTTTTTTGTACTTGATTTGTGGTATTGATTATGTTTAATGTATTATCATTCCATTATGGTTGTAGTGTTGTATTTTTATTGTTTTTCATGGTTTTTCTCTTGTTTGTTTCTCGTTTTCTTTTATATATAGCCTTGGGGATTGGTGTGGGAAAGGGGAAAGTTGATGAGGCTTAAGAAGAGATGGATGGAATAAAATAGGTAATGTAAGCCCTGAATGAAGCTCACCACATGAGTAAGTGTGTTGGAAGGTAAGAATATGATAGCCTATTGGACTGGTTGGGTCCATCGAGTTAAATGGATGGTAGAAAAACTATCACGAAAAAGGTAAAGTGAATGGATTTGATGTGTTAGATGCCTCAACTATGTTGGGATCGATTTCTCTCAACATTGTGCATGATGTGCATGAATAAAGGATGTTGTCTTAGCCTAGACCTTATGATATAATCTAGAAATTATGTTCTGATCATGACTATGTTGATGTTTATGTATGTATACATGTAAGTATGTATGTATGACATGTCTGACAGGGTCGTCATGGATCATGATTGTTTAATGGTAATGGTTTTACGTATATAATATGTGTGTATGTATGTCATGTATGAAGGGGCCATCATGGATCATGATTGTTTAATTCTAATGTTTATATGTATATATGTGCATATGTATGTCATTGTCTGATAGGATCATGATTGTTTTATGCTAATGATTATACATATGTATGGACCTATGTATCTATGTCACTCTATGAGAGGGTTTTTAAGGATCATTCTTGTGGAGGAATGATTTCTTATGCAAGCAAATTGCATGAAGAGGTTCTTGGTATTATGAGGAATCAAGTGGGAAGACTAACTCTGATAGATCCATGAATTAAATATCATGTGGATAGGAATTGATATTATATGTTGATACTATGCCTATGTTTATGTTATGGACAGGTAATGCTAAGGTGTAAATCAACGAAGTGAAAGTGGTGTGGTCTGTGGCGTTGTTATAGCATCATTTCTCACCTTGACATGATTCATGATTGCTTTGATGGTTTTGGGCACCCATTCCTACAGACTTGGAAAAATTCACTTAAAAACAGTGTAAAAACCCCTCATGTGTATGGCCTAAGGGAGAAAGAGAATTATTGATATTATACTCTGTTGGTATTCCCTATCCAAGTCTGATTCTCCATGCCTCCTGAAATTTCCCAGTTCATTATAGGAAACCCTTGTTTCCTTGAGATGCACATCTCCCTATATGTCATCTCGTATGCACCAGTTTGGAAGGAGTCTTAGCGAGGAAAGGGCTGGACGGATCCGGACGACGGTCTGCGAAGGCCGTGGAAGGATTAGGTGATCTCTCCACTCGTTACTTTTGTACATGCTATTTATAATACAGAAGTATCATGTTGTTCCCGAAATAAACGTGTTAGTGTATGCTTATATGTATGAGAATATTTGTTATACAAGCATTCATTATGATTTATTTAATGTTTTATATGAATCTCACTGACATTTAGAGTAGATATATGCTGTACAACCAGTCCTTTGTGCTTGTTTCTTCTTGTCTTTCAGGTTAGAAGGACGGTTACTCGGGAATTTTCACCCTAGAGGTTCGTTGGGTTACAACCTCCCGAGAGCGAGGGGCATGCTGCCAACGAACTCACACACAATCATGCACGTTGAAAAAACTAAATAGATTAGAATGAGAAAGTTACCGATTAGGTCTACGGTTGAAGAAGATCCCAAAGCGGGGTTCAAACCCCGGTAACCGTCCTTCCTTCTTAACACGAAAGACAAGAAGAAACAAACACAAGAGGCTTGGATTTAATACCTGACATATATCTCTAAATGTTAGTAAAGGTCATATAAAAAACATTAAATAAATCATAATGAATGTTTGTATAACAAATATTCTCATACATATAAGCATACACTAACACGTTTATTTGAACAACATGATATACGTATTATAAATGGCATGTACAAAAGTAACGAGTGGAGAGATCACCTGATCCTTCCACGGCCTTCGCAGACCGTCGTCCGGATCCGTCCAGCCCTTGCCTCGCTAAGACTCCTTCCAAACTGGTACATACGAGATGACATATAGGGAGATGTGCATCTCAAAGAAACAAGGGTTTCCTATAATGAACTGGGAAAGTGCAGGAGGCACGGGGAATCAGACTTGGATAGGGAATACCAACAGAGTATAATATCAATAATTCTCTCTCTCCCTTAGGCCATACACATGAGGGGTTTTTACATTGTTTTTAAGTGAATTTGTCCAAGTCTGTAGGAATGGGTGCCCAAAACCATCAAAGCAATCATGAATCATGTCAAGGTGAGAAATGATGCTATAACAGGCGTGCTAGGATAAGCATGAATAATTGAAAGACACTAGAATCAAGGTTTCTTATGGGGTTAGTGTGTGGTCTATGGATGTGGAGTACTACTATTTTTTATATGTTGCACATATTTTATATCGAGTAATTGTACCTATGGTGATGTGTACATGTAACATATGTAGTATTGTATATATATGATGTTGTATGCTTGTTGTATTTATGGTGTTGTGTGTATATTCCATATGTGGTGCTATGTATAGATGGTGCTATGTACATGTTGGATATGCAGTGTTGTTTAGATATCGTATTGTGAGCATGTTGGATATGTGGTGTTGCGTACATATCGTATTGCAATAATGTTGGATATGTGGTGTTGTGCACATGCTGGATATGTGGTGTTGTGTGTGTATTGTGCTATGTACATATGGTATTATGTGCATGTTTTACATATGGTGCTATGTACATATGGTATTATTTGTGTGTGTTACACATGGTGCTATGTAGATATGGTGTTGTGTGCATGTGTTGTTGTGTACATGTTGTACATATGGTGTTGTGTACTTGTCGTGCTTGTGGAACTATGTACATGTGGTATTTTGTACACGTCGTGCATGTGGTATTTTGTATACATTGTATATGTGGTGTAGTGTACATTTGGCGTTGTGTACACGTTATGCAAGTGGTGTCATGTACATGTGATTTTGTGCACACATTGTACAAGTAGTGTTGTGTACAGGTGGTACTATGTACATGCTATGAATATGGTACTGGTATACATGTGCTATTGTGTGGATACTATACATGTTGTGTTGTGGGTGTGTGGAACTATGTATGTGCTTGGTGTAGTCATAGTATTGTGACATGTGTATTAATTGTGTTGTATTATTCCCGGTTGTAGGTGTATGTGTTGTATGTCAGTGTGGGTATATGTATTGTGTAATATTTTACATAGTATGTATGTGTATGTGTCATATACCAGTGCGGGTGTGTGTATATGTATGTGTTGTATGCAGGTGTAGACGTATGTATTGTGTTGTATTGTACACCAAGTGTAGTTGTATGTGTCGTATGTTGGTGTGGGTGTGAGTATTGTATCGTGTTTTATGTGGTATATGGGTGTACATGTTGTGATGTAAATTGTCTGTATGTGTATGTGATTGAAGATAATCAAAGTCATTGGGTTCTTTCTTGGTGTGGTAACTGATCTGGTGTGTTTATAGAAAGAAAAAAATGGTAGAAGTAAGGATCGATGAAGGATAAGTATCGATATTTTATTTCAGTTCTATTATGCATGTGATTGAGGATTTTGACTTATCATGGTTACATGTGATTTATGTTTATGGTTACGATGATTGCATATGATTCATGATTTTTTTTATGATCGTTATGTTCTGAGCTAACCGCATGTGATATGTTATTCATGATAATTTGGTCAAATATTTGATTTGACTTGTTGTGATGGGATGTGAACAAGATTGCAAATGTACCTTATGGACGAGCTACCAATGAGGTATGATTTCAATTTATTTCAATTTAGTTTGAATTTAATGTAAATTATGTGCTTCGTATAGGAAAGCCTATAATGCCTAGCTTGGTATGGTTGAAACTAACTACAAGAACTAGGAACCTGACCAAAACGAATTGAAATAGGTAGCAATATGCTGGTAAATCACTTCAGGTGTAGGGGTATTATGGGACACAGGTACCCAATAGTGTCCATTGATTTCCATTAGCATGTTATGAACATTATGATGGTTTTGAGGTAGGTATATGCCTTCGTGGTTTGAAATTTCAATGCGAGGAATCCTTTCCTAGGGATGCACTACCTAAAATGGTGGTGCCAACAGAACTGGGAAGGTGAGTGATTGCATGGAGGGGGATTACCGTATTTCGTGAGGGAATTTGTAGCAGAGAAGTGAAGGTTGATGATGAATTTTTTTTTGTCATTACCATTGCGAGATGGAATCAAATGCCCATTCAGAGTGTTCCCTAGAACAGTGAGTCGATAAATATTCACTGAGAGGATAAGTGGCGCAGGATTGTAGTGCTACACATTGGATTCATCTTTGGCTTTGGTAGTGAATTCTAAAATTCCTGGGAAGGAAGTCAGTCTTGGTACTACTTTGAGGGTGGAGGTGCGAGCCTCTATATTCCATTGTTGTTGGTACGAGCATCATATCCTTATATTTGTTGGTTGAGAAAATATGTATATGTGCATATGTGTATATTATTGTAAATATCATATTGAGCTAGTTTTATAAAGATCCATAGACAATATTATTATTGAATGATTGAAGGAAATTTGGTTGTTATTGTAAATACCATAATGGGTTGTGTTATCAAGCTCCATTAAATGATATGTTTGTCATTTTTTCAGTAGTGATCATTGTAAATACTCCAATGAGCTATGTTATAAAGCTCCATAGGCAGGATGTTTTTTTTTAGAAGTTTTCTAGTTTGTAGGTGTCATTGAACATTAAGGACAATGTTCCCCCAAGGGGGAGGGTTTTGTAACAAGCCTGGTTAAAATTCCATGTAAAGAAATATAAAACCATGGTTGATGGGACACGTATTGCAAGTTGAATGTTGGGAGAAACATCCTAGTGAGTGTTCACTTCGATTTATTATGGCTAAGGAAATTGAGAAAGGAAATGGAAAAAAGCTTTAACAAAGGAAGAGTGGCATTTATTTATGAAAATAATGGAAAATAGGAGAAAATGAAGGTGAAAGGTCACAAATTTCTTGTGAGGAGGAAAATGAAGGAAAATAATGGAAAATGAATAAAATAGAGGCCTCATTAATAAAAAAATATTTTGAGGATCAATTGGTAATATTTAACTCAAGATTTTGCTCACATTTTTGGAGATCTCTCATTATTCTCCCTCTCTCTCTCATACTCTTGGATAATTAGTGTTTTCTTGGAGAACACTTGGAGAGTCTGCAATACTTGGTCATTTGGAGCAAGAAGGTAAAAGAACAGTAGGAACGTGAAAGAGTAAACCGGGATCAACATCTACAATAGGTTCCGAGTGCAGGTAGCAAGTTTCATGTATGTTTTCCTCACTAGTTTTGGCATGCATGGTGTATGCATGTGGATTTTCCTAGCCTTTCCATTTTCTATATATCTATGGTGTGGTTTTATTTCCATTGATTTATTTGGTTGGTTCTCATGATTCTTTTAGTTGTGGGTTGAGTTATTAGTTCCTGGAATCCTTGGTTGGAAAACTGCTCTGGAAGCCTAGAGGATAAATGTGGGTTGAGATAAGAGTCCTGGAAGCCTTTTTTGGACAAAGACTATGGAATCCATATGTGGTTTGATTTACTAGTCCTCGAATCCCAGGTCGAAAAAAACACTCTAGAGCCCTGTAATAGGTTTGCAAAAGACCAATCTGTGATGGTTGTGATGCCCGACCATGCCGTGGAGTCACTGGCTGAGGGTTGAGGCAGTTTTTCCTTTAGAATCCCTCGATTTATTGTGATTGATGTGTTTGATGAGATCCCCTATTCATACTTGGAATAATACATGGGCGTGATTGGCTAAAGTGAGACTTGGCTCAACCAATATATGGTCAGGTGGAACATGGAAGTCCCATCTCTGGTTTTCTTTTACATTCAGTAATGAAGACCTCATTCCTCTAGTAATTGATATACAAATGTACTAGTTTATGTAAGAACTTTATTGTTGTTATATCCATTGTATTTATGTTGTTATTATGTTGATTATAAACATGTATTTGATCAGTGATGAATTATGGCGATATCCATGTTTACTTATAGATGGATACATAATGTATCTATGGTAAATATATTTTATTGCAGCTTATTATTTAAGGGAGAAGTTCTTCTTAGCGATTCTCATATAATTATGAGACCCCTATGTTTAAATCTAATGTTTACACCTGTAGATGAAATGTTTGTGACATGTTTGAAGAAATTCCTATCATGGCTAGGAGGGGTCGACTTGAGTTAGGGATGATGTGATTTCTTTTGTACCTTTATTTTAATGTTATTTATTATCTCCTAAAGTTTCATGAATTTATGGGCAATGACCTTGACTCTGGGGCTAAAAACGTGGCACAAATCCCATAGTTGCGGGCACAGAACTGACCATTTGGGGCCCTGGATGGTACCTTTCCTTGGCATTCCTCCATCTATACACTCCCAGCCACTACCTTGCTTTGGCATGCCTACACGTATGGTCCAAAATGGTCAAAAATTGAGTCTTCCTCAAGGGTCAATAATCTGGAAGGTTGGGTTACATCCCAGGGATGTTGTTGATAAGGTGTAAGGTGTGTTTGCCTTGTTTCTATTGGTTCCACTTCATTAATGTCATTTAGGAGGTTGCATCTCATATTAGTAGCCTCTCATCGCATGTTTACCTTGCTTGGCCTGTTTCTTGGGTATACGTGGGAAGAGGGTGTTAGACATGCATAATGTAGTAATTATGTGGTTAAAAGGAGATTTCGGAGGCCACTTTTATAGCCAACCAAATTATATGACTATAATTTATTCTATCACTTTCTGCAAAGGTCATAAATTATAGCTCTTTGTAAAGTTGTCTTGAGCCTTTTGTGAAAGTGTGAGGCTCGCATCTTGTTGAAAATAAATGTGGCATGAGGAAAGTGTGATACGACAAAAACTCAAAGGGAGGCATAGGTGAATGTTATCACCAAGAATGTTACATTCAGAAGGAAGCACCACGAATTTTTTATTTAAATAGAGAAGGTGATCTCATAAATAAAATTCGGATGGGATGGAGTTTAATAAATCTTGGGGCCATGCAGACCTGTAAAATGAAAATGAAAATCATATATCTGATTAAGAGGGCTCACATTCTGATTTGCGACTCCCAAGGTCGCATTTTTAATTGGAAACGTCTCAAACTTTATGTTCAACTTATGATCTATATGCAATTCATATTTTCCTTTTGAGGCCCTACAGCTCTGGAATTACATTATTGGAATTGTGAAGGATCAACGCACAAAAGTGGGAAAATGAATCTAGATCAAAGGAGAAATATAATAGCTCAAATTTTTTTTGGAAGTGAGCATAGGTGTATATATGAACACACTTTACTAAAAAAAACATTGCAAAGTAAAAGAAATCTTACACATTCTAGAACTTCTTCTAGCACAAACACAATCACGTTTCCAAAACAAACATTGTAGGGTGGAAGATATCTATCCAACGCTTCATTTACTCCTAGCATGAACACAAGAACATTTCCAATAGTAACACTATAGGGAAAACAAAATACAATATATGATAGATTTATTTCCAGTAAAAACAAAAGTACCTTTCCGACAACATTGCATTGCAAAAGAAATCCAATGCGAGTTATATTTCATTCTAGCACAAATACAAGCACATTGCCAGCAACAATATTACATTGCAAAATAAATCTATTGAGTATTAGAGTTTATTCAAGGACACACACAAGCAAATTTCTAACACCAATATTTCATTGAAAAATAAATTTAGTGCATGCTAGAATTTCTTCCACCATACACAAACATATTGCCAACATCAATATTGTTGGGTAAAATAAATCTATCTCATGATAGATTTTCTTCTATCACAAGCATATAAGAATATTTCCAATAACAATATTGAAAGGTGGATTATATCTAACATGATATTTGTAATTATATCTCAAAAAAAATCATGTTACCAATAACAACATTGCAAGGTGAATGAAATCTAGCACGTGTTAGATTTCCTTCTCTCGTAAACACATGCACATAAAAATATTGTAGGATGAAAGAAACATACCACATCTTATATTTAATTCTAGCACAAATAATATTATTTCCAAAACACCATTGAAAGACAAAATAAATTTGGTGTATGGTATATTTCCTTCTAGAACAAATACAAACACATAATATTGTAGGGTTAAAGAATCTAGCGCATGCTAGATTTTGTTATAGCATGAACACAAACATATTACCAACAACATTCTAGGGTAAAATAAATCTAACAAATGTTAGATTTCCTTTCAAGACAATCACAAGCACATTTCCAATAGCATCATTGTAAGGTGAAGGAAATATGATGCATACTAGATTTCCTTGTAGCACAAACAATTGAATTTCCAACAAAAACAGTTCAATGCGAAAGAAATCTAGTGCACACTAGTTTTCCTTCTAACACATATAGAACTACATTGTTAATAAACTCATAGAAGGGTGAAAGAAGTATAATGTACGCTATATTTCCTTCTATCACAAACATAAATAGATTACAACATTTGTAGATAAAATAAATTCAGCGGATGGTATATTTACTTCTAGCACAAATGAAAGCATATTGCCAACAACCACATTGTAGTGAAAAATAAATCTAGTGCATGCTAGATTTGTTTGGAGCCAAAACAAAAATGTGTTTCCAATAAAAAAATTGCAAGGTGAAGAAAATCTAACACGTGTTAGATTTACTAATAGCACAGAACAACATTGTAGGGTGAAATAAATCTAGCGTGTTAGATTTGCTTCCAGCATAAAAAAAATTATATTGGCAACAACAACATTGCATGGAAAAAGAAATCTAGAACAAATTATATCACAAATATAAGCACATTTCCAATCAAATCATCACAAGGTAAAAGAAATTTAATGCATATTAGCTTTACATGTAGCAAAAATACAAGAATACTACCAACAAAAACATTTGATCCCAAAATAAATCTACTAGATGTTATATTTCCTTCCAACACAAACACAAGCACATTCCAAAGGTGAAGGAAATCTAACACATGATAGATTTACTTCTATAATAAACAACCAAATTGACAACAATAATATTGTAGACCAAAATAAATATAGCACAATATCTATCCCAAACAAGAACATTTCCAACAAAAATACCAAGGCGAAGGAAATCTAACACATGACAAATTTCTTTCTATCATAAACAACCAAATTGACAACAACAATATTGTAGAGAAAAATAAATCAAGTGTAGTTTCTAGCCCAAACACAAGCACATTTCCAATAACAAGATTGCAAGGTGAAAGAAATTTAACGCATGTTAGCTTTACATGTAGCACAAATACAAGCATACTACCAACAATAACATTGCATACCAAAAGAAATATAGTGCATGCTATATTTATTTTGAACACAAACACAAGCACCCAGATTACCAAAAATTAGGGGAATTTTGAGGTCTAAAAGGGGCCTCCGAAGGAAATTATAAAATAATAGCGGAAATAATAAAATAAGGTTTGATTACATCATCAAATTTTAGAGGGAAAATAAAGAACTACTTTTTCAACTCATATTTTCAACTTATCTCCCGATGGTTTTACTCAAATTTATAGCAGGAGTACTCATTGGATGCAAAATTTAGTTCCTCATCCAAGGAGTATGCATGTTGCATACTTTTTATGGATCCTTTCATACAAAAAATGAGATATACATGAAAAATGTGATTGCAATCACGTGTTTTCATGTATTTCTCATTTTTCGTGTAGTAGTGTCCATAAAAAGTATGCAACATTGGTACTCCTTGGATGAGGAATTAAATTTTGCATTCAATGGGTACTCGTGCTCTAAATTTGAGTAAAAACTTTGGGAGATAAGTTCAAAATATGAGTTGAAAAAAGTAGTTTTATTATTTTATTATTTTTTAATATTTTTACTATTTTACTTAAAAAATGGTGAATCATCCCTCATGGTTGACATCATCATCTTGAGTCTTATTGGTTCTTATAAAGTTTATTTTGATTGTACATTTTTCTTATGAGGCCCATTTTAGATCTCAAAATTCCCCTAATGAGTAACATTGCATTGTGAATGTTCCTTCTAGCATGTCAATAAAAATATTTCAAGGTGAAAAAAATGTAAGGTGGAATAATGTTAGAAATTTTGAGGGTTGTTGAATCAATATTTCTTTAAAATTGTTATGTTATGCCATTTAAAATTACCAGTTAAACAAAAACAGAAGATGTGAAACAAGAAAATAATTTTATTGATGAAAATGATGAGGATTCTAAAAACCCAAGCTCCAACTTGTATAACAAATTCTTCTTCGACCCTGAATGAGGACTCTAATATTCAACTACAAATCCAATCTTGAGGTACTCAAAATTGTACAACAAATTCCTTAAGTCCTTCAAGGCTTCAACTCTGAATGAGGACTCTAATATTCAACTACAAATCCAAGCTCCAACCTGGTGTCTCACAATGGTCCAACCTTGTAAGAGGACTCCAATTCTCACATATTAATCTTGGCTCCAACCTAGTTTCTCACAAGCCTCCAACCTTGTATGAAAAATCCAATCCTCTAGGGATCCAACCCTCTCAGTGTGCTTCAATCCCTTAAGGTGACTTCAATACTGCTTCAATCCTCCATAAGAAACTTAAAATACTTCTAAAAAATGCATCCAAGATAGGTCTATAAAGTTCTGTCAAATTTACCTCTACAAAAACTTCAGGTCTGCTTGAACAAAAATTTTATGGTTGTGCCAACAAAACATGTCTTCAACTATGCTTGAAGGATGAGTGATCCAACAAAACAAGTCTTTATGTGTTGTTATTCAAATATACTCCAAGGATGATTGCTTCAAAAAAATAATTCTTCAAGTGTTGTTGTTCCACTACGCTTCAAGAGTGTTTGTTGTTTTAACAAAGCCTTAAAGAATGCTCAATTAATAGCGTCATGAATGAACTCTACTCTTAGCTCAAAAGCTGCTCAAAGTGTGCTATCATTTTATCATTTGATGAAGGTGTCTCTTAGTCTCTTCATGTGTATTTTAAAGAATGTCCTTGGGTCTGCAACAATTACTTTACTTCTGTTTCAGATCTTACATTAAGTCTATTAAGCAATGCATCAAAGGATTTCTTCAAAGGCACTCCAAATAATCTATTACAAAAGAACTCTTCGAAACTAGTTTGAGCAGTATGGTTAAATTGGATTTGATGACAATATTTACTTCAGAGCAACTCCACTTGGATTATAGTCAACTCGAACTTGACAAGATTGATCACAACCTTTCTCCCCAAGAAAACCTGGACCCTATTACTAAGAACCTCTCCCTCTTTCGATAGAGAATATATCAGAGAAATAAGTCTCAGATATTCGCTCCTTCCAACCTTTTCTCTAACGCATATACTTTTCAAAACTTTGCTGAAATATATATCTCAGAAATCCCCTTAGTTATTACTTTTGTGGTAATCCCTTCTAAATTTTTTATACACTACCTTGACCATGTTCCTTAGCTTATCTTGACTTTATCTGTTATACTCATATTTTTTTACTTATGTCAGACCTCGCTAATCCTCCTCGAATATGCCTCACTGAGGATGTTGATATACTTACCATGAAATAAAGAATATCTTTCTCTTTTCAAAATTGTCATCTCTGACAAAATCGATGTCATTCACAGTGTATCTACACTCTTCCTTAGGAAGACAAGCCATAAAGTTATCATAGTTCTGAGTAGGGCCACCCAGCTTATCTATAATGACCAGATTTTGTTTCTCGCCAATCTTGAATATTATGAATCGATGCATCGTCTTCCTCTTCAGCTCCAAGAATCTAGACTTTCATTCGTCGCTGACAACCATACCAAAGCATGCACTAACTTACTAGTATTTTAGATTTTTCAGAGTACCTTAAGAAAATATCACACATAAATGTTTCGTTTTCACACTATTTTCTACTTGAATAACACAGGATTATAAAAATATGGCCAATTTTTGGCAAAATTTTAAAATTAAAAAAAATTGGCAAAATTAGTAGATCTTAAAAGATTATAATTGTATAGCGCATTCACAACTCATATTTTAATTAGCTAAAAATTTAATAAAACTTTCTTTCTTCTATTTTCAAGAGTGAATAGTTTGAATAGAACATCAAGTACTCAACCACAATAAGAACTAGTGAGTATTAGCTAAATGCAACCATAGAAAAATTGCACTACTAACGTTTCAAATAATACCAAACTGCTCAAACACTCCGTCATTCAAATAATACCAAACTGCTCAAACACTCCGTCATTCAAGACACATTTACAGGCTATCTAAATAAAGCCTAAATCGTTTAAGAATCATCTCCTCCTAAGTCAAATTAAATAAGGCAAGTCAAATAACAACGCAAGCCTTCCACACTTAAAAATATTTCATTAAATGAGCGTCGACAACAAAAAATTCTGGAAACAAAATAGAAATATCTATGGAAGAATCCCTGAAAACATAATAGAGCAGAGTAAAAACATTTGACCTTCAAACATTTAAAATAAATCTTAAACAAAGGTGGAATACTGAAAGAGAAGCCGATTCCCAAAAACTAATGGCACTGATACCGTCTATCTCACACCACCTTATTCTCCGATATATGCAGGAATGAAATTAAAAAGTGTAGGTGGATAGAGAATACTCCCAATCTTCTGCAGATCACAGAGGTCTAGATGGAATTCGTGCCCCTTAAAAATTCAAATTATTTATGGGAAAGAAAGTGAGGGCTTTTGCGTAGAAACGCGTTCAAGAAAATCGATCAATGTCGCGCCTAGCAAGCTTGAATTTAATTCGTCAAATTCGTCACATGAAGTATTATTTTGATTCAATTTATATGGAAATGTTTTAACTTGTTTGGGTTATCCGAACCGCTAGAAAGGCGGTATTCCCTCTAGATTTTTTGTCGGATGTCATTTCACTTCTAATGGATTACAAAATTAATAAAAAAGGTTATTTTAAATTTAGAAAAAGGAAATATTATACTTTTAATTTTAAATTTCACAAAATAGAAGGAAAAAATTATTATTTTTCACCGAAAATGGTGGATGCATATAAGAAGAAAATATCTTTAATTTAGACATGGAAAAATTCTTTTATTGAGTATTGTATTTTATTTTATTATTTATTTGTTGAAATAAAATTAATAGAATATTTAATTAATAATATAATTTTTTATTAATATTTTATTTTACTAAAATTTAATAAAAAATATTTTATATTTAAAATTCAATTTAAAAAAAGGAAGAGGGAAGATATATTTTATTATATTAATTTGTTGTTATGATAAGTTTGTATATATATTTTGCTTCTAATTTTTGTATTATTCATGTTAATTTTTATTTTATTTTAATTTTTTGGTATTTGTTATTTGTTATTGTTTAATTAAAGAAAATAAAAGGTTAAAAAAATATAGAGTTTAGTAGGATTTTTAAGAGCACTTTAATTGAGGATGGTCATGAAAATGAAGTATTTTGTTGACTCGATCAACAATAAAATGTTAAAAATAATAAAAATTATAAATTCAATTGGTTATATTGTAAATTTATTTGTATTAATAAAATTACTAGGAATTTTCTAGATAAAAAACTAATCATAATATACATATCATATTAATATCTAAAAAAAAGTAGCTATAAATTAAGAACCATTTTATTATATAAATTGAAATAATAATTTTGTGACCATATTTATGTATATATTTATGGTTATATGTAGATGTTTTGGATAGTCATGAATGATAACAACCTATGGTGGTATGCATTGCTATTATTGTTTTATCTTAAATAAATTATATTTTGTTGATGAGCACATTATGGGTTAACTTGTTGTATGATATTTAGTTGGATGATTAGGTTACATGTTGTTGATGATCATGATATATAACTTCTTGTTGTTACATTATAGTGTCTTGATTGTTACGGTTATGCAATTTGAGCCTAAGTTGACCTGATTATGATAGTGTGTTGTATTAATCTACACTAACTGTGTATATGTGATTTTTAGGCATTAATGACAATTTTTTATGAGCTTATGATGTGAACATGTTAGCTAGATACTACTATGGATATCATGACATTATTTATGATTAGTTTGATATGTTGTGAAGCTATGTCGTGCTAATATAGGTTAATTGTGCAGACAAGATAGCCTTCCCTAAGATACGTTAACATATGATATTGCTTATGTCATCTCCTTTGTACTTGAATGTTTGATTATGCCATATATTTTGGGTTTAAGCGTTGGTGTCTATTATGTCGTCTATTTACTGTTGAATACGTATTTATTCACATGATATGTGCTTGTATCTATAATATTGCATGAAGAATGATTTTGTTTAAGATGGTTGTTCAAACATGTGTTGAGATAACTGGAATATACTTGAGTGTAAGTAGTTGATAGTTGTAGCACTATGTATTATGACCCATGAATGTGGATTGATTTTTTATTATGACATGGTTGTTAATATTGGTAAAGGCTAGTTTCAAATTGATAGATATCTTGTCTTGATCTTTGGAACATGTCGCTAACATGTGTGTTCAGCAAGGCAGCGTTTTTGGCGCAACAAGGTCGGATAACTGGTATATTGTTATGTATATTTATGCATTGATAGTTATGTGTTTATGGTAGTATGATTTAGGGGATTGCACGTCGAAGAGACTCCCATGGAATCTTTAAGAAAGCTCAGGTTGATATTTCCCTTGGAAGCACTGGGAACCCATGGGGATTGAATCATGGTGTTTGTTTCTAAGTATTTTGTGTTTGCTCCTTTTGTTTTTTTTGCACTTGCTTTATGGTCTTGATTGCATCTAGTGCATGATCATATCACTTTGGTTGTGGTGTTGTATTTTCATTTGTTTTCATGGTTCTGTTCTTATCTGCTTCTCATTTTTCTTATATGGTCTTGGGGATTGGTTTGGGAAAGGGGGAAGTTGATGAAGCTCGGGAAGACATGAATGGAATAAAAAAAGTAATGTAAGGCATGAATGAAGTTTAGTACATGAGAAAGCGCATTGGAAGGTAAGAATATGACAATATATTGGATTGGTTGGGTCCATCGAGGTAAATTGACAGTAGAAAAATGGTTGCAAGGAAGGTAGAACGAAAGTTAAAGTGAATGAATTTGAGGTGTTAGATGCCTCGGCTATGTTGGGATCAGTTTATCTCAATGTTGTACATGATGTGCATGAATAAAGGAAGTTCTCTAAACCTAGACCTTATGATATCTAGAAATTATGTTGTGATCATGACTATGTTGATGTTTATATATGTATACATGCATGTATGTATGTATGATATGTCTGACAGGATCATCATGTATCACGATCTTTTAATGGTAATGTTTTTATGTATGTATGTCACGTCTGAAAGTGCCATCATAGATCATGGTTGTTTAATTCTAATGTTTGTATGCATATATATGTGTATGTATGTCATTGTATGACATGATCATGATTGTTTATGCTAGTGATTATATCTATATATATATATATGTATGGACCTATATATCTATGTCACTCTTTAAGAGGGTTTTTAAGGATCATTCTTGTGGAGGAATGATTTCTTATGTAGGTGAATTGCATGAAGAGGTTCTTGGTCTTATGAGGAATAAAGTGGGAAGAGTAACTCTGATAGATCCATGAGCTCAATATCATGTGGACATGAACTGATATTATATGGTCATACTATGCCTATGTTTATGTTATGGACAACTAATGCTTATGGGTACATCAGTGAAGTGAAAGTGGTGTGATCTACGGTATGCTAGGATAAGCACGAATAATCGAAAGACACTAGAATCAAGTTTGCTTATGGGGTTAGTGTGTGGTCTATGGATGTGTAGTATTAGTATTGTGTATATGTTGCGCATGTTGTATATCGTGTAATTTTATCTATGGTGATGTGTACATGTAACATATGCAGTATTGTATATATATGATGATGTATGCTTGTTGTATTTATGGTGTTATGTGTATATTTCATATGTGGTGCTAGATATAGATGAGGATATGTACATGTTGGATATCTGGTGTTATCTACATATCGTACTGTGATCATGTTGGATTTGTGGTGTTGTGTACATATCATATTGTGATAATGTTGGATATGTGGCATGGTGTGCATGTTGGATATGTTGGATATGTGGTGTTGTACGCATGTTGGACATATGGTGTTGTGTATAGGTGGTGTCGTGTACTTGTCGTGCATTTGGGACTATGTACATGTGGTGTTTTGTAAAATTTGTGCATGTGGTGTTGTGTACATGTGGTATTTTGTATACATTGTACAAATGGTGGAGTGTACATTTGGAGTTATGTATGTATTATGCAAGTGGTGTCATGTACATGTGATGTTGCACACAAGTTGTGCAAGTAGTGTTGCATACAGGTGGTAATGTGCACGTGTTGTCCATATGGTAAGGGTATACATGTGGTATTGAGTCCATAATGTACATGTTGTGCTACAGGCGTGTGAAACTATATATGTTGTGGTGTAGTCATGGTATCGTGACATGTGTATTAATTGTGTTGTATATGCGTTATGTTGTATTATACACCAGTTGTAGGTGTATGTGTTTTATGTCAGTGTAGGCGTATGTATTGTGTGGTATTTTACATAGGATATACATGTATGTGTCGTATACCAGTGCGCGTGTGTGTATATGTATGTGTTGTATTGAGGTTTAGACGTATGTACTGTATTGTATTGTACACCAAGTGTAGTTGTATGTGTCATATGTCGGTGTGGTGCACGTATTGTATCATGTTTTATGTGGTATGTGGGTGTACGTGTTGTGATGTACACTATCTGTATGTGTATGGGATTGAAGAAAATAAAATGCATTGGGTGATTTCTTGGTGTGGCAACTGATCCTGTGTTTTTACAGAAAGAAAAAATGCAAAAGTAAGGATCGATGAAGGATAACTATCAATATTTTATTTTAGTTTTATTAAGCATGTGATCTATGATTCTGACTTATGATGGTTATATGTGATTTATGATTATGGTTATGATGATTGCATGTGATTCATGATTTTAATTTATGATGGTTATGTTTTTAGCTAACCGAATGTGATATGTTATTCATGATAAATTGGTGAAAGCTGTGATTTGACTTGTTGTGATGGGATGTGAACAGGATTTCAAGTGTACCTTTTTGATAAGCTACCAATGAGGTATGATTTGAATTTATTTGGATTTATTTTGAATCTAATGAAAATTATGTGCTTGGTACAGGAAAGCATGTAATGCATGGTTTGGTATGGTTGAAACCGACTACAATAACTAGCAGCATGAGCAAAAGGAACTGAAATAGGAAGAAATATGTTGGTAAAGCACTTTGGGAGAAGGGCCATTATGGGACACGGGTACCCAATAGTGTCCACTTATTTCCATGACCATGTTATGACCATTATGATGGTTTTGAGGTAGGAATATGCCTTGGTTGTTTTATGTTTTGATGCAAGTAATCCTTTCCTAGGGATGTACTACCCGAAATGGTGGTCCCAACGGAACTTGGAATGTGAGTGACTGCACGGAGGGGGATTGCTGTATTTCCCGAGAGACTTTGTAGAAGAGAAGGGATGGTTGATGATGGATTTGTTTTCATGATTAGCATTTTCGGATCAAGTCAAATGCACATTGGGAGTGTGCCTTAGAACAATGAGTCGATAACTGTTCATTGAGAGGATAAGTGACGCAAGGTTGTAGTGTTAGACATTGTCTGTAGCTTTGAATTCGGTAGTGGATTCTAAACTTCTTATGAAGGAAGTGAATCATGGTACTACTTTGAGGGTGGAGCTGTGAGCCTCTAGATTCCCTTGTTGTTGATACGAGCATCATATCATTATATTTGATGGTTGAGAAAATGTGTATATGTACATATGTGTATATTATTGTAAATATTGTATCGAGCTAGATTTATAAATATCCATAGACAATATGATTTTTTAAAGGTTGAAGAAAATGTGGTTGTCATTGTAAATACCATAATGGGTTGTGTTATAAAGCTCCAGTAAATCATATGTTTGTCATTTTTTCAACAGTGGTCATTTTAAATAATGTAATGAGCTATTTTATAAAGCTCCATAGGAAGTATGTTTTGTTTTTAGAATTTTTCTACTTTGTAGGTGTCATTGAACATTGAGGATGATGTTCCCCCAAGGGGGAGGGTTTTGTAACAACCACGTAGTTAAAATTACATGTAAAAAAATATAATACCACAGTTGTTGGGACGCGTATTCCAAGTTGAATGTTGGGAAAAACATCCTAGCGAGTGTTCACTTTCGATTATTATAGATAATAAAATTGGAAAAGGAAAGGGAAAAGGCTTTAATAAAGGAAAAGTTGAATTTATTCACATTTCTTTATGAAAATGATGGAAAATAGGAGAAAAGGAAGGTCAAAAGTCACAGGTTGCTTGTGAGGAGGAAAATGAAGGAAAATAATGGAAAATTAAGAAAAAAGAGGCCTCATTAGTAGAAAGCATTTTGAGGATCCATTGGTAAGATTTTACTCATGATTTTGCTCACATTTTTGGAGCTCTCTCATTATTCTCTCTCTCTCTCTCTCTCATACTCTTGGATACTTAGTGTTTTCTTGGAGAACTATTGGAGACTTTGCAATACTTGGTGATTTGGAGCAAGAAGGCAAAGAAAGAGTGGGAAAGTTAAAAAGGAAATCAGGATCAACATCTAGAGTAGGTTATGAGTGTAGGTATCGAGTTGCATGTATGTTTTCCTCACTAGTTTTGGCATGCATGGTGTATGCATGTGGATTTTACTAGCCTATCCATTTTATGTATAGCCGTGGTGTTGTGGTTTTATTTCCATTGATTTTTTTTGTTGGTTCTCATGATTCTTTTAGTTGTGTGTTGAGTTATTAGTTCCTAGAATCCTTGGTTGGAAAACCACTCTGGAAGCCCAGAGGGAAACTGTGGGTTGAGATACTTTCCCTGGAAGCCTTGGTTGGAAAAACACTATGGAATTCGTAGGTGGGTTGAGTTAATAGTCATGGAATCCATAATTGGAAAAAACACTCTGGAGCCCTGGAACAGTTTGGATAAAGGCCAATATATGATGGTTGTGATGTCTGACCATGGCGTGGAGTCACTGGTTGAGGGTTGAGATGGTTTTTCCTCTAGAATCCCTGGATTTATTGTGATTTATGTGTTTGATGAGATCCCACATTCATGCTTGGAACACACCATGGGGGTGATAGGGTGAAGTGAGACTTGGCTCAGCTAATATAAGGTCGGGTAGAACATCGTAGCCCCATCTCTAGTTATCTTTTACATTCAGAAATGAAGAGCTCATTTCTCTAGTATTTGATATGAAAATGCACTAGTTTATTTATCAATTTTATTGTTGTTATATACATTGTATTTTTGTTGTTATTATGTTGATTATAAGCATGTATTGTATCAGTAATGATGTATGGCACTATCCATGTTTTTAGTTGTAAATGAATACACAATGTATCTATGGTCTAATATATTGTATTGCAGATTATTATGTAAGGGATAAATGCTTCTTAGTGATTCTCAGATAAGTTTGAGACACTTATGTTTAAATATAATGTTTACACCAGTAGATTCAATGTTTGTGACATGTTTGAAGAAATTCCTGTCATGGCTAGGAGGGGTCCACATGATTTTTAGATGATCATTTCTTATTATCCTCTATTTTAATGTTATTTACCATCTACTAAATTTTCATGAAGTTATGGGTAGTGACCTAGGCTCTAGGGCTAAAACAGGGGCACAAATCCCTAAGTTGCAGGCACAAAACTAACTGTTTGGGGCCTTGGATGCTACATTTCCTTGGAATTCCTCTAGCTATAGGCTCCCAGCCACTACCTTGCTTTGGCATGCCCACACCTATGGTCCAAAATGGTCAAAAATTCACTCCGTCAATGCTCAATAATTGGGAAGGTTGGGTTACCTCTTAGGGATGCTTTTGATGTCGTGTAAGGCGTGCTTATCTTGTTTCTGTTGGTTCTAATTCCTTAAGGTTATTTAGGAGGTTGAATCTCATATTAGTAGCCTCTCATCACATGTTTTCCCTGATTGTCCTGTTACTTGGGTAGATGTGGGAAGAGAGTGTTGGACATGCATAAAGTATTAATTATGTGGTTAAAAGGAGATTACTGAGGCCACTTTTTAAGGCCAACAAAAATTATTCGACTAGAAGTTATTCTATCACTTTCTCCAAAGGTCATAAATTACATCTCTTTGTAAAGTATTGTTTAGGCTTTTGTGAAAGTGTGAGGCTTCCATCTTGTTCAAAATACATGTGGCATAAGGAAAGTGTGATATGAAGGACACTCAAAGGGAAGTGTTGGTGAATTTTATCGATAAGAATTTTACATTCAGAAGAAAGCACCAAGAATTTTGTATTTAAATAGAAAATGTGATCCCATAAATAAAATTCGGACGAGATGGAGTTTAATAAAGCTCGTGGCCGTTTGGACCTGTAAAATGAAATCCAAATTATATATCTGATTAAGAGGGCTCACATTTTGACTTTTGACTCGCCAGGTCACATTTTTAATAGGAAAAGGCTCAAATTGTATATTCAACTTATTATGTATATGAAATTCACATTTTCCTTTGGGGGCCCTGGAGCTTTGTCATTACATTACTATAATTGGAAAGGATCGATGCACAAAATTGGAAAAATGGAGCTGGATTAAAGGAGAAATAGACTAGCTCATATTTTTTTTGGAAATGAGCGTAGGTGTTATATGAACACACTTTACTCACAAAAACATTGCAAAGAAAAATAAATCTTCACATTCTAGAGTTTCTTCTAGCAGAAACACAATCACATTTCCAAAAACAACATTGCAGGGTGGAAGGTATCTAGCCTACACTTGATTTACTCCAAGTATGAACACAATCACATTTCCAACAGTAACACTGTGGGGAAAACAAAATCCAATGCCTAATAGATTTCTTTCTAGAAAAAACAAAAGTACATTTCCAACAATATTGCATTGCAAAAGAAATCCAATTCATGTTATGTTTCATTCTAGCACAAATACAAGCACGTTACCAACAACAATATTGGATTGTGAAATAAAACTATTGCATATTATGTTTTATTCTAGGACACACAAAAACACATTTATAACACCAATATTTCATTGAAAAATAAATTTAGTGTATGCTATAATTTCTTCCACCATACACAAACATATTGCCAACATCAATATTGTAGGGTAAAATAAATCTATCTCACGCTAGATTTTCTTCTATCACAAACACATAAGAATATTTCCAATAAAAATATTGCAAGTTGAATTAGATCTAACATGCTATTTGTACTTATATCTCCAACACAAACATGTCACCAACAACAACATTGTATGGTGAATGAAATGTACCACATGTTAGATTTACTCCTCTTGCAACCACATGCACATAACAATATTGTAGGGTGAAAGAAACATACCCCATATTATATTTACTTCTAGCACAAACAATATTATTGCCAAAAACACCATTGCAAGAAAAACGAAATATGGTGTATGGTAGATTTCCTTCTAGAACAAAGACAAACACATAACATTGTAGGGTTAAAGAATCTAGTGCATGCTAGATTTTGTTATAGCATGAACACAAACATATTACCAACAACATTATAGGTTAAAAGAAATCTAACACATGTTAGATTTCCTTTTATGCACATCACAAGAACATTACCAATAACATCATTGTAAGGTGAAGGAAATATGACGCATACGAGATTTCCTTCTAGCGCAAACAATTGATTTTTCAAGAAAAAAATTTCAATGCGAAAGAAATCTAGTGCACACCAGTTTTCCTTCTAACACATATACAACAACATTGTCAATAAATTCATTGAAACATGAAATTATATAATGTATGCTATATTTCCTTCTAGCACAAACACAAACACATTACAATATTTCTACGTAAAAGAAATTTAGCACATGGTAGATTTACTTCCAGCAGAAACAAAAGCATATTGCCAACAACCACATTGTAGTGAAAAAGAAATATAGTGCATGCTAGATTTATTTTGGGCTAGAAATGTGTTGCCAATAACAACATTTGAAGGTAAAGAAAATCTGACACATGTTAGATTTATGCATAGCACAAAACAACATTGTAGGTTGAAAGAAATATAAAATGTTAGATTTGCTTCCATCATAAACAAAAGAATATTTCTAACAACAACATTGCATGGATAAAGAAATCTGGAACAACTTATATCACAAACACAAGCACATTTCCAATAACATCATCACAAGTTAAAATAAATTTAATGAATATTAGCTTTACATGTAGCACAAATACAAACATACTACCAACAACAACATTTCATGCCAAAAGAAATCTACTGCATGCTAGATTTACTACCAAAACAAACATAAGCACACTGCCAAGGTGAAGGAAATCTAACACATGATAGATTTCGTTCTATAATAAACAACCAATTTGACAACAATAATATTGTAAACCAAAATAAATATAACACAAATTCTAGCCCAAACAGGTACATTTCAAATAAAAATACCAAGGTGAAGAAAATCTAACATGTGCTAGATTTCTTTCTATCATAAACAACCAAATTGGAAACAACAGTATTGCAGAGCAAAATAAATCTAGTGCAATTTCTAGCCCAAACACAAGCACATTTACAATAACAATGTTACAAGGTGAAATAATTTTAATGCATGTTAGCTTTACATGTAGCACAAATACAAGCATACTACCAACAACAACATTGCAAACCAAAAGAAATCTAGTGCATGCTATATTTATTTTTAACACAAACACAAGCACATTTCTAATAAGAACATTCCAAGGTGAAGGAACTCTAACACATGTTAGATTTCCTTGTATCATAAAAAACTATATTACCAAAAATAACATTGCATTGTGAATTTTCCTTCTAGCATGTCAATAAAAATATTGCAAGGTCAAAAAAATCTACCGTGGGCTAGTGTTGGAGATATTGAGGATCGTTGAATCAATATTTATTTACAATTGTTATATTATCCCAGTTAAAATGACCAGTTAAAAACAACACAAGATGTGTAGCAAGAAAATAATTTTATTGGTTAAAATGATGAGGAATCTAAAAACCCAAGCTCCAACTTGTATAATAAATTCTTTAACTCCATCAGGGCTCCAACCCTGAATGAGGAATCTAATATTCAACTACAAATCCAAGTTCTAGGTACTCCAACTTGTACAAAAAATCCCTTAACTCCTTCAAGGCTTCAACCCTGAATGAGGACTCTAATATTCAACTGCAAATCCAAGCTCCAAACCAATGTCTCACAACAGTCCAACTTTGTATGAGGACTTCAATCCTCACATATTAATCCTGACTCCAACCTAGTTTCTCACAAGGCTCCAACCTTGTATGACAACTCCAATCCTATAGGGATCCAACCCGCTGAGTTTGCTTCAAGCATCAATAAAAAGCTTAAAATACTTCTAAAAAATGTATCTAAAATAGGTCTACAAAGTTCTCTCAAATCTACCTCTAAAAAAACATCAGATCTGATTCAACAAAAATTTTATGGTTGTGCCAACAAAATATGTCTTCAAGCGTTCATGTTCAACTATGCTCCAAGGATGACTCCTCCAAAAAAAAAATTCTTTATGTGTTGGTCTTCAACTATACTCCAAGGATGATTTTTTCAAAAAAAAAAGTCTTCAAGTGTTGTTGTTCAACTATGCTGCAAGAGTGGTTCTTGTTTCAACAAAGGCTTGAAGAATGGTCAATTAATGGCATCATGAATGCACTCTACTGTCATCTCAAAAGATGCTCAAATTATGCTATCATTTTATCATTCGATGAAGGTGTCTCTTAGGCTCTTCATGTGTGTTTTAAAGAATGTCCTTTTGTTTCAAATCTTACTTTAAGTCTATTAAGCAATGCTTCAAAGGATTTCTTCAAAGGCATACCAAATAATCTATTACAAATGAACTCTTAAAATACTATTTTGAGCAATATGGTCAAATTGGATTCGATCACAAGATTTACTCCAGAGAAACTCCACTTGGATTATAGTCAACTCGGACTTGACCAGATTGATCAAGGCCTTTCTTCCCATTAAAACACGGACCCTATTACTAAGAAAATCTCCCTCTTTCCAGAGAGAATATATCACAGAAATATGTTTCAGATATTCACTCCTTCAAACCTTTGCTCTAACACATACACACTTCAAAACTTTGCTCAAATATATATTTAAGAAATGTGCTCAGATATTATTTTTGTGGTAGCCCCTTATAAATTTTGTTTACACTACCTTAACTAGGTTCCTTAGCCTGTCTTCACTTTATCTCTTACTCATATCTTTTTACCTATCTCAGACCTCATTAATCCTCCCGGACTATTCCTCGCTGAGGATGTTGATATACCTACCATGAAATAAATAATATCTTGCTCTTTTCAAAATTGTCATATGTGGCAAAATCGAAGTCATTCACAATGTATCTACAATCTGCCTTGGGAAGACAAGCCATAAAGTTATCATAGTTCTCAGCAGGGCCACCCAGCTTATCTACAGTGACCTGATTTTGTTTCTCGTCAATCTTCAATATTATGAACCGATGCATCTTCTTCCTCTTTAGCGCTGAGAATCTAGACTTGAATTCCTCGCTGACAACCATACCAAAGCATGAACTACCTTGCTAGTATTTTAGATTTGTCAGAATACCTTAAGAAAATATCACACATAAATATTTTGTTTTCACATTATTTTCTACTTGAATAACACGGGAATATAAAAATACGACCAATTTCTGGCAAAATTTAAAAATTTTAAAAACGTTGGAAAAATCAATAGATCTTAAAAGATAAAAATGGTAAAGGACATTCACAACTCAGATTTTAATTAGCTAAAACTTTCATAGAACTTTATTTCTTCTATTTTCAAGGGTGAATAGTTTGAATAGACCATAAGTACTCATCCACAATAAGAACTAGTGAATATTAGTTAAATGCAACCATAAACAAATTGCACTGCTAACCCTTTAGGTAAGACCAAACCGCTCAAACACTCTGTCATTCAACACACATTTACAGTCTCTTTAAATAAAACCTAAAGTGTTTAAGAATCGTCTCCTCCTAAGCAAAATTAAACAAGGCAAGTCACATAACAACGCAAGCCTTCGAGACTTGAAAATTTTTCATAAAACGACCATCGACAACAAAAACTTCTTGAAAAACAATATTAATATCTATGAAAGAATCCCTGAAAACAAAACAGAGCCGAGTGAAAAAATTTGATGTTGAAACATTTAAAGTTAATTTTAAACAAAGGCAAAATACTGACCATTTGAGAGAAAGAGAGGCCGGTTCCCAAAAATTAAAGGCACTGGAGACCGTTTATCTCACAACACCTTTTTCTCCGATATACGCAGGAATGAAATTTAAAAGTGTAGGCGGATAGAGAAGACTCCCAATCATCCAAATCTCGTAGGTATAGATGGAAGTCCTCCCCCTGACAAATTCAAATGATTTATTGGAAATAAAGCTAGGGATTTCGCAGAGAAACGTCTTCAAGAAAATCAATTGATGTCGCGCCTAGCAAGATTGAATTTAATTCGTCATATTCGTGAGACGGAGGATTATTTTGATTCAATTTATATAGAAATATTTTAACTTCTTTGGGTTATCTGAACCGCTAGAAAGGCGGTATTCTCTCTATATTTGATGTCGGTTGTCATTTCACTTCTAATGGTTTACAAGATTAATTAAAAAAGTTATTTTAAATTTAGAAAAAGGAAATGTTATATTTTAAATTTTAAATTTCAAAAAATAAAAGTAAAAAATTATTATTTTTCACGGAAAATGGTGGATCCATATACGAAGCTAATATCTTTACTTTAGGTAGGAAAAAATTCTTTTATTGAGATTTTCATTTTATTTTATTATCTATTTGTTAAAATAAATTTAATAGTAATATTTAATTAATCATATAATTTTTTATTAATATTTTATTTTACTAAAATTTAATATAAAATAGTTTATATTTAATATTCATTTTTTTTTTTAAAAGAGCGAAGATATATTTTGTTAATTTAATTTATTGTTATGATAAGTTTGTATATATTTTTTTATTCCATTTTAATTTTTTGTTATTTGTTATTGTCTAATTAAAGAAAGTAAAAGTATAAAAACAATATAGAGTTTAGTAGGGCTTTTTAAGAGCAGTTTAATTGGGGATGGTAAAGAAAATTAATTGTTCTATGGACTCGATTAATAATAAAATGTTAAAAATAAAAAAATATATAAATTCATTTTGTTATATTGTAATTTTATTTGTTTTAATAAAATTATTAGGAATATTATAGATAAATTAATAATCATAATATACATATCATATTAAAATATAAAAAATAATAGCTATAAATTAAGAACCATTTTATTATATAAATTGAAATAATAATTTTGTTACCATATTTATGGTTATATGTACATGTGTCAGATAGTCATGAATAATAGCAACCTATGGTGGTATGCATTGCTATTGTTGTTTTATCTTAAATAACTTATATGCTGTTGATGAGCATGTTATGGGTTAACTTGTTGTTGTGTGATATTTAGCTTGATGATTAGGTTACATGTTGTTTATGAGCATGATATATAACTTGTGTTTGTTACATGCTAGTGAATTGATGGGTAAGGTTATGAAATTCGGGCCTTAGTTGACCTGATTATCATAGACTAAATGCGTATATGTGATTTTTATGAGTTAATGACAATTGTTTACGAGATTATGATGTGAACATGTTAGCTAGATACTGTTATGGATATCATGATCTTATTTATGATTCAGTTGATATGTTGTGAAGCTTTATCATGCTAATATAGATTAATTGTGTAGACAAGATAGCCTCCCCTGAGATACATTCATGTATGATCTTGCTTATGTCGTCTACTTTCTGCTTGAATGTTTGATTATATCATCTATTTGGTGTTTGAGAGTTGGTGTCTATTATGTTGTCTATTTATTGTTGAATATTTATTTAATCATATGATATGCGTTTGTATCTATAATATTGCATGAGGAATGATTTTGTTCAAGATGGTTGTACAAACATATGTGCTGAGATAACTGGTATATTCTTGAGTGTAAGTAGGTGATAATTGTAGCATTATGTATTATGACCGATGATTATGGATTGATTGTTGATTATGAAATGGTTGCTACTATTGGTAAAGGTTGGTTTCAAATTGATAGATATGTTTTCTTGATCTTTGGAACATGTGGCTGACATGTGAGTTCAACAAGGTAGCATTTTTGGCGCAAGAAGGTAGGATAACTGGTATATTGTTATGCATATTTATGCACTGACAATTATGTGTTTATTGTAGTATGATCTAGGGGATTGCATGTCGAAGAGACTCCCATGAAATCATTAAGAAGGCTGAGGTTGAGATTTCCCTTGGAAGCACTAGGAACCCATGGGGATTGAATCATGGTGTTGGTTTCTAAGTATTTTGTGTTTGGTCCTTCTAATTTTTTTTCCCTTGATTTGTCGTCTTGATTGTGTCTAGTGCATGATCATGCCACTTTGGTAGCGGTGTTTTATTTGTTTTTGTTTTTATGGTTTTTTTCTTGTTTGTTTCTCATTTTTTTTGTTATATAGTCTTCAGGATTGGTTTGGAAAAGGGGAAAGTTGATGAATATTAGGAAGATATGAATGGAATCCAATATGTAATCTAAGGCCTAAATGAAGCTCAGTGCATGAGTAAGTGCGTTGGCAGGTAAAAATATGCCATTTTGTTGGACTAGTTAGGTCCATCAAGGTAAATGGAAGGTAGAAAAATGATCGTGAGAAAAAGTGAATGGGTTTGAGGTGTTAGATGCCTCGAATATGTTCATATTGGTTGCTCTCAACATTGTGCATGATGTGCATGAATAAAGGAAGTTCTCTTAACCTAAATTGTATGATATCTAGCAATTATGTTATGATCATGATTATGTTGATGTTTATATATGTATACATGTATGTATGTATATTTTACATGTCTAACAAGGTCATAATTTATCATGATTGTATAATGATAATGTTTCTATGTATATATGTGTGTATGTATGACATGTCTGAAAGGGCCATCATGGATCATGATTGTTCAATTCTAATGTTTGTATCTATATATGTGTGTATGTATGTAATTGTATGATAGGATCATGATTGTTTTATGCTAGTGATTATATATATGTATGGAGCTATGTATCTATGTCACTGAATGAGAGGGTTTTTAAGGATCATTCTTGTGGAGGAATGATTTCTTACGCATGTGAATTGCATGAAGAGGTTCTTGGTCTTATGAGGAATCAAGTGGGAAGAGTAAAAATGATAGATTCATGAGTTCAATATAATGTGGACATGAATTGATATTATATGTTGGTACTAAACATATGTTCATGTTATGGGCAGGTAATTCTGAGGGGTACATCAGTGAAGTGAAAGTGGTGTCATATGTGGTATGCTAGAATCAGCCTGAATAGTTGAAAGACACTACAAGCAAGGTTTCTTATGGGGTTACTGTGTGGTCTATCGATGTGCAGTACTACTATTTTGTATATGTTGCGCACGTTGTATATCGAGTAATGGTACCTATGGTGATGTGAACATGTAACATATACAGTATTGTATATATACGATGTTGTATGCTTGTTGTATTTATGGTTTTGTGTGTATATTTCATATGTGGTGCTAGGTATAGATGGTGCTATGTACATGTTGGATATGGACTGTTGTGTACATATGGTGTTCTAATCATGTTGGATATGCGGTGTTGTGTACATATCGTATTGTGATCATGTTGGATATGCGTACAAGTGATATTGTGTATGTGTTGAGAATATGGTACTGGTATACATGTGGTATTGTATGCATACTACACATGTCGTGTTGCGGGCATGCATAGCTATGTATGTGCCTGGTGTAGTTGCAGTATCGTGACATCTGTATTAATTATGTTGTATGTGTATATGTAGGTGTATGTGTTATTTTCTATTGTACATCGGTTGTAGGTGTTTGTGTTGTATGTCGATGTAGGCATATGTATTGTGTGATGTTGTACATAGTATGTAGGTGTATATGTCATATACCAGTGCGGGTGTGTGTATATGTATGTGTTGTATGCGGGTGTAGACGTATGTATTGCGTTGTATTGTACACCGAGTGTAGTTGTATGTGTCGTATGTTGGTGTGGGTGCCCATATTGTATCGTGTTTTATGTGGTATGTGGGTGTACATGTTGTGATGTACATTGTCTGTATCTGTCTGTGATTGAAGAGACATAAAGGAATTGGGTGTTTTTTTGGTGTCGAAACTGATCCTCTGTGTGTATAGAAAGAAAAAATGCAAAAGTAAGGATCGATGAAGGATAAGTATCGATATTTTATTTCAGTTTTATTATGCATGTGATCTACGATTCTAACTTATGATGGTTACATGTGACTTATGATTATGGATATGATGATTGCATGTGATTCATGATTTTAATTTATGAAGGTTATGTTTTGATCTAACGAGATGTGATATGTTATTCATGATGAATTGGTCAAAGATGTGATTTGACTTGTTGTGACGGGAAGTGAACAGGATTGTAAGTGTACCTTATTGACAAGCTACCAATGAGGTATGATTTGAATTTATTTGAATTTTTTTTAATCTAATGGAAATTATGTTCTTGCTACAGGATAGCATGTATTGCCTAGTTTGGTATCACTGAAACCAACTATAAGAACTAGCAGCATCAGCAAATGGAATTGAAATAAGAAGTAATATTTTGGTAAAGCACTTCAAGATCATGTCCATTAAGGAACACGTACCCAATAGTGTCCACCGATTTCCATGAGCATGCTATGACCATTATGATGGTTCTAAGGTAGGCATATGCCTTGGTTGTTTGATGTTTATATGTGAGGAATCCTTTCCTAGGGATGTACTACCCGGAATGCGGGTGCCAGTACAACTTGGAAGGTGAGTGACTGCACGGAGAGGGATTACCATATTTCCTGAGGGACTTTGTAGCAGATAAGGGAAGGCCGATGATGGATTTTTTTTGGTCATTTTCATTTCAATATGGAATCAAATTCACATTGGGAGTTTTTCCTAGAACAATGAGTCGATAATTGTTCACTAAGAGGATAAGTGGCGCAAGATTGTAGTGCTCGACATTTTATGCAACTTTGACTTTGGAAGTGGATTCTAAACTTCTTGGGGAGGAAGTGAATCCTAGTACTACTTTGAGGGTGGAGGTGTGAGCCTCTGGATTCCCTTGTTGTTGATATGAGAATCATATCCTTATATTTTTTGGTTGAGAAAATGTGTATATGTGCATATGTGTATGTTATTGTAAATATTGTATCAGATGGGATTTATATAGATCCATAGACAATATGATTATTTAATGGTTAAAGAAAATGTGGTTGTTATTGTAAATACCATAATGGGTTGTGCTATAAAGCTCCAGTAAATGGTATGTTACTCATTTTTTTCAGGACTGGTCATTGTAAATACTGTAATGAGCTATGTTATAAAGCCCCATAGGTAGTATGTTTTTTTTCTATAAGTTTTATAGTTTGTAGGTGTCATTGAACATTAAGGATGATGTTCCCCCAAGGGGAGGGTTTTGTAACCACCCTCGTTAAAATTCCATGTAAAAATATATAAGACCATGGTTGATGGGACATGTATTCCAAGTTGAATGTTGGGAAAAACATCCTATCCAATGTTCACTTCGGTTTATTATGGCTAAGGAAATTGGCAATGGCAATGGCAAAGGCTTTAACAAAGGAAAAGTGGCATTTATTGGCATTTATTTATGTAAATAATGGAAAATAGGAGAAAAGGAAGGCGAAAGGTCACAGGTTGCTTGTGAGGAGGAAAATTAAGGAAAATAATGAAAAATGAAGAAAATAGAGGCATCATTAATAAAAGGGCTTTTGAGGATTAGTTGGTGAGATTTTGCTCACATTTTTGGAGCTCTATCATTATTATCTCTCTCTCATACTCTTGGATACATATAGTTTTCTTGGAGAGCTCTTGGAGAGTGTGAATAATTGGTTATTTGGAGAAAGAAGGCAAAGGAAGAGTATGAAACTGAAAGATGAAATCGGGATCAACATCTATAGTAGGTTCTTAGTGCAAGTATAGAGCTGCATGTATCTTTTCCTCACTAGTTTTGGCATGCATGGTGTATGTCTTAGCCTTTCCATATTGTGTATAGCCATGGTGTTGTGGTTTTATTTCCATTGATTTTTTTTGGTTGGTTCTTGTGATTCTTTTAGTTGTGGGTTGAGTTATTAGTTCCTAGAATCCTTGCTTGGAAAATCACTTTGTAAGCCTGGAGGACAATTGTGGGTTGAGATACTAGTCATGGAAGCCTTTGTTGGAAAAACACTATGAAAGCCCTAGGTGGGTCGAGTTACTAGCCCGAAGATCCCTGGTTGGAATATAAACTCCAGAGCCCTGGAAAAGTTTGGATAAATACCAATCCATGATGGTTTTAATGTCTAACCATGTCATGGGATCATTGGTAGAGGTTTGAGGTGGTTTCACCTCTGGAATCCCTAGATTTATTATGATTGATGTGTTTGATGAGATCCCAGTTTCATGCTTGGAATATGGCATGGGGGTGATTGGGTGAAGTGAGACTTGGCTCGGCCAATATATGTTTGGGTGGAACTTGGAATTCCCATCTCTCGTTGGCTTTTACATTCATTAATGAAGAGCTCATTTCTCTAGTATTCGATATGAAAATATAGTAGTTTATGTATGGATTTTATTGTTGTTATATCCATTGTATTTTTGTTGTTATTATGTTGATTATAAGCATGTATTTGATCAATGATGATGTATGGAGCTATCCATGTTTTTACTTGTAAATGAATACACAATGTATCTATGGTCCAATATATTTTACTGTAGCTTATTATGTAAGGGAGAAAATCTTCTTATCGATTCTCAGATAAGTATGAGACCCCTATGTTTAAATCTAATGTTTACACCTGTAGATGCAATGTTCGTGACATGTTTAAAGAAATTATTGTCATGGCTAGGAGGGGTCCACATGAGTTTCGGATGATGTGATTGCATATGTACCTTTATTTTAATGGTATTTATCATCTCTTAAATTTTCATAATGTTTTGGGCAGTGACCTAGGCTCTCGAGCTAAAAAGGTGGCACAAATCCGATAGTTTCAGGCAAAAAACTGACCGTTTGGGGTCGTGGAGACCACCTTTCCTTCGAATTCCTCCAACTATAGTCTCCCAACCACTACCTTTCTTTGGCATGCCTGCACCTATGGTCTAAAATGGTCGAAAAGTCAGTCTCCCTCAAGGGTCAATAATCTGGAAGGTTGGGTTACCTCCTTGGGATGTTGTTGATGCTATGTAAGGTGTGTTTGTGTTGTTTCTATTGGTTCCACTTCCTTAAGGTAATCTAGGAGGTTGAATCTCTATTAGTATCCACTCATCATATGTTTGAACCGGTTGGCCTGTTACTTGGGTAGATGTGGAAAAAGAGTGTTAGACATGCATAAAGTATTAATTAGGTGGTTAAAAGAGATTACATAGGCCACTTTTAAATCCAACCAAATTATGCGACTAGAATTTATTCTCTCACTTTATCCAAAGGTCATAAATTACAGCTCTTTGTAAAGTTGCGTTGAGCCTTTTGTAAAAGTGTGAGGCTCCCAGCTTGTTTAAAATACTAGTGGCATGGGGAAAGTGTGATACGATAGAAACACAAAGGGAATCTTTGATGAATTTTATCACCAAGAATGTTACATTGGGGAGTAAGCAACAGGAATTTTGTATTTCAATAGAAAATGTGATCCCATAAATAAAATTCGGATGGCATGGAGTTTAATAAATCTTAGTGCAATGCATACCTCTAAACTGAAAATCAAAATCATATATCTGATTAAGAGGGTTCACATTCTGATTTGCGATTACCGAGGTTGCATTTTTAATTGGAAAAGGGTAAAATTATATGTTCAACTGATGATATATATGCAATTCACATTTTCCTTTCGAGGCCTTGAAGCTCTGGCATTACATTTCTCAAAAACAAATTATATACTAGCTCAAAAAAAATTATATATGAACACACTTTATCTCGTCTTTCATGAGAAAGCTTATGGATAATTTCATAATGCCAGTCATTGGCATAGAGGAAAGTGGTGTGACACTTGTAGTCTTGATGACACTTGTAGTCTTGATGCATGTTTATGAATAATGATCATAAGAAATTCGTAGAAGTTGAAGAACCAAAACATGGTCCTTTGGAAAATCTAAGAACTTCCAAAATTGATACTACATAAGATGTCCACAAGGCCCATTAGAAGGATAAATTATATTTACATTTCAGTTAGTGAGGATGTTTGATGTTTGAACTTGATAATCGAAACCCAAACCAGAGATTTTCTTCGAAATATAATTTTTCGTTTTGTAAATACTAGATAATTCTCATTTTTATTCTAAAAGCAAAGAAATTGCATTTTACAAATATTTAGTTCCAATGTTAGCACTCCCTCCTTATACATATCTAAGGATATACTATTTAGGATGGATACAAAGGTATGTTAACTTTAGATCCTCGAAAAGTGTAGAATTGAGCTTTCCGAGATTGTTATGTTGATGAGGAAGAGTATTATTTTATGCATCCACACATTAGTGAAATTGTTTTCGTAATTTCATAACTATACAACAAAATGGAGAGAAAAACAATACATATTAAAAAATAATTGTGCTTGATAATTTAAATTTTCATACATGTGCATTGGAAGAAAAACATAGTACACCTCAATAATACATTTATTTAGAAAATTCAAAATTATACAAAGATAACATTATTCTCCATGGATCAAATAATTATGATTGGATTATTGTGTTTGTGCCAAAAGGAAATATATACCATTATCTTAACTTCCAACTCCAGCACAAATGTATTGCCAACAACATATATTTATAATCACTTGTTTTTCACTATCATAAATCTTCATAAATTGTTCCAAACTCAATAAAAGGGCACATCAAAATCTATAATCCAAACCACTGTGATTATTGACACAATGTCACCCCAAGAGAATTGGTTGCATAAGCATAATGGTGTCTAGAAGAAATCTAGTAATCACTACATGCCCTTCTTGCATAATCACAAATGCATTGCCAAGAAAAATATCAGAACATTAACCTTGGTGAGGGTAATATATTGATAGTTTTCCTTTTGGCACAAGAACAAAGAAATCTAGTGCAATCTATAATTCCTTCTAACACAAATACAAGCACATTTCCAACAATAATGTTTCATTGTGGAAAAAATATAACGCATGCTAGATTAATTCTATCATAAACACAAACACATTTTCAACAATAATATTGCAAGATGAAGGAAATTTTAACACATTCTAACCTTCCTTCTAGCATAAAGATTAACATATTTCTAATAACATCATTGCATTATGAAGGAAATATAATGTGTGCTATCTTTCATTATATCAAAATTAGAATCCCATTTCGAGAAAGAACATTGAACCTCAAATGAAAGCTAAAAATCAATATAATTCTTTCTACTACAAATAGAAGCATATTTCTAGAAGCAACATTACATGTTCAAATAAATCTAGCACTTGCTATATTTCCTTCTAGCACAAACACAAGCACATTTCCAACAAAAATATTCTAAGGTGAACGAAATCCACCACATGATAAATTTCCTTCTAATGTAAATAGAAGCATATTACACACAAAAGCATTGCAAAGAAAAATAAATCTTACACATTCTAGAGTTTCTTCTAGCACAAACACAATCACATTGCCAAAAGCAACATTTTAGGGTGGAAGATATCTAGCCTACGCTTAATTTACTCCTAGCACAAACACCAACACATTTCCAACAGTAATATTATAGGGAAAACGAAATCCAATGCATGATAGATTTATTTCTATAAAAAAACAAGTACATTTCTAACAATATTGCATTGCAAAAGAAATCCAATGCAGGTTATATTCATTCTAGCTCAAGTACAAGCACGTTGCCAACAAAAGTATTACATTGCGAAATAAATCTATTGCATATTAGATTTTTTTCTAGGAAACACATAAGCACATTTCTAACACCAATATTTCATTGAAAAATATATTTAGTGCATGCTAGAATTTCTTCCACCATACACAAACATATTGCCAACATCAATATTGTAGGGTAAAATAAATCTACCTCATGCTAGATTTTCTTCTATCAAAAACATATACGCATATTTCCAATACCAATATTGCAAGCTGAATTATATCTAACGTGCTATTTTTAATTATATCTCAAACACAAATGTGTCACCAATAACAACATTGCAAGGTGAATAAAATCTAGCACATGTTAGATTTCCTTTTCTCGCAAACATAGGCACATAACAATATTGTTGGGTGAAAGAAACATACTGCATATTATATTTAATTTTAGCACAAACATGATTATTTCCAAAAACACCATTGGAAGACAAAATAAATTTGATGAATGGTATATTTCCTTCTAGAACAAAGAAAAACACATAAAATTGTATGGTTAAATAATCTAGCACATGCTATATTTTGTTATAGCATGAACACAAACATATTGCCAACAACATTATAAGGTAAAATAAATCTAACACACGCTATATTTCCTCTTTCAAAAATCACAAGCACATTGCCAATAACATCATTGTAAGATGAAGGAAATATGACGCATACCAGATTTCCTTCTAGCACAGACAATTGAATTGCCAACAAAAACATTTAAATGTGAAAGAAATATAGTGCACAATAGTTTTCCTTCTAATGCATATACAGCTGCATTGTCAATAATCTCATATAAGGGTTAAAGAAATCTAATGTATGTTATATTTCCTTCTATCACAAACACAAACACATTATGAAATTTCTAGATAAAATAAATTTAGCACATGGTAGATTTACTTCTAGCAAAAACAAAAGCATATTTCCAACAACCACATTGTAGTGAAAAATAAGTCCAGGGCATGCTATATTTCTTTCAAGCCAAAATAGAAATGTGTTTCCAATAACAAAATTTCGAGGTGAAGAAAATCTAACACTTGTTAGATATACACATGGCACAAAACAACATTGTAGGGAGAAAAAAATTTAGCGTGTTAGATTTTCTTCGAGTATAAACAAAATCATATTTCCAACAACAACATTGCATGGAAAAGGAAACCTAGAACAACTTCTATCACAAACACAAGCACATTTCCAATAACATCATCAGAAGGTAAAAGAAATTTAATGCATATTAGTTTTACATGTAGCAAAAATACAAGCATACTACAAACAAGAACATTTCATGCCAAAATAAATCTATTGCATGCTGCATTTCCTTCGAACATAAACACAAGTACATTGCCAAGGTGAAGGAAATCAACCACATGCGATATTTCCTTCTATGATAAACAACCAAATTGACAACAATAATATTGTGGACGAAAACAAATATAGCACAAATTCTTACCCAAATAAGCACATTTCCAATAACAATACCAAGGTGAAGGAAATTAACATGTGCTAGATTTATTTATATCATAAATAACCAAATTGACAACAACAATTTTGCAGAGAAAAGGAAATCTAGTGTAGTTTCTAGCCAAGGTGAAATAAATTTAACACATGTTAGCTTTACATGTAGCACAAATACAATCATACTACCATCCACAACATTGCATACCAAAATAAATATAGTGCATTCTATATTTATTTTTAACACAAACACAAGAACATTTCTAATAAGAACATTCCAAGGTGAAGGAACACTAAAACATGTTGGATTTCCTTCTATCATAAACAACCATATTACCAAAAATAACATTGCATTGTCGAAGTTCCTTCTGGCATATCAATAAAAATATTGCAAGGTGAAAACAATGTAAGGTGGGCTAGTGTTTAAAATATTGAGGGTCTTTGAATCAATATTTCTCTACTATTGTTGTATTATGCTAGTTATAATCACTTGTTAAACAAACACACAAGATGTGCAGTAAGAAAATAAATTTATTGATGAAAATGGTGAGGACTCTAAAAACCCAGCTCCAACTTGTCTAAGAAATTCCTTAACTCCTTCAGGGCTCCAACCCTGGATGAGGAATCTAATATTCCACTAAAAATCCAAGCTCCAGTTCCTCCAACTTGTACAAAAAATTCCTTTACTCCTTCAAGGCTTCGACCTTGAATGAGGACTCTAAAATTCAACTACAAATCCAAGCTCCAACCTGGTGTCTCACAAGGGTCAAACCTTGTATGAGGACTCCAATCCTCAGATATTAATCCTAGCTCCAACATAGTTTCTCACAAAGCTCTAATATTGTATGAAACCTCTAATCCTCTAGGGATCCAACCCTCTTAGTTTGCTTCAATCCTTTAAGGTGACTTCAATACTGCTTCAAGCTTCCATAAAAAACTTAAAATACTTCTAAAAAATGTATCTAAGGTAGGTCTACAAAGCGCTCTCAAATCTACCTCTACAAAAACTTCAGGTCTGCTTCAACAAAAATTTTATGGTTGTGCAAACAAAACATGTCTTCATGTGTTCATCTTCAGCTATGATCCAAGGATGACTGCTCCAACAAAACAAGTCCTCATGTGTTGGTATTAAACTATACTTTTAGGATGATTGATACAAAAAAAAAAGTCTTCAAATTTTGGTCTTCAACTATGCTTCAAGAGTGGTTCTTGTTTCAACAAAGGCTTGAAGAATGCTCAATTATGACATCACGAATGCACTCAATTATCAACTCAAAATATGCTCAAATTATGCTATCATTTTATCATTCGATGAAGGTGTCTCTTATGCTCTTCATGTGTGCTTTCAAGAATATCCTTCGGTCTGTAATGATTACTTTACTTCTGTTTCAAATCTTACTTTAAGTCTATTAAGCAATGCTTCAAAGGATTTCTTCAAAGGAACTTCAAATAATCTATTAAAAAAGATCTCTTCAAAAACTTGTTTGAGCAGTATGGTCAAATTGGATTTGATGACAGTATTTACTTCAAAGCAACTCCACTTGGATTATAGTCAAGTCAGACTTCACAAGATTAATCATAGCCTTTACTCCCAAGAAAACATAGACCCTATTACTAAGAACGTCTCCCTCTTTCCAGAGATAATATATCATAGAAATATGTTTCATATCTTCACTCCTTCAAAACATTGCTCTGACACATATACACTTCAAAACTTTTCTCAAATAAATATTTCAGAAATCTTCTCAGAGATTACTCTTGTGGCAATCCCTTCTGAATTTTGTCTACACTACCTTGACCAAGTTCCTTAGCTTAGCTTCACTTTATCTCTTATGCTCATATTTTTTAGTTATCTCAAACCTCATTAATCCTCTTGGAATATGCCTCACTGAGGATGTTGATATACTTACCATAAAATAAAGAATATCTTGCTATGTTTGCAGTTGCCATTTGGGACAAAATCTAAGTCATACATAACGTATCAACACTCTTCCTTGGGAAGATAAGTCATAAAGTTATCATAGTTCTTAGCAGGGCTACCCAGCTTATCTATAGTGACCTGATTTTGTTTCTTGTCAATCTTGAATATTATGAACCGGTGCATCTTCTTCCTCTTTAGCTCCAAGAATCTAGACTTGTATTCCTCATTGACAACCATAAGAGAGCATAGTAGCTTGCTAGTATTTAGATCTTAAATGATAATGACTGTATAGGAAATTCAAAAATCATATTTTAATTGGCTAAAACTTTAATACAAATTTCTTTCTTCTATTTTCAAGAGTCAATCGTTTTAATAGATCATCAAGTACTCAACCACAATAATAACTAGTGAATATTAGGTAAATGCAACCATAGACAAATTTCACAACTAACGTTTCAAGTAAGACCAAACTGCTCAAACACTCCTTCATTAAAGACACATTTACGGGCTATCTAAATAAAACCTAAAGCATTTAATAATCATCTCCTCTTAAGCCAAAATAAATGGGACAAGTCAAATAACAATGTAAGCCTTCTAGACTTAAAAATCTTTCATAAAATGACCGTCGTCAACAAAAAAAATTATGGAAAAAAATATTAATATCTACGGAAGAATCCCTAAACACATAACAGAGGAGAGTAAAAACATTTGATCTTGAAACATTTAAATTAAATCTTAAACAAAGGTGGAATACTGACCATTTGCGAGAAAGAGAGGTTGATTCCCAAGAATTATAGGCATTGAGACTGTCTATCTCACACCACCTTGTTCTTCGATATATCCAGGAATGAAATTTAAAAGTACAGGCGGATAGAGAAGACTACCAATTCTACTGATCTCAGAGGTCTTGATGGAAGTCCTGCCTCTGACAAATTCAACGATTTATTGGAAAGAAAGCAAGGGCTTTTGTGGAGAAACGTGATCAAGAAAATCGATCGATGTCATGCCTAGCAACCTTGAATTTAATTTGTCAGATTCGTCAGACGGATTACTATTTTGATTCAATTTATATGGAAATGATTTAACTTGTTTGGGTTATCTCAACCATTAGAAAGGCGATATTCCCTCTAGATTTGATGTCGGTTGTCATTTCACTTCAAATGGTTTATAAAATTAATTAAAAAGGTTATTTTGAATTTAGAAAAAGGAAATTTTATATTTTAAATTTTAAATTTTAAATTTCACAAAATAAAAATAAAAAATTATCATTTTCACAAAAAAATGGTGGATGCATATAAGAAGTTAATATGCTTGCTTTAGGTATGAAAATTTTATTTTTTTGAGATTTTTATTTTATTGTATTATTTATTTGTTAAAATAAAAATAAGAGTAATATTTAATTAATTATATAACTTTTTATTAATATTTTATTTTACTAAAATTTAATATAAACTAGTTTATATTTAATATTGAACTTAAAAAAGAAAGAGAGGGAAGATATATTTTATTAATTTAATTTATTGTTATGATAAGTTTGTATATATTTTTTTCTTTTCATTTTTGTATTATGGATTTTAATTTTATTTCATTTCAATTTTTTGGTATTTATTATTATTTAATTCATGAAAATAAAAGGTTAAAAATAATATAGAGTTTAGTAGGGATTTAAAAAAAAACTATCACGAGAAAGGTAGCACGAAAGGTAAAGTGAATGGATTTGAGGTGTTAGATGCCTCAACTATGTTGGGATCAGTTTCTCTCAATATTGTGCATGATGTGCATGAATAAAGGATGTTCTCTTAACCTAGACCTTATGATATAATCTATAGATTATGTTATGATCATGATTATGTTGAAGTTTATATATGTATACATGTATGTATGTATGTATGTATGACATGTCTGACAAGGTCGTCATAGATCATGATTGTTTAACGGTAATGTTTTTATGTATATATGTGCGTATGTATGTCATGTATGAAAGGGCCATCATGGATCATGATTGTTTAATTAAAATTTTGTATGTATATATGTCTGTATGTATGTCATTGTCTGAGAGGATCATGATTGTTTTATGCTGGTGATTTTATATATGTATGGACCTATGTATCTATGTCATTGTATGAGAAGGTTTTTAAGGATCGTTCTTGTGGAGGAATGATTTCTTATGAAGGCGAATTACATCAAGAGGTTCTTGGTCTTATGATGAATCATGTGGGAAGAGTAACTTTGATAGATCCATGAGTTCAATATCATGTGGATATGAATTGATATTATATGCTAGTACTATGTCTATGTCTATGTTATGGATAGGTTATGCTGAGGGGTACATCAACGTAGTGAAAGTGGTGTGATCTGCAGCATGCTAGGATAAGCATGAATAGTTGAACGACACTAGAATCAAGGTTTCTTATGGGGTTAGTGTGTGGTCTATGGATGTGAGGTACTACTATTTTTTATATATTGCGTATGTTGTATATCAAGTAATTGTACCTATGGTGATGTGTATATGTAACATATGCAGTATTGTATATATATGATGGTGTATGCTTGTTGTATTTATGGTTTTTTGTTTATATTTAATATTTGGTGATAGATATAGACGGTGCTATTTACATGTTGGATATAGATTGTTGTTTACATATCGTACTCTGAGCATCTTGGATATGTGGTGTTGTGCGCATGTTGGATATGTGGTGTTGTGTGCGTATTGTGCTATGTGCATATGGTATTATTTGTGTGTTTTACATATGGTGCTATGTACATATGATATTATGTATGTGTTTTACATATGGTGCTATGTAGATATGTTGTTGTGTGCATGATTGTAAATATGGTGTTGTGTGTATGTGTTGTTGTGTACATGATATTCATATGGTGTTGTGTGCAGGTGGTGTTGTGTACTTGTCGTGCTTGCTGCACTATGTACATGTGGTGTTTTGTACACGTCGTGCATGTAGTTTTTTGTACATGTGGTCTTTCGTATACATTGTACATGTAGTGCAGTGTACATTTGGCGTTGTGTATGCGTTATGTAAGTGGTTTCATGTACATGTGATTTTGTGCACACATTGTTCAGGTAGTGTTGCGTACAAGAGGTAACGTCTACGTGCTGTGAATATGGTACTGGTATACATGTGGTATTGTGTGCATACTATACATGTTGCGTTATGGTTGTGCAGAACTATGTATGTGCTTGGTGTAGTCGTGGTATCATGACATGTTAATTAATTGTGTTGTATATGTATATGTAGGTGTATTTGTTATGTTGTATTGTTCCCAGTTGTATGTCGGTGTGGGTATATGTATTGTGTAATATTGTACATAGTATGTATGTGTATGTTTCATATACTAGTGTGGGTGTGTGTATATATATGTGTTGTGTGAAGGCGTATATGTATGTATTGTGTTGTATTGTACACTGAGTGTAGTTGTATGTGTCATATGTGTATGTGATTGAAGAGAAGCAAAGGCATTGGGTGTTTTCTTGGTGTGGCAACTGATCCAGTGTGTGTACAGAAATAAAAAAAGGCAGAAGTAAGGGTCAATGAAGGATAAGTATTGATTTTTTATTTCAGTTCTACTATGCATCTTATCTACCATTTTGGCTTATCATGGTGACATGTGAATTATGATTATGGTTACGATGATTGCATATGATTCATGATTTTATTTATGATGGTTCTATTCTAAGCTAACCGGATGTGATATGTTATTAATGATAAGTTGGTCAAATATGTGATTTGAATTGTTGTGACGAGAAGGGAACATGATTACAAATGTACCTTATTGATGAGCTACCAATGAGGTACGATTTGAATTTATTTCAATTTATTTTGAATCTTATGTAAATTATTTTCTTGGTACATGAAAGCTTGTAATGCCTAGTTTGGTATGGTTGAAACCGAATACAAGAACTAGCAGCATGACCAAAATGAATTGAAATAGGAAGAAATATGTTGTTAAGGCACTTCAGGAGCAGTGGTATTATGGGACACTAGTACCCAATAGTCTCAATTAATTTCCATGAGCATGATATGACCGTTATGATGGTTTTGAGGCAGGCATATGCCTTGGTGGTTTGACGTTTTGATAGGAGGAGTCCTTTCCTAGGGATATACTACCAAAAATGCTAGTGTCAGTGAAACTTGGAAGGTGAGTGATTGCACGGAGTGGGATTACCATATTTCGTGAGGGACTTTGTAGCAGAGAAGGGAAGGTTGATGATGTATTTTTTTTGGTCATTAGAATTGTGAGATGGAATCAAATGCACATTCCAGGTGTGCCCTATAACAATGAGTCAATAACCATTCACTGAATGGGTAAGTGGCGCAGGATTGTAGAGCTAGACATTGGATGCAGCTTTGACTTTGGCAGTGGATTCTAAACTTCTTTGGAAGGAAGTCAATCCTGGTAGTACTTTGAGGGTGGAGGTGTGAGCCTCTTGATTTCCTTGCTCTTGATACAAGAATCATATCCTGATATTTGTTGGTTTATAAAATCTGTATATGTGCATATGTGTATATTATTGTAAATATTGTATCGAGCTAGATTTATAAAGATCCATAGACAATATGATTATTGAATGGTTGAAGAAAATTTGGTTGTTATTGTAAATACCATAATGGGTTGTGTTATAAAGCTCCAGTAAACGATATGTTTGTCATTTTTTCAGTAGTGGTCATTCCAAATACTACAATGAGCTATTTTATAAAGCTCCATAGGTAGTATCATTTTTTTTAGATCTTTTCTAGTTTGTAGGTGTCATTGAACATTGAGGATGACGTTCCCCCAAGGGGGAGGGGTTTGTAACAAACCTGGTTAAAATTCCATGTAAAACAATATAAGGCCATGGTTGATGGGGCACGTATTCCAAGTTTAATGTCGAGAAAAACATCTTAGTGAGTGTTCACTTCGGTTTATTATGGCTAAGGAAATTAACAAAGGCAATGGAAAAAGGCTTTAACAAAGGAAAAGTGGCATTTATTGGCATTTATTTATGAAAATAATGGAAAATAGGAGAAAAGGAAGGTGAAAGGTCACAACATTCTTGTGAGGGTGAAAATGAATGAAAATAATGGAAATGAAGAAAATAGAGGCCTCATTAATAAACAGACTTTTCAAGATCAGTTGGTAAGATTTTACTCAAGATTTTTCTCACATTTTTTGGAGCTCTCTCATTATTCTCTCTCCCCCTCTCTCTCATACTCTGGGACACATATTTTTTTCTTGGAGAACTCTTGGAGAGTGTGCAATACTTGGTCATTTCGAGTAAGAAGGCAAAGGAAGAGTAGGAACGTGAAAGAGGAAATTGAGATCAACATATCCAATAGGTTCTGAGTGTAGGTAGCGAGTTGCATGTATGTTTTCTTCAATAGTTTTGGCATGCATGGTGTATGCATGTAGATTTTCTTAGCCTTTCCATTTTTTGTATAGCTATGGTGTTGTGGTTTTATTTGCATTGATTTTTTTTTGGTTAATTCTCATGATTCTTTTAGTTGTGGGTTGGGTTATTAGTTCTTGGAATCCTTGGCTGGAAAACCGCTCTGGAAGCCCAGAGGATAAACACTATGTAAGCCTTGGTTGGACAAACACTATGGAAGCCATACATGGGTTGAGTTACTAGTCCTCGAATCCTAGGTTCGAACAAACACTCTGGAGCCCTAGAATAGTTTGGAGAAATACCAATCCATGATGGTTGTGATGTCTGACTATGCCATTGAATCACTGGCTGAGGGTTGAGGTGGTTTGGCCTCTGGAATCCCTGGATTGATTGTGATTGATATGTTTGATGAGATCCGCCATTCATACTTGGAATACGACATGGGCGTGATTGGATTAAGTGAGACTTGGCTCAGCCAATATATAGTTGGGTGGAACATGGAAGTCCCATCTCTAGTTTTCTTTTACATTCAGTAATGAAGAGCTCATTCCTCTAGTAATTGATATTCAAATGTACTAGTTTATGTATGGATTTTATTGTTGTTATATCCATTGTATTTTTGTTGTTATTATGTTGATTATAAGCACGTATTCGATTAGTGATGAATTATGGTGATATCCATTTTTTTACTTGTAGAAGAATACATAATGTATCGATGATCAAATATGTTTTATGACAACTTATTATGTAAGAGATAAATGTTTCTTACCGATTCTCGGATAAGTATGAGACCCCTATGTTTAAATCTAATGTTTACACCTGTAGTTGCAATGTTTTTGACATGTTTGAAGAAATTCCTATCATAGCTATGAGGGGTCCACTTGAGTTATGGATGATGTGATTGCTTCTATACCTTTATTTTAATGTTATTTATCATCTCCTAAAGTTTCATGAATTTATGGGCAGTGACCTAGACTTTGGGGCTAAAAATGTGGCACAAATCCTAGAGTTGGAGGCATAGAACTGACCATTTGGGGCCCTGCATGTGCCTTTCCTTGACATTCCTCCAACTATACGCTCCCAACCACTACCTTGATTTGGAATTAGGGGAATTTTGAGGTCTAAAATGGGCCTCCTAAGGAAATTATAAAATAATAGTGGAAAAAATATAATAAGATTTGATGACATCATCAAATTTTAGAGGGAAAAATGAAAAAACTACTTTTTCAATTCATATTTTCAACTTATCTCCCAAAGTTTTTACTCAAATTTCGAGCGGGAGTACTTGTTGGATGCGGAACTGAATTCCCCATCCAAGGAGTACCCATGTTGCATACTTTCGATGGGTCCTATTACACGAAGAATGAGAAATACATAAAAAAACATGATTACAATCACGTTTTTTATGTATTTCTCATTTTTCGTGTAGAAGAGTTCATCGAAAGTGTGCAACATGGGTACTCCTTGGATGAGGAATTAAATTCCGCATCCAACGAGTACTCCCGCTCGAAATTTGAGTAAAAATTTTGGGAGATGAGTTTAAAATACGAGTTGAAAAAGTAGTTTTATTATTTTATTATTTTTTAATATTTTTACTTTTTTACTCGAAAAATGGTGAATCGTCCATTATGGATGACATCATCATCTTGAATCCTATTGGTTGTTATAAATTTTATTTTTGTTGTACATTTTTCTTATGAGGCCCATTTTAGACCTCAAAATTCCCCTAATGCATGCCTGCCTCTATGGTCCAAAATGGTCGAAAATTGAGTTTGCCTCAGGGGTCAATAATTTGGAAGGTTGGGCTACATCCCGGGGATGTTTTTGATGCCGTGTAAGATGGTTTTGTCTTGTTTCTATTTGTTCCACTTCATTAAGGTCATCTAGGAGGTTACATCTCATATTAGTAGCCTCTGATCGCATCTTTACCCCGATTAGTCTGTTACTTGGGTAGATGTGGGAAGAGGGTGTTAGACATGCATAAAGTAGTAATTATGTGGTTAAAAGGAGATTACAGAGGCCAATTTTAAAGCCAACCAAATTATATGAGTATAATTTATTCTATCTCTTTCTGCAAAGGTCATAAATTATAGCTCTTTGTAAAGTTGTGTTGAGCCTTTTGTGAAAGTGTGAGGCTCCCATCTTGTTGAAAATAAATTTGGCATGAGTAAAGTGTGATAAGATGAACACTCAAAGGGAAGTGCGGGTGAATGTTATCACCAAGAATGTTACATTCAGGAAAAAGCACCAGGAAGTTTGTATTTAAATTGAAAAGGTGATCGCATAAATAAAATTTGGATGGGATTGAATTTAATAAAGCTTGGGGCCATGCGGACTTGTAAAATGAAAATCCAAATAATATATCTGATTAAGAGGGCTTACATTCTGATTTGTAACTCCCCAGGTCACATTTTTAATTGGAAATGTCTCAAAATGTATTTCAACTTATGATCTATATTCAATTCACATTTTCCTTTGGAGGCCCTAAAGCTCTGGAATTACATTACTGGAATTCGGAAGGATCAATGCAAAAAAGTGGGAAAATGGATCTAGATCAAAGGAGAAATACACTAGCTCAATTTTTTTTTGGAAGTGAGCATAGGTGTATATATGAACACACTTTACTAACAAAAGCATTGCAACGTAAAAGAAATCTTACACATTCTAGAATTTATTCTAGCAGAAACACAATCACATTGCCAAAAAAAAATTTGCAGGGTGGAAGATATCTAGCCTGCAGTTGATTTAATCCTAGCACAAACACAAGCACATTTCCAATAGTAACACTATAGGGAAAATGAAATCCAACGCATGATATATTTCTTTCTAGTAAAAACAAAAATACATTTCATACAATATTGCATTGCAAGAGAAATCCAATGTAGGTTATACTTCATTCTAACACAAATACAAGCATGTTGGCAACAACAATATTACATTGTAAAATAAATATATTGCGTATTAAATTTTATTATAGGACACACACAAGCACATTTTGAACACCAATATTTCATTGAAAAATAAATTTAGTGCATGCTACAACTTCTTCCACCATACACAAACATATTGCCAACATCAATATTGTAGGGTAAAAGAAATCTATCTCATGATAGATTTTCTTCTATCACAAACATATAAGCATATTTGCAACAACAATATTGCAAGGTGAATTATATCTATCATGCTATTTGTACTTATATTTCAAACAAAAACATGTCACCAATAACAACATTGCAAGGTGAAAGAAATCTAGCACATGTTAGATTTCCTTCTCTTGCAAACACAGGCATATAACAATATTTTAGGGTGAAAGAAACATACCACATATTATATTTACTTCTAGCACAAACAATCTTATTTCCAAAACACCATTGCACGCCAAAATAAATTCTTTGTATGGTATATTTCCTTCTAGAACAAAGACAAACACATAACATTATAGGGTTAAAGAATCTAGCACATGCTAGATTTTATTATAGCATGAAGACAAACATATTACCAACAACATTCTAGGGTAAAAGAAATCTAACAAACGTTAGATTTAATTTTAGGAAAATCACAAGCACATTGCCAATATCATCATTGTAAGGTGAATTAAATATGATGTATACTAGATTTCCTTCTAGCACAATCAATTGAATTGCCAAAAAAAACATTTAAATGAAAAAGAAATCTACTGCACACTGGTTTTCCTTCTAACGCATATAAAACTACATTGTCAATAAACTTATAGAAGGGTGAAAGAAATATAATGTATGCTATATTTCCTTCTAGAAAAAACATAAATAGATTACAACATTTTTAGTTAAAATAAATTTATCACATGGTATATTTACTTCTAGCACAAATAAAAGAATATTGCCAACAACCACATTCTAGTGAAAAATAAATCTAGTGCATGCTAGATTTATTTTGAGCCAAAATAGAAACATGTTGCCAATAAAAACATTGCAAGGTGAATAAAATCTAATATGTGTGAGATTTATGCATAGCACAGAACAACATTGTAGGGTGAAATAAATCTAGTGTGTTAGATTTGCTTCTAGCATAAACAAAATCATATTGCCAACAACAACATTGCATGGAAAAAGAAATCTAGAACAACTTATATCACGGACACAAGCACATTTCCAATAACATCATCGCAAGGTAAAAGAAATTTAATGCATATTAGCTCTACATGTAGGAAAAATACAAGAATACTACCAACAACAACATTTGATGCCAAAACAAATCTACCGGATGCTATATTTCCTTCTAACACAAACACAAGCACATTGACAAGGTGAAGGAAATATAACACATGCTAGATTTCCTTCTATAATAAACAACCAAATTGACAACAATAATATTGTAGACCAAAAGAAATATAGTAGAACTTCTACCCCAAACAAGCACATTACCAACAAAAATACCAAGGCGAAGGAGATGTACCACGTGTTAGATTTATTTCTATCATAAACAACCAAATTGACAAGAACAATATTGCAGAACAAAAGAAATCTAGTGTTTTTTCTACTAGCCCAAACACAAGCGCATTTCCAATAACAACATTGCAAGATGAAAGAATTTTAACACATTTTAGCTTTACATGTAGCACAAATACAAGCATACTACCAACAACAACATTGCATACCAAAAAAATATAGTGCATTCTATATTTATTTTTAATACAAACACAAGCATCCAGATTACCAAAAATTAGGGGAATTTTGAGGTCTAAAATGGGCCTCCTAAGGAAATTATAAAATAATAGTGGAAATAATAAAATAAGATTTGATTACATCATCAAATTTTAGAGGGAAAAAAGAAAAAACTACTTTTTGAACTAGTATTTTCAACTATCTCCCGAAGTTTTTACTCAAATTTAGAGTGGGAGTACTCATTGGATGCAAAATGTAATTCCTAATCCAAGGAGTACCCATGTTGCATACTTTTGATGGATCCCTCCATACATGAAAAATGAGATATACATGAAAAATGTGATTGCAATCATGTTTTTTTAATGTATTTATGATTGCTTCAAAAAAATAATTTTTCAAGTGTTGTTGTTCCACTATGCTTCAAGAGAGGTTGTTTCTTCAACAAAGGCTTGAAGAATGCTCAATTAATGGCATCATGAATGCACTCTACTGTCAGATCAAAATATTCTCAAAGGGTGCTATCATTTTATCATTTGATGAAGGTGTCTCTTAGTCTTTTCATGTGTGCTTTAAAGAATGTCATTCAGTCTGCAACAATTAGTTTACTTCTGTTTCACATCTTACTTTAAGTCTATTAAGCAATGCATCAAAGGATTTATTCAAAGGTGCTCCAAATAATCTATTACAATAGAACTCTTCAAAACTACTTTGAGAAGTATGGTTAAATTGGATTTGATGACAGTATTTACTTCAGAGCAACTCCACTTGGATTATAGTCAACTCGGACTTGAGAAGATTGATCACAACCTTTCTCTCTGAGAAAACACGGGCCCTATTACTAAGAACCTCTCCCTCTTTCTACAGAGAATATATCACGAAAATATGTTTCAGATCTTCGCTCCTTCAAACATTTTCTCTGAAACATATAATTTTCAAAACTTTGCTCAAATATATATTTTAAAAATCTCCTTAGATATTACTTTTGTGGTAATCCCTTCTAAGTTTTTTCTACACTACCTTGACCAGGTTCCTTAGCTTATCTTCACTTTATCTCTTATACTCATATTTTTAATTATGTCAATCCTCATTAATCCTCCTGTAATATGCCTCGTTGAGGACGTTGATATAGTTACCATGAAATAAAGAATAACCTTCTCTTTTCACAATTGTCATCTTTGACAAAATCGATATCATACAGAGTGTATCTACACTCTTCCCTGGGAAGAGAAGCCAGAAAGTTATCATAATTCTCAGTAGGGCCACCCAACTTATCTACAATGACCTAACTTTGTTTCCCGTCAATCTTGAATATTCTGAAGAGATGCATCTTCTTCCTCTTCAACTCCAAGAATGTAGACTTTCATTCCTTGTTAACAACCATATTAGAGCATGCACTAACTGCTAGTATTTTAGATTTTCCAAATACCTTAAAAAAATATCACACATAAATATAGCCAATTTTTGGCAAAATTTTAAAATTTAAAAAAATTGGCAAAATCAGTAGATTTTAAAAGATAATAATTGTATAGGACATTCACAACTCATATTTTAATTAGCTAAAAATTTTAATAGAACTTTATTTCTTCTATTTTCAAGAGTGAATAGTTTGAATAGACCATCAAGTACTCAACCACAATAGGAACTAGTGAATATTACCTAAATGCAACCATGGACAAATTGCACTGCTAACGTTTTAAATAAGACCAAACCGCTCAAACACTGTCATTCAAGACACATTTACAGGCTATCTAAATAAAACCTAAAGCATTTAAGAATCATCTGCTCCTAAGTCAAGTTAAATAAGGCAATTCAAATAACAACGCAAGCCTTCCACACTTAAAAATCTTTCATAAAATGAGCATCGACAACAAAAAATTCTGGAAACAAAATAACAATATCTATGGAAGAATCCCTGAAAACAGAACAAACCAGAGTAACAACATTTGATCTTGAAAAATTTTAAATAAATATTAAACAGAGGCGAAATACTAACAATTTGAGAGAAAGAGAAGCCGATTCCCAAAAACTAATGGCATTGAGACCTTCTATCTCACACCACCTTGTTCTCCGATATATGCAGGAATGAAATTTAAAAGTGTAGGTGGATAGAGAAGACTCCCAATCTTCTGCAGATCTCAGAGGTCTAGATGGAAGTCGTGCCCCTGAAAAATTCAAATTATTTATGGGAAAGAAAGTGAGGAATTTTGCGGAGAAACATGTTCAAGAAAATTGATCAATGACACGCCTAGCAAGCTTGAATTTAATTCCTCAGATTCATCAGATGAAGTATTATTTTGATTCAATTTATATGGAAATGTTTTAACTTGTTTGGGTTATCTGAACGACTAGAAAGGTGGTATTCCCTGTTGATTTGATGTTTGTTGTCATTTCACTTCTAATGGTTTACAAAATTAATTAAAAAGGTTATTTTAAACTTAGAAAAAGGGATTTTTTTTTTTTTATTTTAAATTTCACAAAATAAAAATAAAAAATTATTATTTTTCACGGAAAATGGTGGATGCATATAAGAAGCAAATATCTTTACTTTAGGTATGGAAAAATTCTTTTATTGAGATTTTTATTTTATATTATTATTTATTTGTTGAAATAAAACTAATAGTAATATTTAATTAATCATAAAAAAATTTATTAATATTTTATTTTACTAAAATTTAATATAAAATAGTTTATATTTAATATTCAATTTAAAAAAAGAAGAAGAGGGAAGATATATTTTATTATATTAATTTTTTTCTATGATAAGTTTTTATATATTTTTTGCTTTTAATTTTTGTATTATTCATGTTAGTTTTTATTTCATTTTAATTTTTTGGTATTTGTTATTGCTTTATTAAAGAAAATAAAAGTTTAAAAATAATATAGCGTTTATTAGGGTTTTTAAGGGCAGTTTATTTGGGGATGGTCATGAAAATGAAGTATTTTGTTGACAATAAAATGTTAAAAATTATAAAAATTATAAATTCAATTTGTTATATTGTGATTTTTTGTATTAATAAAATTACTAGGAATTTTCTAGATAAACAAATAATCATAATATACATATAATATTAATATATAAAAAAGAGTAGCTATAAATTAAGAACCATTTTATTATATAAATTGAAATAATAATTTTGTAACCATATTTATGTATATATTTATGGTTATATGGAGATATTCATGAATGATAGCAACCTATGGTGGTATGCATTTCTATTGTTGTTTTATCTTAAATAACTTATATGTTGTTCATGAGAACGTTATGGGATAACTTGTTGTCGTATATATTTAGCTGGATGATTAGGTTACATATTGTTGATGAGCATGATATATAACTTATTTTTGTCACATGCTAGTGACTTGATTGTTAGGGCTATGAAATTTGGGCCTGAGTTGACCTGATTATGATAGTGTGTTGTATTAATCTAGACTAACTATGTATATGTGATTTTTGTGTGTTAATGAAAATTTTTTATAACCTTATGATGTGAACATGTTAGCTAGATACTATTACGCATATCATGACCTTATTTATGATTGGGTTGATATGTTGTGAAGCGATACCGTGCTAATATAGATTAATTGTGCAAACAAGATATCCTTCCCTGAGATACATTAGTGTATGAGCTTGCTTATGTCGTCTACTTTGTACTTGAATGCTTGATTATGTCATATATTTTGGGTTTGAGGGCTGGTGTCTATTATGTCGTCTATTTACTGTTGAATGTTTATTTATTCACATGATATGTGTTTGTATCTATAATATTTCATGAAGAATGATTTTGTTCAAGATGGTTATACAAACATATGTGTTGAGATAACTGTAATATACTTGAGTTTAAGTAGGTGATAGTTGTAGCATTATGTATTATGACCGATGAATGTGGATTGATTTTTTATTATGACATGGTTGTTAGTATTGGTAAAGGTTGGTTTGAAATTGATAGATATGTTGTCTTGATCTTTGGAACATGTGGCTGACATGTGTATCCAGCAAGGTAGCGTTTTTGGTGCAACAAGGTCGAATAAATTGTATATTGTTCTGTATATTTATGCACTGACAATCATATGCTTATGTCACTATGATTTAGGGGATTACACGTTGAAGAGACTTCCATGAAATCTTTAAGAAGGCTTAGATTGATATTTCCCTTGGAAGCATTGGGAACCCATGGGGATTGAATCATGGTGTTTGTTTTGAAGTATTTTTTGTTTGGTCCTTTTGATTTTTTTGCACTAGATTTGTGGTCTTGATTGCGTCTAGTGCATGATCATATCACTTTGGTTGCGGTGTTGTATTTTTATTCATTTTCATGTTTTTGTTCTTATTTGTTTCTCGTTTTTTTATATAGTCTTTGGGATTGGTTTGGGAAGGGGAATGTTGATGAAGCTTTGGAAGATATGAATGGAATCCAACAGGTAATTTAAGGCATGAATGAAGCTCATTCCATGAGAAAGCACGTCAGAAGGTAAGAATATGACATTCTATTGGTCTGGTTGGGTCCATCGAGGTAAATTGACTGTAGATAAACGGTCGTGAGAAAGGTAGAGAAAAAGATGAAGTGAATGCATTTGAGATGTTAGATGCCTCACCTATGTTGGGATCAATTTCTCTCAATGTTGTGCATGATGTGCATGAATAAAGGAAGTTCTATTAACCTAGACCTTATGATATCTAGAAATTATGGTGGGATCATGATTATGTTGATGTTTATATATGTATACATGTATGTATTTATGACATGTCTAACATGGTAACCATGTACGAAAATTGTTTAATGGTAATGTTTTTATGTATGTATATGTGTATGTATGACATGTCTGAAAGGACCATCATGGATCGTGATTGTTTAATTCTAATTTTTGTATGCATATATGTGTGTATGTATGTCATTATCTGACAAGATTACGATTGTTTATGCTAGTGATTATATATATATATATATATATGTATGTATGTATGGACCTATATATCTATGTCACTGTATGAGACGGTTTTTAAGGATCATTCTTGTGGAGGAATGATTTCTTATGTAGGCGAATTGAATGAAGAGGTTCTTGGTCTTGTGAGGAATCAAGTGGGAAGAGTAACTCTGATAGATCCATGAGTTCAATATCATGTTGACACAGATTGATATTATATGTTGGTATATGTTTATGTTATGGACAGGTAGTTCTTACAGGTACATTAGTGAAGTGAAAGTCGTGTGATCTGCGATATGCTAGGATAAGCATGAATATTTGAAAGACACTAGGATCAATGTTGCTTATGGGGTTAGTGTGTGTTCCATGGATGTGCAATACTATTGTTGGGTATAAGTTGCGCATGTTGTATATCACATAATTGCACCTATGGTGATGTTTACATGTAACATATGCAGTATTATATATATATGATGATGTATGCTTGTTGTATTTATGGTGTTATTTGTATATTTCATATGTGTTGTTAGGTATAGATGGTGTTGTGTACATATCGTACTGTGAGCATGTTGGTTTTCTGGTGTTGTGTACATATCGTATTGTGATCATGTTGGATATATGGTGTTGTGCATATGTTGGACATATGGCATTGGGTATAGGTGGTGTCATGTACTTGTCATGCTTTTGGCACTATGCACATGTGGTGTTTTGTATATGTCGTGCATGTGGTGCTCTCTACATGTGCTATTTTTTATACATTATAGAGGTGGTGCAGTGTGCATTTGGTGTTGTGTACACGTTAAGCAAGTGGTGTCATGTACATGTGATGTTTTGCACAAGTTGTGCAAGTAGTGTTGTGTACAGGTATTACTATGCACGTGTTGTGCATATGGTACTGCTATACATGTGGTATTGAGTGCATATTATACATGTTGTGTTGCGAGCGTGCAGAACTATGTATGTTACTGGTGTAGTCGTGGTATCATGACATGTGTATTAATATTGTTGTATATGTATATTTAGGTGTATACGTTATGTTGTATTGTACACTGGTTGTAGGTGTATGTGTTGTATGTCAATGTAGGTGTATGTATTGTGTGGTATTTTACATAGGATAAACGTGTATGTGCTGTATACCAGTGCGTGTGTGTGTATATGCATGTGTTTTATGGAGGTTTATAGTGTGTATTATGTTGTATTGTACACCAAGTGTAGTTGTATGTGTTGAATGTTGGTGTGGTGTGCGTATTGTATCATGTTTTATGTGGTATGTGGGTGTGCGTGTTGTGATGTACATTGTCTATATGTATATGGGATTGAAGAGAAGCAAAGGCATTAGGTGCTTTCTTGGTGTGGAAACCGATCCTATGTGTGTACATAAAGAAAAAATGAAAAAGTAAGGATCGATGAAGGATAAGTATCGAAATTTTATTTTAGTTTTATTATGCATGTGATCTACGATTCTGACTTATGATGGTTACATGTGATTTATGATTATGGTTATGATTATTGAATGTGATTCATGATTTTAATCTATGATGGTTATGTTTTGAGCTAACCAGATGTGATATGTTATTCATGATAAATTGGTCAGATGTGATTTGACTTGTTGTGACAGGAAGTGAATAGGTTTGCAAATGTACCTTATTGACGAGCTACCAAAGAGGTATGAATTGAATTTATTTCAATTTATTTTGAATCTAATGGAAATTATGTTCTTGGTACATGAATTCATGTTATTCGTAGTTTGGTATGGTTGAAACCGACTATAAGAACTAGCAGCATGAGAAAAAGGAATTGAAGTAGGAAGCAATATGTTGGAAAAGCACTTCGAGAGCATGACCATTATGGGACATTGTTACCCAATAGTATCCACTAATTTCCATGTGCATTCTATGACCATTATGGTGGTTTTGAGGTAGGAATATGCCTTGGTTGTTTTACGTTTCGATGCAAGGAATCCTTTCCTAGGGATGTACTACCCGTAATGGAGGTACCAGCAAAACTTGGAATGTGAGTGACCTCACTGAGGGGGATTACTATATTTAATAAGTGACTTTGTAGAAGAGAAGGGATGGTCGATGATGGATTTTTTTTGGTCATTAGAGTTTCCAAATGGAATCAAATGCACATTGGGAGTGTGCCTTAGAACAATGAGTCGATAACTGTTCACTGAGAGGATAAGTGCAGCGGGATTGTAATGCTAGACATTGTATGAAGCTTTGACTTTGGTAGTGGATTCTAAACTTCTTGGGAAGGAAGTGAATATTGGTACTACTTTGAGGGTCGAGGTCTAAGCCTCTCGATTCCCTTGTTGTTGATACAAGCATCATATCCTTATATTTGTTGGTTGAGAAAATGTATATGTGCATATGTGGATATTATTGTAAATATTGTATCGAGCTGGATTTATAAATATCCGTAGACAATATGATTATTTAATGGTTGACGAAAATGTGGTTGTTATTGTAAATGCCATAATTGGTTGTGTTATAAAGCTCCAATAGATGGTATGTTTGTCATTTTTTCAGCAGTGGTCATTTTGAATAACGCAATGAGTTATGTTATAAATATCCATAGGAAGTATGTTTTGTTTTTAGAATTTTTCCAGTTTCTAGGTGTCATTGAACATTGAGGAAGATGTTCCCCCAAGGGGCAGGGTTTTGTAACAACCCTCGTTAAAATTCCATGTAAAAAAATATAAGGCCAAGGTTGATGGGACACGTATTCTAAGTCAAATGTTGGAAAAAACATCCTAGAGAGTGTTCACTTCAGATTATTATGGATAGGTTAATTGGCAAAGGAAATGGAAAAGGATTTAATAAAGGAACAGTGGCATTTATTGGTATTTCTTTATGAAAATAATGGAAAATAGGAGAAAAGGAAGGTGAAAGGTCATAGGTTTCTTGTGAGGAGGAAAATGAAAGAAAATAATGGAAAATGAAGAAAATAGAGGCCTCATTAATAGAAAGGCTTTTGAGGATCAGTTGGTAATATTTTACTCATGATTTTGCTCACATTTTGGGAGCTCTCTAATTATTATCTCTCTCTGTCTCTCATACTCTTGGATACTTAGTGTTTTCTTGGAGAACTCTTGGAGAGTGTGCAATACTTGGTGATTTGGAGCAAGAAGACAAAGGAAGAGTAGGAAAGTGAAAGTGGAAATGGGGATCTGTTAGTCATCAATAAATTTTTGCTTTGGTGATGACTAAATGATTACCCCAAGATTTCTAGACACAAATTTTATAGAACATTGTGAGTTCTAGAAATCTCACTACCTTCATTATCCTCAAGATAAAATTTTCACTATTTTGTCATCCTATCTAGTCATGACTAGCCCACTACTCTCGGAAGACCCATCAGGGGCTCAAGATAATAATTTTTAAACCTAACTTGTCTCCTTCGCTCAAAACCTCTATTTTTTCTTACCTACACAATTCCCCACCACCACCTAAGCCTGCCAAATAGAGCAGCTTTGTTGTGCCTCCTTTAGCGACTCTCAAAAACTAAGTGTCTCTGCAGAGCCTTTAGATAGTTAAGTATGTGTGTTGGATCTTAGGCCCACAATACACAAAGCCTGGCATGGATCCTGTCTTACACTTGTAAACCCTAAGTCTAGATCCCAACCCAAAAACCAAGTCCAAGAAGGCCTCCACTAGATCACCTAGGGTTTCACAAAGTCATAGGATGGATTTGGTGCCTTATAGATTCAATTTTTTCTTCTATATAAAGGGAATACATTCAAAATAAGGGGACAAGTCACTTTGTCCCAGATTCACCAAAGAGATCAGTCAAGGAACTTTTTATGCCTAAAGACATGAATCTTGCAAGGAGACAGTTGCTCTTTGCTCACATCTCTGCAAGAGTGGTCAAAAGGACATCAGGTTAGCAAAAAGGCAACGTAATGGAATAAAAAGTATCCTTCATAAAAAATAGAGGGGATGTCAAAGGGACCTCTAAAATCATCCTCTTGTTTCAGTACCTAAACATACAAAGGATAAACTATCACCTCCAAAAATTTCTGCAAAAATAAATTGAAGAGTAATCTGAAGCAGAGATAGAAAAAAAAGGAAGTACATTTGAAAGAGTTCATAAAGCCATTTTTGATAAAAGACACACTAAACTTAAGACAAACATAAACACCATGAGTTTATGGTAAATCAGTAAAAATACGAATCATGAAAGGGCTCGTGTTTAAGGAGAAAAGGGGTGTTTTTATTAGTCACAAAACAATGGTGACAAACAAGAAAATCACCACAAACACCACAAAGGTAGAAATCACCTCCCTAAGGTTACTTCAAAGGATAGAATTAGGTCATCTACATGAACGAAAGGGATAAAGAGTATTAGTATGCAGAGTTTCATCTCACCGAAGAGGAAAAAATAGAGTTTTTACCTTAAAATCAAAATGGGACATAATTCATTAAGGGAAATGGCTTAAGAATCATTTTTCCTGTGACTTACATCTCGGCTGAAGATCCCCAACAAGGGCATCCTTATCAAAGGATTGTCTTGCAAGAAGATGATAAAAGCGTTAGTAAACATTTTTCAAGAACTATGCCAAAAAGTGTTGCACACAGTGAAATGTCAGAAGAAAGACACATGCAAGAATAGAGGGAAACATGAACTTTACAAAAGTAGGTTTTCCCTTTTAATTTATTTTAAAAAAGGCTATAGAGGGCCCCTTCTAATTCCCCCCCCTCACCACTTGCCACTTTTCAAGAGAGAAGAAACCATTGGAAGAGATTTGCAGTGTTTTCCGGGAAAAACTATGAGAGTTTACCGGTGCTACGCACAGAGGCTGGTGCTATGCCCCTAGCCTCTGGCGCTACGCACAGAGGTGAGCCAGGCAGTGTAAAATTACACTACGCTACATGCTCGCAGATCTGTGCTATGCACCTGGGTTAGCGCTATGCCCAGGCCCAGAAAACTCAACAGGCGCCCAGGAGACCGCCCATTCCACCTGGCGCTGTGCTCCGATAGCCCGACCGGCCTGGCACTGCGCACAGGCGCTTCGCTCCTGGCAGCATTCTCCAGATTTTTCCAAATACCTTCAAAAATAAAATTTTTGGCCTCTAAACTTCTGCAAGCTAAATACAAGGTTGGTAAAATTATTTTCCTTCTCCCAAGCATTATTTTCCTAAAATCAAAGAGATCATCCATAGTCAAAATTTGACCAAACCCTAGACTATGCAAAAATCATTTTTTATGTCTTTGAGCTAGGGTTTGTAAGAAAATTTGGTTTTGAGTGCAAAGAGTGGGCTAAGTAACGGTAAGGCTGACCTCCACCACCAAGTGCAAGCTTTGAAATTTTTTCTCACCTTAGCTTTCCTTTAAAAAAGAGTTGACCTACACCACTTGTTTTACTCCAAAAAAAAAAAACCCCTCAAGAAAGGCCCAAGGTTTCTACTGTTGTTTTGGATGATCCATCATGTTAGAGAGAGACAGCCACACTAGTGGTGGTGAGAGTCACGCTCCCACCAAGCCAAAACATCATGGAGGAAAAGCTAAAAGATTTCAACCCCTAGACACCACTCCAATCACTTCCTCTCCTATCATCCTTTCATGCTTCCAAGATGTAGGGTGCTACAAATTTTGTGAGAAGGTCAAGCAAGTCAACAGTCATCCAGACTTGACCAGATTATTTTCCTGTAGCCTACAAAACCGTCAATTTAATCTACTAGGGGTCCAATTTGAGCTTTCATTTGAAATAATTTCCAAGGCAACAGGTATACCAGACATTGGTGAGTTTTGGTTCAAACAAAATAAGTTGGATTTGGGTTATTATGGGCCTTATTTGAAACCTACCTATCAGCAAAATTGTAAGGCTAATTTCCCTTTTTCTCATTTTCTAGAGAGGTATGCTGCATTAATGAGGCATTTTATCTTTTTTTTCACATGTGAGGGAAGATACTCCCAACTCTACTCATATCATATCAGGTTGCTGATGCATTTCACCAAAGTCAAGATGATGAACCTACCTTATTACCTTTTTCGGAGTATTTATAAAATGGCCTCCACTATGAAGACGAAAAGCTATGACAACCAAATGCCAAGCCTCTTTCATCACTCCCTGATAAAAATGATTTTCTTATACTAGCTGGAGAAACAAGGTATATCTTGGGAGACCTTCATCTCACATGATGTGTTTGCAGAACCCCGGGGCTTCATCCAGCAGAACCTGCATTCCACTTCACAACCATCTACCTCCACACACCCAACATCTCCCCATGTGCATTCTCCACAAAGAATTTCACCTCTTACCTCCTCCCCTAAATTTCCAAGTGAAGGGGCTGACAGTAGCCCTAGTGAAGGAAAACTAGAAGGAAAGAGTCAAGAGGAAGATGAGACAGATAACAATGGACAAGGAGGGAGCAGTGAAGAAGAAGATGATGAAAATGAAGAAAATGATGAAGACGAGGGAAGTAGCCATGCACAAAGCAGTGATGGCAATGATGAACTTACTGAAGGTAGCCACAAATATAAAGAGGCACAATAGCATGATGATGGGGAAGAATATTAGCAAGATGATGGGGAAGAGCAGGATGATGAGGAAGAGTAGGATGATGAGGAGGATAGCCATCAAAGCACATCAGGTAGTCAAGGAAAGAGTCATGATAGTCATGACAACAGTCGTAACTGTCTTGACAAAAATCAGTCCAAGCATGACAAAGAAATTCAGAGTGAGGCAAGTGCAAAGAAATTCAAGCAAACTAAAGGAAAAAATGATGATGACACTACCTTTAAAGCTCCCATTGTCACCCCTCTCGCATGCACATGTCACAGAGGGAGAAGAAATGTGTTTCTACCTCTAAAAGGCAAAGGGCCATCACTTCTCAAACAGTCGAAATATTGGACAAAAGAAAAGAAAAAGTGGAAAAGGTTGAACAGAAGGTGTAGGTAAGAAGGAGAAAAAGGATAAAAAATACTTCCCAAGGCCCTCTTTTTATTGATCTAGACAGTGATAATGAGGACCAAGGGATGAGTACAAAATTTCTCCTCTTAGAAAGGATGCCCAGCTTCAAGAATGGGAAAAGGACTTGTTAGACTCCTATACCAATAGGTGTCATATTTCATGATTGACTTGATGAGCTATGTAATATGTTCATACCTTTTCTTGTTGCAAAGGTTTTCCATATTCTCAAAAAATCAAAAAATCAAAAAATTTAAAAAATGTAAAGAGGGTACACCCTAAAAGAAAAATCAAAGGGTGAAAAGAATAAAAATGGCCAAAAAAGTAAAAGAAAATGAACCCCACCAAAAGAAAGGACAAGGAAAGTGTGCAAGTCTAAATGCCACTACTTTTTGCTCTGATGTAATAAACAAAATTGTGTGCAACTTGTATTTTATGCCACAATTCATGAATAGTCAAACTGTTTAAGCTTGGCTAGTTCATTTTTCAATTTCATGTTGTAGAATAGAGAATAAATATCTGGCCAAACAGTTTAATCTTGGCATATAAGTAGGTAGGTAGAGTTAATAAAAGGAGTTCAACAGTTTAATCTGAGACCTTCGATGTAATAAGTGTAGACTTAAGTAGGCTTGCCATGTAAGAGAAAAATAAAAGTGTGATAAAGGTTTGCCAGTCTAAGTGCACCCTAATAAAGGAGAAAAAATGGTAGAGTAAAGTAGATAGGGTAGGTAGATGATGTTGCAAATTTTCATGTGATGAATGATGGTGTTAAGATGTGTTAAGAATTTACTTTCATCACAAGTGCAAAGGTAGAACACTACATTGGCAGAATTTCAAAGCAAAGCAAGGTCAAAATCATTAATTTCCCCTCTCATTTTCCCCAAAGATTTTACTAATTTCCCTAAGCACTAAGGTGTTTGAATATTAAAGGGGCTCAAGGCATTTCCTTGAATTTTGGAGGGACCGGACCCTCGGCCCAATAATTGAAAAGAACTAAGTACTTGAAATCATCCATTATCACATTCATTCATCTTTCAAAAATCTTTTCCCAAGTAAAATCCCATTTTACTTAGGAAAATCCTTCAATATTTCATGAAAAGCCCTCAAAAATCACTTTTTATTTCTAAATCTAAGTGATAAAAGTATAGCAATGCCATTTACTTTTGAATCTTCACTTTCTAGGTTATATTTAAGTATTTTCGAGTTCACCTTATCTCCTTGTCATATTAACTCTAATTTATGTATTAAATCCTTATAAAAATCCCATTCTCCTATTAGGTATAACTCTGAATATAATATCCCCAAAACCCATCTATTACAATTTTAGCCAAAAGTACTTAATTCCCACTTATTCAAATAAAAACCCACATTATAATCCCTTTTGGCTATTATATATATGTTTAAAAATAAAAATAAAATAATTTCCTGACCATCCACCGTACCAGGGATTAATTAATCCACTCGATTGATTAATAACCAACCTCAGCCAATAGAACTTCGCCCGATGGGTTTAATTAACAGTTAAATACATTGGGCCCATGCCATTAATTCCCCGCCATCTCCCTACCCCATCGACCGCCCGATCGACCCCTCAAAGATCTACAGCCCTCATCCATTTCGCTAGTCATCCGCGTACAAAAGATAACGCGTGATGGCCAAGCGGTTTTCAAACAGTGTCGTGCTACGTGGCAGTCATTGTATCGCATCACTGCCCTTCCGCCTAAAACTGCCTTCCCTCATAAGCAGTGCGATAGAAACCGCTTACCGCCTACCCTCCTATGACTCATCTCCCGTACATGTTGACGTCATCCCATAAATTAATAAAAAATTTCGCCACCCATTGACTTTGTGAATAAAACAAAATAAGCCCGCGTTTTTCATTTTTTCATTCGCAGTGAACGACCAGACTCCCATACAGTAAAACCCTTTGTAACCCAGATGCGCTACCTGAAGCCTCTGTTAACCAATTCGAGCATGGTTTACCTCCCAAAAATCATTCTATATTCACTCCACAGACCTCTCAAAATCAAATGAAACCTTTTCGACCTCCCCTGGAAGCCAATGCTTTCTTAACAATTTGTTTTGTTTTACAGGTAATCAGAAGACCACATCCTTGGATAAACAGTATTAATACTAGTCATAAGACTTGTTTACTCCAAGAGTGTTATCAAATCTATTCAAACAGAGGTTAGAAAGCATAACAGCTAAAGAGTATCAGTGGTTAAAGTGTATCAGGTAAAAGTCAGAATGAAGGTTAAAATGAAGTTACAGAGCAGTCAAAGGTAAACAATAAAAGTAATTACAGAGGCAGTAAAATGGTAAAAATAGGAAACAAAAATACTTTCACCAACATTGAATTTTGTCTAAATTGAAAGTAAAATAGTCAAAAGAACAAAAAAGTGAAAAGATGAAAAACACAATAAGAAGGAACATTTTTGCAAAAATTTAATGTTTTAGTCATTGTTTTGCAGAAACTATTGTAATCAATCCAAGATGAATTTTGTAAAACTGAAGGAGGTTTATATTCCTAAGTGGACCATCTAAAAAAACCTCTCTCACTTTTCTAACAGCTATTATGGTTTTTCAAATATTAAATAATGATGGAAAGCACTTTTTGCAGAAAATACCGGTTAAGTCATCATTTTGCAGAGAATATTGTGGTAAATAAAAAATACATCATACAAAACTGAAGGATTTTTTTGTTCCTAAGAGACATATCTACAAAAACCTATCTCACTTTTTGCACAGTGATTTCAGAATGAGAGATACATGCACATATTTACAGTCTATTTTTCAGACTCTGTAAAACTATGTTTTACACATATGTTTGCAGAGCCTTTTGTGCACAGCTGGAGAGGAATTTGTGGAAACTGAAAGAGGTTTATCTCAAAAACATATTAATATACAATAAGCTCTTTCACTTTTTACATAACTATTATGGATTGAGAAATAAAAAGGTATCCGTGGACCAAAAATTTGCAAAATTGTTGGAGCAGAATTGCACAAAGAAAGGAATCAGTTAGTGACTTGGATGCCTCATCATCAACTAAGAGTTGGATAAAATTTGAATTCTCCTCTTTTTCATCACCTATCCATACAAAATAGTGCCAAATAGATGCATTAGTTTGAGTGTCCTTTACTTAATTTCTATTTATGTAAAATAGTTGGAGAGATTTGTGAACTAATCTTGATATTTTTTCAAGATATTTTAGTTTAGAATTTGTATAAATACTTCACTCTTGGAAGTATTGAGGGTGGATTCTTCTACTTTGCTGTAACATTTTCTTTTGGAATAAAGTGTTTTTGGAGAAATTTATTTGTGGCTTGCTGGATGATGAATTGAAGCTCAAGACTTTTTTCAGGATTCATGTGTCAGACTACAGTTTAATAAGTCATTTCTATCCTGTGTTTTAAGTGTTATATATGTTTACTATATCACTGTGTTTCATTTCTGAATAATTAACAAAAAAGGATTAAATCAGAAATTGCTTAAGTGTACTCTGATTTTCAATTGTTATTATTCTAAAATGTTTTCTTCTAAACCGGTTATAAACAATGAATTCTTAATTGCTCTTGTTTCTCTGGTTTAAGCATTTGATTGCTTAGTAAAGAATTCTTAATTTCTCTTTATTGGTAATCACTCACTTTCCCTCATTTAAACATGTTGACATATTCTTAATTTCCTTTCATCTGTTTAAAAAATCCATTCCATTCACTTTAATTTCTAAAAATTTTCTTTGTTTTGGCTATCTTGCCCTGCAAAGCCATCTTTTGTGTAAAAACTTAATCCAGTAAAGCCATATTTTCCACTCCATAGCCCAATGGCCTAAAATACTCAATATTTCCCTCAGTTGGCGGATTCCACCATTTAAATTCAAACAAAATTCTTGGACTTATAACTAGCCTAATATTTTCTAAGAACAAAGCTAAATTTTTAAGAGAGAGCCCTCTCTGGATACAGATTGGCTAGATTCTATATCTGAAGGTTGGTTTGTGGTTACCTCGGATTTACTTTCCTTTTCCACAACTTCAAATAAAATCTGAGTGATAACATAGTGGCAACCATACTGGCGATCGAATCATTTTAATTGTTACTATTATTTGCTTATAAGCTACAGACAGAGCCTGAAGATCATCCAGGTAGCCTTTGAACTGCTTTTGCTCTGCAATTGCATAGTAAATAAATGTTGCTTCAGTCTATCTCTGGTCTAACTTATAAACTGAACTTTGGTTTCAAACATTCAATCAGTTTCTCTAGTTCAATAAATCTTTAAGAAAGTTCAAATCTCATATCTAAAGCCTCTTAAAGAAATCATAGAAGTTGTTTTGAAAATTCATTAAAAAACAAAGTAACCATAAAATACTCAAAGTTTGGTTTCCTGAAGAACTAATTTTTTCTTCAAAATTGTTTTACAAGTTCAGATCTAATATATGATGGTGGACAGTGATCAGACACACAAAGGTTAAAATCATCCACCTGGCGACTCCAAATCAATTTCACACTCAAGACTCCACTGGAGGAATGAACCTCAAAGAACAATATCGAAAGATCAGGCTTTCAACTTGGATCTTAATGAAAGACATTATGTTCTTTCTCATTAAGAAAGTTTTTCAATGTATATTATATTTTATAGAATATCTTAGATTAGTTTTTAATTATTTTTCTTTGAATATTGTAAGTAATAATTTTCCTAATCTCTTTGAGCAGCTTTCTTATGAATCTAATGATGACCATTATCTAATTAAGAAGCCTCAAATAATCAAGACTGATCTTAAAATCACTGTACATATCCTTGTGCCATATAAAGTTCCAGATAGATATAAGCCCCTTATTTTACCTCCTATACTTCATGATTTTCCTAAAAAATACTACAAGTATCTTCCTAGATTTGATGGAGAGAATGGTATCACTGCCCAAAAACATATTCAAGGTTTTGAGAATTATTTGGATTTATTTGAGATTGATGAAGATGATGTTAAAATCAGACTTTTTGCTCTTTCTTTGCAAAATAGAATAAATAATTGGTTCAAAAATTTTCCTGATGCTAGCATCTCAAATTTCCAGCAGTTTATCAAAATTTTCCTTGATAGATGGATAATCAAATTTAATAATTTTGTGATCATGGAAGAATATAATCAATTAAAAAGACATTCAAATGAAACAATACAACAATTTTCTGACAGATTTAATCAAGTTTATTATTCAATGCTAGAAAATATTAGACCTCCTCATGATTTAGCTCTCTTGCATTATCCAAGTGCCTTTCATCCAGAAATAGAATTTTGATTAAGAGAAAGAGATCCAAAAATACTTGTACAGATGCAGAACATTACAGTCGATGTGGAAGTTAATCTCCAAATCAAACAGGAAAAGTTGAAAGCAGAAGAAGAGGAAAAGAAAAATATTGCAGAGGTAAAACTCAGCCTTTTAGTAAGAAAACTAGATGAAATAACACAGGAGATCACTATGAAAGAAGAATTTTTTATTCAAAATCACCATGAGGAAATAGAAGAGGTTGATAGCCATGAACAAATTGCTCTTAATTCAAATTATCATAGATCAGAAAATGAATTTACAGATCAATATGAAGAAGAGGAATCTGCTGATCTAATGTGTATGTTTGATGACATTCCTTCTTTTGATAATTTGCCTAAGTATGATCATTATGATGATAGTTATGTTCTCCAAACTCAAGCTAACTTTACAAAGCAATCAGAAGCTAGTTTGTGGGATGAAGAAACTCTGTTTCAGCAGATTGAAGACAGTAATCAGCCAATACAAATCAGCCATGAGAGTGAGGAAGAAAAAGCAGAAAATGTGGAAATAAGTGAAGGTTCTTTACCTCTTTTTTTTGCTTCATTTCAGTTCATTAGAGACAACTATCATGCCATCAATAATCAACAATATTTAGGAATTTTGATTGACAACAAAGAAGATAATGAAACTATTGATCAAGATTTTTTAGTTTCACAATTGCAGTTATCAGTTCCCATTGAAATAAATGATAAAATGACACAAGAAAGTTCCATACCACTATTTTTTGAATCATTTCAGCATTCAAAGGAAATATGGTATAACATATTTAAATAAAATAATGGGAAACTTGTTGAAGTTTATGAAGTCCCATGGAATTTTATATGTCATAGGATCTAGCAATTTTTCCAAGTTTTTCAGGATCCAATAGTAGATATGTTGAATATTGAAGGCATTCAAAGCATTCCTCTATTAACTAACTATGATTTTAAGAGTCAAGATGATAAAGGATTCAGCAGTGAAACATTACAATCAGTAGGAATATCATCAGAAATTTTATCTGTAAGTTTGCAGGGAGATAAAGACGAAAATAACATTTCAGATTTTTGGCATGGAGGCCATCTAGAATAGATGTACAATTGTTTAGATCAGTTAAACATCATTGTATATATTTTGGAAGATCCTTTTGTACACTTTGTAGAGTCAACAAAGGAAATCAAGTGTTTCCTTATCCTCTCATTTTTTGACAAATTTCTAATAGGTTGCAGAAGTTCAATTTTGATAATCAACAAGAAAATGCAACAAAATATATCAAAGTACATAATGCTTGAATGGTTGCATTGGCTATTTCATTTTACCTAACTAGCAGTTGAACAGTAGATTGAGTACGTAGATGAGTGCCAATAAGCTCAGAATTTTGAGCATTTTTCTTTTTTAGTTTTCAATTTTCAGCTAGTTTTTCATTAAGTTGGTTTGAAATTTTTTGTGTGTTGTTTTAGTTTCAGATCAGATTTCAGGTTGCAGAAAAAGGACTATATTCAATTCAAGATTTTCAGCCACAGCAAATGCATGTTTGGGATTGGACCAAGGCAGAATATTTTCAACTGGAAAATAGAGTTTTCAGTTTTGATTGGATGGTAACTTGCTGAAGTTGAAGCCCGAAGAGAAGGCCCTAAGCTTCAGAAATTTTACTGTCATATATACAATAAAGCAACAAGCGGAAGAAAATTCCATGGTTCAGTTGAAGGCATTTTAAGGCATCTGACCTGCTGTTCTTGACTTTTCACTACGAAAAGCCATCCCCAAGTGGAGCCAGTGTTAGACTCCTATACCAATAGGTGTCATATTTCATGATTGACTTGATGAGCTATGTAATATGTTCATACCTTTTCTTGTTGCAAAGGTTTTCCATATTCTCAAAAAATCAAAAAATCAAAAAATTTTAAAAATGTAAAGAGGGTATACCATAAAAGAAAAATGAAAGGGTGAAAAGAATAAAAATGGCCAAAAAAGTAAAAGAAAATGAACCCCACCAAAAGAAAGGCCAAGGAAAGTGTGCAAGTCTAAATGCTATTACTTTTTGCTATGATGTAATAAACAAAATTGTGTGCAACTTGTATTTTATGCCACAATTCATGAATAGTCAAACTTTTTAAGCTTGGCTAGTTCATTTTTCAATTTCATGTTGTAGAATAGAGAATAAATATCTGGCCAAACAGTTTAATCTTGGCAGAGAAGTAGGTAGGTAGAGTTAATAAAAGGAGCTCAACGGTTTAATCTGAGCCCTTGGATGTAATAAGTGTAGACTTAGATAGGCTTGCCATGTAAAAGAAAAAGAAAAGTGTGATAAGGGTTTGCCAGTCTAAGTACACCCTAATAAAGGAGAAAAAATGGTAGAGTAAAGTAGATAGGGTAGGTAGATGATGTTGCAAATTTTGATGTGATGAATGATGGCGTTAAGATGTGTTAAGAATATACTTTCATCACAAGTGCAAAGGCAAAACACTACATTGGTAGAATTTCAAAGCAAAGCAAGGTCAAAATCATTAATTTCCCCTCTCATTTTCCCCAAAGATTTTACTAATTTCCCTAAGCACTAAGGTGTTTGAAGATTAAAGGGGCTCAAGGCATTTCCTTGACTTTTGGAGGGACCTAACCCTCAGCCCAATAATTGAAAAGACCTAAGTACTTGAAATCATCCATTATCACATTCATTCATCTTTCAAAAATATTTTCCTAAGTAAAATCCCATTTTACTTAGGAAAATCCTTCAATATTTCATGAAAAGCCCTCAAAAATCACTTTTTATTTCTAAGTCTAAGTGATAAAAGTATAATAATGCCATTTACTTTTGAATCTTCACTTTCTTGGTTATATTTAAGTATTTTTGAGTTCACCTTGTCCCTTTGTCATATTAACTCTAATTTATATATTAAATCCTTATAAAAATCCCAGTCTCCTATTAGGTATAACTTCTTTGAATATAATATCCCCAAAACCCATCTATTACAATTTTAGCCAAAAGTACTTAATTCCCATTTATTCAAATAAAAACCCACATTATAATCCCTTTTGGCTATTATATATATGTTTAAAAATAAAAATAAAATAATTTCCCGACCATCCACCGTACCAGGGATTAATTAATCCACTCGATTGATTAATAACCAACCCGAGCCAATAGAACTCTGCCCGATGGGTTTAATTAACAATTAAATACATTGGGCCCACGCCGCTAATTCCCCGCCATCTCCCTGTCCTGTCGACCGTCCGATCGACCCCTCAAAGATCTACGGCCCTCATCCATTTCGATGGCCATCCACGTACGAAAGATAACCCGCGATGGCCAAGCGGTTTTCAAATAGTGTCGTGCTATGTGTTAGTCATTGTATCGCATCGCTGCCCTTCCGCCTAAAACCACCTTCCCTCATAAGCGGTGTGATAGAAACCACTTACCGCCTACCCTCCTATGACTCGTCTCCCGTACATGCTAACGTCATCCCATAAATTAATAAAAAATTCCGCCACCTATTGATTTTGTGAATAAAAAAAAATAAGCCCGCGTTTTTCATTTTTTCATTCGCAGTGAACGACAAGACTCCCATGCAGTAGAACCCTTTGTAACCCAGCTGCGCTACCTGAAGCCTTTGTTGACCAATTTGAGCATGGTTTACCTCCCAAAAATCATTCTAGATTCACTCCACAGACCTCTCAAAATCAAATGAAACCTTTTCAACCTCCCCTGCAAGCCAATGCTTTCTTAACAATTTGTTTTGTTTTACAGGTGATCAAAAGACCACATCCTTGGATAAACAGTCTTAATACTAGTCATAAGACTTGTTTACTCCAAGAGTGTTATCAAATCTATTCAAACAGAGGTTAGAAATCATAACAGCTAAAAAGTATCAGTGCTCAAAGTGTATCAGGTAAAAGTCAGAATGAAAGTTAAAATGAAGTTACAGAGCAGTCAAAGTTAAGCCGTAAAAGTAATTACAGAGGCAGTAAAATGGTAAAAAGAGGAAATGAAAATACTTTCACCAACATTGAATTTTTTCTAAAGTGAAAGTAAAATAGTCAAAAGAACAAAAAAGTGAAAAGATGAAAAGCACAACAAGAAAGAACATTTTTGTAGAAATTTAATGTTTTAGTCATTGTTTTATAGAAACTATTGTGATCAATCCAAGATGAATTTTGCAAAACTGAAGGAGTTTTATGTTCTTTCGAGGACCATCTACAAAAACCTCTCTCACTTTTCTAACAGCTATTATGGTTTTCGAAATATTAAACAATGATGGAAAGCACTTTTTGCAGAAAATACCAGTTAAGTCATCATTTTGCAGAGAAGATTGTGGTAAATAAAAAATACATCATACAAAACTGAAGGAATATTTTGTTCCTAAGAGACATATCTACAAAAACCTATCTCACTTTTTTCACAGTGATTTCAGAATTAGAGATACATGCACATCTTTACAGGCTATTTTTCAGACTCTGTAAAACTCTGTTTTACACATATTTTTTCACAGCCTTTTGTGCACAGCTGGAGAGGAATTTTTGGAAACTGAAAGAGGTTTATCTCACCAACATATTAATATAAAATAACCTCTTTTACTTTTTACATATATATTACGGATTGAGAAATACAAAGGTATCATTGGACCCCAAATTTACAGAATTGTTGGAGCAGAATTGCACAAAGAAAGGAAGCAGTTAGTGACTTGGATGCCTCATCATCAACTAAGAGTTGGATAAAATTCGAATTCTCCTATTTTTCATCACCTATCCATACAAAATGGTGCCAAATAGATGCATTAGTTTGAGTGTCCATACTTAACTTCTATTTATGTAAAATAGTTGGAGAGATTTGTGAACTAATCTTGATATTTTTTCAAGATATTTTAGTTTAGAATTTTTATAAATACTTCACTCTTGGAAGTATTGAGGGTGGATTCTTCTACTTTTCTGTAACATTGAATTTTGGAATAAAGTGTTTTTGGAGAAATTTCTTTGTGGCTTGCTGGATGATGAATTGAAGCTCAAGACTTTTTGCAGGATTCATGTGTCAGACTACAGTTCAATAAGTCATTTCTATCCTGTGTTTTAAGTGTTATATATGTTTAATATATCACTGTGTTTCATTTCTAAATAATTAACAAAAAATGATTAAATTAGAAATTGCTTAAGTGCACTCTGATTTCAATTATTATTATTCTAAAATGTTTTCTTCTAAACCAGTTATAAACAATGAATTCTTAATTGTTCTTGTTTCTCTGGTTTAAGCATTTGATTACTTAGCAAAGAATTCTTAATTTCTCTTTATTGGTAATCACTCACTTTCCCTCACTTAAACATGTTGAAAGATTCTTAATTTCCTTTCATCTGTTTAAAAAATCCATTCCATTCACTTTAATTTCTAAAATTGTTCCTTTTTTTGGCTATCTTGCCCTGCAAAGCCATCTTTTGTGTAAAAACTTAATCCATTAAAGCCATCTTTTCGACTCCATAGCCCAATGGCCTAAAATACTCAATATTTCCCTCAGTTGGCGGATTCCACCATTTAAATTCAAACAAAACTCTTGGACTTATAACTAGCCTAATATTTTCTAAGAACAAAGCTAAATTTTAAAGAGAGAGCCCTCTCTGGATACACATTGGCTAGATTCTGTATCTGAAGGTTGGTTTGTGGTTACCTAGGATTTACTTTCCTTTTCCACAACTTCAAGGAAAATCTGAGTGATAACAGGACTTTTAAAGGGCACAAAGGGTCATCTACTATTATAGACAGGAGCATAAACATTTCAAAGAGGTGAACAGGGGCCTTACCTTGTAGAATAAATTGGTCAAACACTATGCAAGGAAGAGAATGCTTGCTAATGCCAAATTGAAGCGAGCCCTCATATATCTAGAAGAGCTAAAAAGGCCCAAAGTGCATGATATCCTCGAGATCTTGGCTGATACTTCTAAAAAGGTGTCTAAAACCCCTTGAGGGGTCTACACACCAATTTCGAGGAAAATCTGGAAACTTTTTGTTTTTTCCAAATTTTAGCCCCTAGGAGCACAACACCCTAGGTGCTACGCTCATTTTTTTGGCATCCTCAGCTGCTAAAATTTACATTTTTTGGTTTTTCATGTCACCAGTAGTCTACCCACAAAATTTTAGGTCAATTGGAGCATTTTTTCCCCCTCAAAAGGTTACAGAACACCTCAAAATTGACCTTTCTGTCTCCTTTTTAGGCCTGGCGCTGCACACAGAGCAATCATGGGAGATTTGATTTTTGAGTTGGTAAATGGAATCCATTCAGTAATATCAAGTATTTTTGGAAAGAGGACTTATCAAGCTTTCCAACGAGCCATCGCGGAGAAAAATATTACATCGGGAACTGGTCCAAAACTCATCTGCAATAGAACCCATTTTCTGTTAATATGGCGCTACGCACAGAGACAACTTTTGGCCAAAAAGTCAACAAAAGACACAAATTAATGGAAAATTGGTTTTTTATTATTTTCTTCGAGAAATCACTCCTGATTTGATTGGGGAGTTATGTTTTGATGTTTTTCGTTTATTTCCTTATCTATTATGTGTCTTGGGCCTTGCATGGTCATTAAGCACATTTATGACATTTATGGCTAAATTAGGGTTTTTGGAAGCCTCTTAGGGTTTCCACCTCCTCAGTTGCTCCATAAATAGAGCATGAGGGTCTTATGTATTTTTTTATATTTTTATGACTTATTCTGGAGCAATACAGAGTCTCTTGGAGTTTTTTATGAGAATATGATGTCTTGGAGCTCATGCATGACCTAATTTGTTTTTTGATGGAGGAGGACTTTTTGTAGGATTCGTAAGCCTAGTTGAAGGTGATGTGTTTCTATTTTATCCATGTTTTCTAGTTTATCATATGTTTCCATCTTTTTATGTTGCAGTAGGACAAATAATTTAGACTAAGACATGTTTGCTAATGGCACCTTAGGTCTGTTTGTTTCCTTCACTGCCTTAATGTTTTCTGCTACTAGGATATATTGGAGAATTCATATTTTTTCTCTCTAAGGATTTCTTATGCTTTTCTATTTCTTGAATGGTTTAGATTAGTTGGTTTCAATATGATTCATGGCTAGCCCTACATATTTGTTGCCACTAAATACTCTATTCTTGGAATCATTTCTTTGAAACATCTTTTCCTAGGTTGATCAAAGAAGTTTGTTTCAATCATTCTCTTTGTCTTTACTTAGCTAAAATTGTTTCAAGGAACCTTCATAGCTGTAACTTTAGATTTTCAAGGTTTTCTCTCCTTCTATTGTTATAGTTATTTGTTCAACTTACATGTTTTCTGCTCTTGATGATGAAATATATGAAAGTTAAATAAGTTTCTTACCTTTATATATTTCATTTGAATGTTTTTCTTTGTTGATTATCTGTTTTCAGTCTGAAATCAAATGGATTAGGTTTTTCTTATGCCTTTGATTCTCTTTCTATGATTATAAATCTTCTAACTCCCTTATTTTACAAGTATATAAAGGATTTTGTTTCTGCCTGTTATTAGCTTGTTGTTCTCGAGCTTAATGTCCATCTCATGATCCTTCACAACCTTAAATATCCACCAACCAAGTTAAAATTGCCCTACAAATGCTCTTAACACCATTGATGAACTTATCATGACCTTGTTAGACTCCATTGACCAATGAATTAACAATATTCCATGTTTTCTATTTAAATCCATCTAAGAAACATACCCAACCAAAAAAAATCAAAATACCCTGCACTTAACATATAGCCTAAAATCAACCCTAATCAGCAAACAAGTTCACATCTTTGCACATACTAGAGAGATCCCTTTTTGAATCCAGGAAGGCTAGGTCCTTGGATTCCAAAGCTTGGGTTAATGTCACCCTTGTCCATTTGTATCTCAATCAATCTATCAAATTAAGGGGAGCTAACATAATGGCGATCACTGTGGGACCTTCCGAGTAAATTTCATCTTATACGTCCTTAAGACCTCAGAAAGCCCACAAACATCCTTAGATTGGTATTCAGTTGCTGATGGTGGACATCAACCCACCTTAAAATGTTTGATATCATCCACCTGGTGACTCCACAACTCTCAATAGACCTAAATACTCCACTGGAGGAAGAACTTGAAACATGACTAGTCATCCTAGAAAGAAAGAGCATTCAGGCCTAAGTTGGATTCAGGAAATTATTTTTTTATTATCTATAACTATGTTCTATCCTACTTTAAGCCTGATCAAGAATACACTGATGAGATCGAAATTTATCATTGGAAATATCTCAAGCCTCAAAAATCTAAGCGTCAAAATTTAGACCATGATCAGTCTTATACACCTGCGTTTACCACAGATTCACCTGTGGAAGATCTAGTGAAACATGAGCCTCATGCTACCTTTCATCCTCTTGCTGAGACCTCAAACAACCATAAATCTCTTTTTACACTACCTATACCCACAAAGGTCCCAGAAAGATACAAGCCTCTGATTTTTCCTCCTATCTTCCAAGCCCTCCCTACAAATCTTGCAAATAAACTACCCAGATTTGATGGAGAAAGCTAAAAAGTCACTGTTGAAGAACACATTCAAAATATTGAGAATTTACTTGACCTTTATGAAATAGAAGAAGATTATGTGTGTATTCGAATGCTTTCCTTATCATTACAAGGAAAAATTAGGAGTTGGTTTAAGGACCTTCCAGCTACAAGAATTATCAATTTTAATCAATTTACTCAAGTCTTCTTAGATCAGTGGGTGATCATGGGAAATGAAGTTCTCATCATAGAGGAATACAAGAATTTAAAAATACAACCAGTGGAGACAGTACAAGACTTTTTAGCCAAGTTATATAAGGTATACAATGCAATACCTGCTAATATAAAGCCACCTTTGGGGTGGGCTCTCTTGCACTACCCAAGTACTTTTGACCCAGAGATGGAACTCAAAATAAGAGAAAAATACCCTTCAAACATGTAAGAAATGTAGAATATGGAAATTACTATGGAATTCAACATACTAGAAAGAGAGGAAAAGTTAGAAGAAACAAGGAAGGACAAAGCAGCTCAAGAGAAAATAACTTCTTCAGAGTTAAAGCTAGAGATTTTTGCAGATACAATTAAAAAAATGACGTATATACTTGGTAGGAAAGAGGAAGAGTACAAGGTTGAGATTAGTGCTGATGATTCAGAGCAGCCGGTACCATTTTCTTGGGAGGAACCAAATCAGTCATTTCAATGCAAAGGTAGCTATTAAAACATACTAGCTGACCAAGGTTGCAAAGAAGGAGATGCAGAAAGTTGTCAAGTAAGTACTATATGTCTTCCTACATCTTGTGCTTCACTATTTAGAAAGTATTACAAGAAAATTGAAAATAGAAACGAGGTAGAATGCTCTAAATAATCAGTAAGGGAGGAAATGGATAATACAAACCCTTTTTCAAATCCAGAAGTTCTCCCCTCAAATCATCTTGGTATGGCTATTTGGATTACAAAACCAGACATGAAAGATAAGCCAACACCTCTTGATTCCCTACCCTTATGCTTTCATTCATTTCAAATTTTTAAAGGAGAAGCTATTGGCCATGAACACTCTCCTTTTCATATGGTGGAACAATCTGCTGATCAAGTGTGCATAATGGATGACATTCCTCCTATGAATAAGCTGCCCAAATATGATCAATATGATGATGACTATGTTCTCCAAACTCAAGCCAACACTACTAAAAAATCAATGATTAGTTTGTGGGACAAAGGCAGTCATTCTCCACAGCTCAAGTATAGTGATCAGCGAATACCACTCAGCCATGACAGTGAAGAAGAAAGTGCAGAAATTTTGGGAGAAAGGGAAGGATATTTACCTCTTTGTTGCGATTCCTTTCATTTCGTCAAAGAAAACGTTAATACAATCAGAATTCAGCAATCTTTGGGTATTGATTTTAACAACAAAGAACACATTCAGCCCTATATCCAGCCTTCACAAGGGAAAGAGAACAACTATAGCTCTTTACAATCAGGTTTGCTAGAGGACAACATGGCACGATATGATGAGTCTGAGAGTGCAGATGATCATGAGGAAGAGATGGAGTTTCTTTTCCAGAAAAGACCCAAGCTTAGCCAAATGGAAGAACAAGAAGTCTTGGAACAAGCTTATTTACCAAATCTTCACATTCAGGTATTGTTTCAAGATCCCTTTGCTAATTTGTTAAAGGCATTTGAAGAAGGAGTAAAACTTGTCAAGAGCAGTTTGATGCAAGATTTAAAGAAAATTTTAGGCACTACTGTTAAAAAACAAGTGAGGTGGAAGTGGCCTTTTGATTTCTTCAGCACTCTCAAAGAGCTGAAACAAGATAAATCATGGAATCATCTATTTGATTGGTTATATTGGAAAAGGGAGTTCACCAAATGAATATATATCATGTATAGGTTAGATTAGGATAGACATATATGCAAAATAATCTTAGCCTTGTGAGCATCTTTTTTAGTTCTAGATTGTTTGGAAAAAATGAAATAAAGAGAGGTAGAAAAAGAGGGCAGATTTGAAAAGAGGTACAACCCCATACCCAAAAAATAGTGATGCTAAAAGTGTGCAAGCCTAAATTCCACTACTTGTTCCAAAAACTCTTATTCAGTCATCTACCCTAATCATGGCTGAACATGTTTTCAATTTATTGATCGATAAGTTAGTGAAAGATAGCTTGTTAAATCATTCAAACTTGAATTACAAAAAAGGACAGATTATGGAATGAAAGATACTGGTTCCACATGCTCAAAATAGAACTAAAGAGGACGATGAGGATGCATAATAAATAATAGATTACAACCCTTATCTTTCTATTTTACTTTTATGAAAAATAATGTTTGTGTGCAACTTGTTCTTATGCCACAACTCATGGTAAGTCAGATTGCCTAATCTTGATTTAAACCATGCCTTCAATTTCATGTTTATAGCTTAGACAATGAAGTTTGTAAAATAGCTTAATGTTGGCAAATGATTAGACTAGGTAGAGAATAAGAGAGTTCATTAGCCTAATCTAAACTCTTGGAAGAAATAAGGGTACAATTAGATAGTTTGATTTGTGTTTTCAAAAATAAAAATGTCAAGGGTTTGCCAGTTCAAATGCACCCAAGGAAGAAAAAAATGTTAGGCAAGTAGGTTGGGTAGGTAGAGATGATGTTGATGTTAATCATGTTTTTTCAGATTACTAAAGATCTGAGCTTCAAGTAAGCATCAACAAGTGATAGAGATAAAATCTGCCCAATGGATAAGGCAGTGGTCTCAGTGAAAGCTAGAAATGTGAAGTTCTGAACACCCCCTGAAAAGGGGCTACCCTCCCCAAGTGGAGCCATTGTTAGTCATCAATAATTTTTTCTTTTTTGTGATGACTAAATGATTACCCCAAGATTTCTAGAAACCAAGTTTATATAACATTGTGATTTCTAGAAATCTCACTACCTTCATTATCCTCAAGATTAAATTTTCACTATTTTGTCATCCTATCTAGTCATGATTGGCCAACTACTCCCGGCAGACCCATCAGGGGCTCAAGCCATTCATTTTTAAACCTAACTTGTCTCCTTGGCTCAAAAACTCTATTTTTTCTTACCTACACAATTCCCCACCACCACCTAAGCCTGCCAAACAGAGCAGCTTTGTTGTTCCTCCTTTAGCAACTCTCAAAAATTGAGTGCCTCTCTAGAGCCTTTAGATAGTCAAGTATGTGTGTTGCATCTTAGGCCCACAATACACAAAGCTTGGCATGGATCCTGTCTTACACGTGTAAACCCTAAGTCTATATCCTAGCCCAAAAACCAAGTCCAAGAAGGCCTCCACTAGATCACCTAGGGTTTCACAAAGTCATAGGATGGATTTGGTGCCCTATAGATTCTGTTTATTCTTCTATATAAAGGGAATACATTCAAAATAAGGGGACAAGTAACTTTGTCCCAAATTCACCAAAGAGATCAGTCAAGGAACTTTTTATGCCTAAAGACATGAATCTTGTAAGGAGACAGTTGCTCTTTTCTCACATCTCTGCAAGAGTGGTCAAAACGACATCAGGTTAGAAAAAAGGCAAGGTAATGGAATAAAAATTCTCCTTCATAAACAGCAGAGGGGATGTCAAAGGGACCTCCAAAAGCAGCCTCTTGTTTTAGCACCTAAACATACAAAGGATAAACTATCACCTCCAAACCTTTCTACAAAAATACCTTGAAGAGTAATCTGAAGCAGAGATAGGAAAAAAAGGAAGTACATTTGAAAGAGTTCATAAAGCCATTTAGGATAAAAGACATAGTAAACTTAAGAGAAACAAAAACACCATGAGTTTATGGTAAATCAGTAAAACTATGGATCATCAAAGGGCCTGTGTTTAAGGAGAAAATGAGTGTTTTTATTAGTCACAAAACAATGGTGACAAACAAGAAAATCACCACAAACACCACAAAGGCAGAAGTCACCTCCCTAAGGTTACTTCCAAGGATAGCATTAGGTCATCTGTATTGAAGGAAATGGATAAAGAGTATCAGTATGCAGAGTCTCATCTTATCAAAGAGGAAAAAAAATAGCTTTTACCTTAAAATCAAAATGGGACATAATTCATTAACAGAAATGGCTTAAAATAATTTTTCCCGTGATTTACATCTCGGCTGAAGATCCCCAACAAGGGAATCCTTGTCAAAGGATTGTCCTGCAAAAAGATGATAAAAGCGTGAGTAAACATTTTGCAAAAACTATGCCAAAAAGTGTTCCACATAGTGAAATGTCAGTAAAAATACACATGCAATAATAGAGGGAAACATGAACTTTACAAAAGTGGGTTTTCCCTTTTAATTTATTTTCAAAAATGCTATAAAGGGCCCCTTCTAATACCCCCCTTGCACCATTTGCAACTTTGCAAGAAAGAAGAAACCATTGGAGGAGATTTGCGGTGTTTTTCGGGAAAAACTATGAGAGATTACCAAGACTATGCGCAGAGGCTAACGCTACGCCCCTAGCCTCTGGCGCTACGCACAGAGACGAGACAAGAAGTGTAAAATTACATTGTGCTACACACTCACAGATCGGTGCTACGCGCTTGGGTTGGCACTATGCTCAGACCCAGAAAACTCAACAGGTGCCCAGGAGACCGCCTATATTGCTCAGTGGTGGGCTTCGACAGCCCGACGGACCCGACGCTGCACTCCTGGCAGCATTCTCTAGATTTTGCCAAAGACCTTCAAAAATAAAATTTTCAACCTCTAAACTTTTGCAAGCTAAATACAAGGTTGGTAAAACCCTTTTCCTCCTCCGAAGCATTATTTGCCTAAAATCAAAGAGGTCATCCATAGTCAAAATTTAACCAAACCCTAGACTATGCAAAAATCAATTTTTATGACTTTGAGCTCAGGTTTGTAAGAAAATTTGGTTTTGAGTGTAAAGAGTGGGCTAAGTAACTATAAGGCTGACCTCCACCACCAAGTGCAATCTTTGAATTTTTTTTCCCCTTAGCTTTCTTTTTACAAAGAGTTGACCTACACCACGTTTTTTACTCCAAAAAAAAAACCCTCAAGAAAGGCCCAAGGTTTCTACTGCTATTTTGGACCAGCCATCATGTCAGAGAGAGATAGTCACACCAGTGGCGGTGAGAGTCACACTCCCACCAAGCCAAAACATCATGTAGGAAAAGCTAAAATATTTGAGCCCCTAGACACCACTCCAATCACTTCCTCTTCTATGATCCTTTCATGCTTCCAAGATGTAGGGTGCTACAAATTTTGTGAGAAGGTCAAGCAAGTCAACAGTCATCCAGACTTGACTAGATTATTTTCCTGTAGCCTACAAAACCATCAAGTTAATCTAGCAGGGGTCCAATTTTAGCTTTCATCCGAAATCATTTCCAAGGTAACAAGTATACCAGACATTGGTGAGTTTTGGTTCAAACAAAATAAGTTGGATTTCGGTTATTATGGGCCTTATTTGAAACCTACCTATCAGCAAAATCGTAAGGCTATTTTCCCTATTTCTCATTTGCTAGAGAGGTATGCTGCATTAATGAGGCAGATTATCAGTTTTTTCACATGTGAGGGAAGATACTCCCAGCTCTGCTCATATCATATCAGGTTGTTGATGCATTTCACCAAAGTCAAGATGATGAACCTAACTTATTACCTTTTCTGGAGTATTGATAAAATGGCCTCCGCTGTCAAGATGAAAATCTATGACTACCAAATGCCAAGCCTCTTTCATCACTCCCTGATAAAAATGATTGTCGTATACTAGCCAGAGAAACAAGGTATATCTTGGGAGACCTTCATCTCACATGATGTGTTTGCAGACCACTGGCCCTTCATCCAGCAGAACTTTCCTTCCACTTCACAACCATCTACCTCCACACACCCATCATCTCCCCATGTGCCTTCTACACAAATAATTTCACCTCTTACCTCCTCCCCTAAATTGCGAACTGAAGGAGCTGACAGTAGCCCTAGTGAAGGAAAACTAGAAGGAAACAACCAAGAGGAATATGAGACAGATAATGATGGACAAGGAGGGAGAAGTGAAGAAGAAGATGATGAAAATGAAGAAAATGATGAAGAGGAGGGAAGTAGCCATGAAGAAATCAGTGATGGCAATGAAGAATTTAGTGAAGGTAGCCACAAAGATAAAGAGGCACAACAGCATGATGATGGGGAAGAAGATTAGCGAGATGATGGGGAAGAGTAGGATGATGAGGAAGAGTAGGATGATGAAGAGGAAAACCATCAAAGTGCATCAGGAAGTTAAGGAAAGAGTCATGATGGTCATGACAGTAGTCATGACTGTCTTGAAAAAAATCAATCCAAGCATGACAAAGAATTTCAGAGTGAGGCAAGTGCATAAAATGTCAAGAAAACTAAAGGCCAAAATGATCATGACACTGCCTTTAAAATGCCCATTGGTACCCCTCTCACATGCACATATCACACAGGGAGAAGGAATGTGTTTTCTGCCTCTAAAAGGCAAAGGGCCATCACTTCTCAAATAGTCAAAATATTGGACAAAGGAAAAGAAAAAGTGGAAAAGTTTGAACAGAAGGTACAGGTAAGAAGGAGAAAAACGATAAAAAAATACTTCCCAAGGCCCTCTTTTTATTGATCTAGACAGTGATAATGAGGACCAAGGGATGAGTACAAAAAATCTCCTCTTAGAAAAAGATGCCCAACTTCAAGAATGGGAAAAGGACTTTTAAAGGACACAAAGGGTCATCTACTATTATAAATAGGAGCATAAATATTTCAAAGAGGTGAAGAGGGGTGTTTCCTTGCAGAAGAAATTGGTCAAACACTATGCAAGGAAGAGCATGATTGCTAATGCCAAATTGAAGCGAGCCCTCATAGAGCTAGAAGAGATAAAAAGGCCCAAAGTGCATGACAACCTCAGGATCTTGGCTAATGCTTCTCAGAAGGTTTTCAAAACCCCTTGAGGGGTCTACACACCAATTTTGAGGAAAATCCAGAAACTTTTTGTTTTTTCCAAATTTTGGCCTCTGGGAGCACAACACCCTAGGCGCTACGCTCTTTTTTGGGGCATCCTAAGCTGCTAAAGTTTAAATTTTTGGGTTTTTCATGTCACCAACAGTCTACCCACAGAATTTCAGGTCAATTGGAGCATTTTTACTTCCTCAAAGGGTCAGAAAACTCCTCAAAATTGACCTTTCTGCCTCTTTTTTAGGCTTGGCGCTACGCACAAAGTAGTCATGAAATATTTGATATTTGAGTAGGTAAATTGCATCCATTCGACAATAATCAATTATTTTTGGAAATAGGACTCATCAATATTTCCAACGAGCCATCACGGAGCAAAATCGGACATCGAGAAGTGGTCCAAAACTCAGCTGCAATAGACCCCATTTTCTGCTGATATGGCACGACGCACAGAAACAGCTTTTGGCCAAAAAGTCAACAAAAGACACAAATTAATGGCAAATTGGTTTTTTATTATTTTCTTGGACAAATCACTCCTGATTTGATTGGGGAGTTATGTTTTGATTTTTTTCATTTATTTCCTTATCTATTATGTGTCTTGGGCCTTGCATGGTCATTAAGAACATTTATGACATTTATGGCAAAATTAGGGTTTCTGGAAGACTCTTAGGGTTTCCAGCTCCTCAGTTGATCCATAAATAGAGCATGAGGGTATTATGTATTTTTTTGGATTTTGATGACTTATTCAGGAGCAATACATAGTCTCTTGGAGTTTTTTATGAGAATTTGATGTCTTGGAGCTCATGCATGTCCTGATTTGTTTGTTGATGGAGGAGGACTATTTGTAGGATCCATAAGCCTGGTTGATGGTGATGTGTTTCTATTTTGTTCATGTTTTATAGTTTATCATATGTTTCCATTTTTCTATGTTGCATTAGGACAAAGAATTTAGACTAAGACAAGTTTGCTAATGGCACCTTAGGTCTGTTTGTTTCCTTCATTGCCTTAATGTTTTCTGTTGCTAGGATATATTGGAGAATTCATCTTTTTTCTCTCTAAGGATTTCCTATGCTTGTCTATTTCTTGAATGGTTTAGATCAGTTGGTTTCAATGTGATTCATGGCTAGCCCTACATATTTTTTGCCACTAAATACTCTATTCTTGGAATCATTTCTTTGAATCATCTTTCCCTAGGTTGATCAAAGAAGTCTGTTTCAATCATGCTCTTTGCCTTTACTTAGCTAAAATTGTTTCAAGGAACCTTCATAGCTGTAACTTTAGATGTTCAGGGTTTTCTCTCCCTCTATTGTTATAGTTATTTGTGCATCTTACATGTTTTCTGCTCTTGATGATGAAATCTATGAAAGTTAAATAAGTTTCTTGCCTTTCTATATTTCATTTGAATGTTTTTCTTGGTTGATTATCTGTTTTCAGTCTGAAATCAAATGAATTAGGTCTTTATTATGCCTTTGATTCTCTTGCTATGCTTATAAATCTTCTAACTCCCTCAGTTTATAGGTATATAAAGGATTATGTTTCTGCCCTTTATTAGCTTTTTGTTTTCAAGCTTAATGTCCATCTCATGATCCTTCACAACCTTAAAGATCCACCAACCTAGTTAAAATTTCCCTGCAAATTCTCTTAACACCATTGATGAACTTATCATGACCTTGTTAGACTCCATTGCCCAATGACTTAACAATCTTCCATGTTTTCTATCTAAATCCATCTAAGTATCATACCCAACCAAAAACAATCAAAATACCCTACACTTAACATCTAGTCTAAAATCAACCCTAATCAGCAAACAAGTTCACATATTTGCACCTACTAGAGAGATCCCTCTCTGAATCCATGAAGGCTAGGTCCTTGGATTCCAAAGCTTGGTTTTATTTTACCCTTGTCTATTTGTATCTCAATCATTCTAGAAAATTACGGGGAGCTAACAGGATCAACATATACAGTAGGTTATGAGTGTAGGTATGTTTTCCTCACTAGTTTTGGCATGCATGGTGTATGCATGTGGATTTTACTAGCCTTTCCATTTTATGTATAGCCATGGTGGTGTGGTTTTATTTCCATTGATTTTTTTTGTTGTTTATCATGATTCTTTTAGTTTTGGGTTGAGTTATTAGTTCCTAGAATCCTTGGTTGGAAAACCACTCTGGGAGCTCGAAGGGCAACTATGGGTTGAGATACTAGTCCTAGAAGCCTTGGTTGGAAAAACAACATAGAATCCCTAGGTGGGTTGAGTTACTAGTCCTGGAATCCCTAGTTAGAACAAACACTCTGGAGCCCTGGAACATTTTGGATAAAGAACAATCTATGATGGTTGTGATGTCTGACCATGCCATGGAGTCATTGGTTGAGGGTTGAGATGTTTTTCCTCTAGAATCCCTCCATTGATTATGATTGATGTGTTTGATGAGATCCCACATTCATGCTTGGAATATGGCATGGGGGTGATTCAGTGAAGTGAGACTTGGCTCAGCCAATATATGGTCAGGTGGAACATGGAATCCCCATCTCTAGTTGGCTTTAACATTTAGTAATGAAGAGCTTATTCCTCTAGTATTCGATATGAAAATGTACTAGTTTATGTATGGATTTTATTGTTGTTATATACATTTTATTTTTGTTGTTATTATGTTGATTATAAGCATGTATTGGATCAGTGATGATGTATGGTGCTATCCATGTTTTTACTTGTAAATGAATACAGAATGTCTCTATGGTCTAATATATTGTATTACAGCTTATTATGTAAGGAAGAAATTCTTCTTAATGATTCTCAGATAAGTATGGGACCCTTATGTTTAAATATAATGTTTACACCTATAGATGCAATTTTTGTGACATGTTTGAAGAAATTATTCTCATGGCTAGGAGGGATCCACATGAGTTCTGGATGATGTCATTTCTTTTGTACCTTTATTTTAATGTTATTTATCATCCCCTAAATTTTCATGAAGTTTTGGGTAGTAACCTAGGCTCTGGGGCTAAAACAGTGGAACAAATCCCTCAGTTGCAGGTACAAAACTAACCATTTGGGGCCTTGGACGCTACCTTTCCTTGTCATTCCTCCAGCTATAGGCTCCCAACCACTACCTTGCTTTAGCATTTCCACACCTATGGTCCAAAATGGTCGAAAATTCAGTCTCCATGAGGGGTCAATAATCGAGAAGGTTGGGTTACCTCCTAGGGATGTTGTTGATTTTGTGTAAAGTGTGTTTGACTTGTTTCTGTTGGTTCTACCTCCTTAAGGTTATCTATGATGTTTAATCTCATATTAGTAGCCTCTCATCGCATGTTTTCCCCGGTTGACCTGTTACTTGGGTAGATGTGGGAAGAGAGTATTAATTATGTGGTTAAAAGGAGATTATGGTGGCCACTTTTTAAAGCCAACCGAATTATGCGACTAGAAGTTATTCTATCACTTTCTCAAAAGGTCATAAATTACATCTCTTTGTAAAGTTGCATTGAGGCTTTTATGAAGGTGTGAGGCTCCCATCTTGCTAAAAATACATGTGGCATGAGGAAAGTGCGATACAAAGGACACTCTAAGGGAAGAGCTGGTGAATTTAATCGCTAAGAATGTTACATTCGGGAGAAAGCACTGGGCATTTTGTATTTAAATAGAAAATGTGATCCCATAAATTAAATTCAGATGAGATGGAATTTAATAAAGCTCAAGGCCATTCAGACCTGTAAAATGAAAATGAAAATCATATATCTGATTAAGAGGGCTCACGTTCTGATTTGCGACTCCCCAGGTAACATTTTTAATTGGAAAAGGCTCAAATTGTATGTTCAACTTATGATCTATATGAAATTCACATTTTCCTTTGGAGGCCCTGGAGCTCTGGCATTAAATTACTATAATTGGGAAGGATCGATGCATAAAATTGGGAAAATGGAGCTGGATCAAAGGAGAAATATACTAGCTCAATTTTTTTTGGAAATGAGCATAGGTGTATATATGAACACACTTTGCTCACAAAAACATTCCAACGTAAAATAAATCTTAAACATTCTAGAGTTTCTTCTAGCACAAACACAATCACATTTCCAAAACCAACATTGTATGGTGGAAGGTATCTAGCCTATGCTTGATTTACTCCTAGCACAAACACAAGCACATTGCCAACAGTAACACTGTAGGGAAAATGAAATCCAACGCATCATAGATTTCTTTCTAGCAAAAACAAAAGTACATTTCCAACAATATATCATTGCAAAAGAAATACAAGGCAGGTTATATTTCATTCTAGCACAAATACAAGCACGTTGCCAAAAAAAATATTACATTGTGAAAGAAATCTATTGCATATTATATTTTATTCTAGGACAAACACAAGCACATTTCGAACATGAATATTTCATTGAAAAATAAATTTAGTGTATGCTAGAATTTCTTTCGCCATACACAAACATATTTCCAACATCAATATTGTAGGGTAAAAGAAATCTATCTCATGCTAGATTTTTCTATCACAAACATATAAGCATATTTCCAATAACAATATTGCAAGGTGAATTAGATGTAACATGCTATTTTTAATTATACCTCAAACACAAACATGTCACCAATAACAACATTGCAAGGTGAATGAAATCTAACACATGTTAGACTTCCTTCTCTCGCAAACATAGGCACATAACAATATTTTAGGGTGAAAGAAACATACTGCATATTATATTTACTTCTAGAAAAAACAATATTATTTCTAAAAACACCATTGGAAGACAAAATAAATCCGGTGTTGGTAGATTTCCTTCCAGAACAAAGAAAAACACATAACATTGTAGGGTTAAAGAATCTAGCACATGCTAGATTTTTTTATAGCATGAACAGAAACATATTACCAACAACATTCTAGGTTAAAATAAATCTAACACATGTTAGATTTCCTTTTAGGACAATCACAAGAACATTGCCAAGAACATCATTGTAAGGTGAAGGAAATATGACACATACAAGATTTCCTTCTAGCACAAACAATTGAATTTTCTACAAAAACATTTCAATCCGAAAGAAATCTAGTGCTCACTAGTTTTCCTTCTAACACATATACAACTACATTGTCAATAAACTCATAGAAGGGTGAAATTATATAATGTATGATATATTTCCTTCTAGCACAAATGCAAGCACATTACAATATTTCTAGGTAAAAGAAATTTAACACATGGTAGATTTACTTCTAGCACAAAAAAAAGCATATTGCCAACAACCACATTGTAGTGAAAAATAAATCGAGTGCATGCTAGATTATTTCGAGCTAGAAACGTGTTTCCAATAACAACATTTTAAGGTGAAGAAAATCTAACACGTGTTAGATTTATGCATAGCACAAAACAACATTGTAGGTTGAAAGAAATATAGAATGTTAGATTTGCTTCCAGCATAAACAAAAGCATATTGCTAACAACAACATTGCATGGATAAATAAATCTAGAACAACTTCTATCAAAGACACAAGCACATTTAAAATAACATCATCACAAGGTAAATTAAATTTAATGCATATTAGCTTTACATGTAATACAAATACAAGCATACTGCCAACAACAACATTTCGTGCCAAAAGAAATCTACTGCATGCTATATTTACTTCCAGCACAACACAAGAACATTGCCAAGGTGAAGGAAATCTAACACATGATAGATTTATTTCTATAATAAACAACCAAATTGACAACAATAATACTGTAAACCAAAAGAAATATAGCACAAATTCTAGCCCAAAAAAGCACATTTCGAATAACAATACCAAGGGGAAGAAAATATAACATGTGCTAGATTTATTTTATTCATAAATAATCAAATTGACAACAACAATATTGCAGACCAAAATAAATCTAGTCCAGTCTCTAGCCCAAACACAAGCACATTTACAATAACAACATTGCAAGGTGAAAGAAATTTAATGCATGTTAGCTTTACATGTAGCACAAATATAAGCATACTAGAAACAACAACATTGCATACCAAAAGAAATCTAGTGCACATTTCTAATAAGAACATTCTAAGGTGAAGGAACTCTAACACATGTTAGATTTCCTTCTATCAAAAACAACCATATTACAAAAAATAACATTGCATTGTGAAATTTCCTTCTGGCATGTCAATAAAAATATTGCAAGGTCAAAAAAATCTAAGGTGGGATAGTGTTCGAAATATTGTTGTTCGTTGAATATATATTTCTTTACAATTGTTATATTATCCCAGTTAAAACCATGAGTTAAACAAAAACACAAGATGTGTAGAAAGAAAATAATGTTATTCATGAAAATGATCAGGAATCTAAAAACCCAAGCTCCAACTTGTATAATAATTTCTTTCATTCCATTAGGGCTCCAACCCTAAATGAGGACTCTAACATTCAACTACAAATCCAAGTTCCAGGTACTCCACCTTGTACAAAAAATTGCTTAACTCCTTCAAGGCTTCAACCCTGAATGAGGACTCTAATATTCAACTACGAATCCAAGCTCCAACCTAGTGTCTCACAAGGTTCCAACCTTGTATGAGGACTCCAATCCTCACATATTAATCCTAGCTCCAACCTAGTTTCTCACAAGGCTCCAACCTTGTATGACAACTCCAATCCTCTAGGGATCAAACCCTCTCAGTTTCCTTCAATCCCTTAAGGTGACTTAAATACTACATCAAGCCTCCATAAAAATCTTAAAATACTTCTAAAATATGTATCCAAGGTAGGTCTACAAAGTTCTCTCAAATCTACCTCTAAAAAAACTTCAGGTCTGATTCAACAGAAAATTTATGGTTGTGACAACAAAACATGTCTTCAAGTGTTCATATTCAACTATGCTCCAGGGATGACTACTCCAAAAAAAAAATTTATTTATGTGTTGGTCTTCAACTATACTCCAAGGATGATTTCTTCAAAAAAACAAGTGTTGTTCTTCAACTATGCTGCAAGATTGGTTTTTGTTTCAACAAAGGCTTGAGGAATGCTCAGTTAATAGCATCATGAATGCACTCTACTGTCCAATCAAAATATGCTCAAATTATGCTATCATTTTATCATTCGATGAAGGTGTCTCTTAGTCTCTTCATGTGTGCTTTAAATAATGTCCTTAGAGCTGCAACAATTACTTTACTTTTGTTTCAGATCTTACTTTAACTCTATTAAGCAATGCTTCAAAGGATTTCTTCAAAGGCGCTCCAAATAATATATTACAAAAGAACTCTTAAAAAAATATTTTGAGGAGAATGGTAAAATTGGATTTGATAACAATATTTAGTTCAAAGAAACTCCACTTGAATGATAGTCAACTCGGACTTGACCAGATTTATCACGGTCTTTCTCCCCAATAAAACATGAACCTTATTACTAAGAACCTCTCCCTCTTTCCACGGAGAATATATCACAGAAATATGTTTCAGATCTTTGCTCCTTCAAACCTTTTCTCTGACACATAAACACTTCAAAACTTTTCTCAAATATATATTTCAGAAATGTGCTCATATATTACATTTGTGGTAATCCCTTTTGAATTTTAACTACACTACCTTGACCAGGTTCCTTAGCTTGTCTTCACTTTATTTCTTACTCATATCTTTTTACTTATCTTAGACCTTATCTTTTCGCAATTGTCATCTCTGACAAAATCGATGTCATACACAACGTATCTACACTCTTCCTTGGGAAGAGAACACATAAAGTTATCATAGTTCTCAGCAGGGCCACCCAGCTTATCTACAGTGACATGATTTTGTTTCTCGTCAATCTTGAATATTATGAACCGATGCATCTTCTTCCTCTTCAACTCCAAGAATCTAGACTTGCATTCCTCGCTGACAACCATACCAAAGCATGAACTAGCCTGCTAGTATTTTAGATTTGTTAGAAAACCTTAAAAAAATATCACACATAAATGTTTCGTTTTCACATTATTGTCTAGTTCAATAACAGGATTATAAAAATATGGCCAATTTCTGGCGAAATTTAAATATTTTATAAAAATTGGTAAAATCAATAGATCCTAAAAGATAAAAATGGTATAGGACATTCACAACTCAGATTTTAATTTGCTAAAACTTTAATACGACTTTCTTTCTTCTATTTTCAATGGTGAATAGTTTGAATAGACCATAAGTACTCAACCACAATAAGAACTAGTGAGTATTAGCTAAATGCAACCATAGACAAATTGCACTGCTAACCTTTCAAGTAAGACCAAACCGATCAAACACTCCATCATTCAACACATATTTACAGTCTCTCTAAATAAAACCTAAAGAGTTTAAGAATCGCCTTCCCAGAAGAGTTGAAGAAGAGTTTAAGAATTAAATAAGGCAAGTGACATAACAACGCAAGCCTTCCAGACTTCAAAATCTTTCATAAAACGACCATCCACCCAAAAAAAAAAAAATTATGGAAAAAAAATATTAATCTTAAACAAAGGCGGAATACTGACCATTTGAGACAAACAAAGGCCGATTCCCAAAAATTAAAGGCACTGAAACCGTCCATCCCACACCACCTTTTTCTCCGATATACGTAGGGAATGAAATTTAAAAGTGTAGGCGGATAGAGAAGGCTCCCAATTCTGTAAATCTCGTAGGTATAGATGGAAGTCCTCCCCCTCACAAATTCAAATGATTTATTCGAAATAAAGCTAGGGATTTTGCACAGAAACATGTTCGAGAAAATCAATTGATGTCCGGCCTAGCAAGCTTCAATTTAATTCGTTAGATTCGTTAGACGGAGTATTATTTTGATTCAATTTATATAAAAATGTTTTAACTTGTTTGGGTTGTCTGAACCGCTAGAAAGGTGATATTCCCTCTATATTTGATGTCGGTTCTCACTTCACTTCTAATGGTTCATAAAATTAATTAAAAAGGTTATTTTAAATTTAGAAAAAAAAAAAAATTTATATTTTCAATTTTTAATTTCACAAAATAAAAATAAAAAATTGTTATTATTCACGGAAAATGGTGGATGCATATATATCTTTACCGTAGGTATGGAAAAATTATTTTATTGAGCTTTTCATTTTGTTTTATTATTTATTTGTTAAAATAAAATTAATAGTAATATTTAATTAATCATATAATTTTTTATTAATATTTTGTTTTACTAAAATTTAATATAAAATAGTTTATATTTAATATTCAATTTTAAAAAAAGAGAGAGAAGATATATTTTATTAATTTAATTTATTGTGATGATAAGTTTGTATATATTTTTTCTTTTAATTTTTGTATTATGGATGTTAATTTTTATTTCATTTTAATTTTTTTGTATTTGTTATTGTTTAATTAAAGAAATTAAAAGTTTAAAAATAATATAGAGTTTAGTAGGGGTTTTTAAGGGCATTTTAATTGGGGATGGTCATGAAAATGAAGTATTTTGTTGACTCAATTAATAATAAAATGTTAAAAATAATAAAAAATATAAATTTAATTTGTTATATTGTAATTTTATTTGTTTTAATAAAATTACTAGGAATTTTCTAGATAAAATATTAATGATAATATACATATCATATTAAAATATAAAAAATAGTAGCTATAAATTAAGAACCATTTTATTATATAAATTGAAATAATAATTTTGTAACCATATTTATAGCTATATGTGCATGTGTCAGATAGTCATGAATGATAGCAACCTATGGTGGTATGCATTTCTGTTGTTGCTTTATCTTAAATAACTTATATGTTGTTGATGAACATGTTATGGGTTAACTTGTTGTTGTGTGATATTTAGCTTCATGATTAGGTTACATGTTGTTTATGAGCATGATATATAACGTGTTGTTGTTACATGCTAGCGACTTGATGGTTAGGGTTATGAAATTCGAGCTTGAGTTGACCTGATTATGATAGTGTGTTGTATTAATATAGACTAACTGTGTATATGTGATTTTTATGAGTTAATGAAAATTGTTTATGAACTTATGACGTGAAAATGTTAGCTAGATATTGTTGTGGATATGATGACCTTATTTACGATTGGGTTGATATGTTGTGAAGCTATATCGTGCTAATATAGATTAATTGTGCAGACAAGATAACCTCCCCTGAGATACATTCACGTATGATCTTCCTTATGTCGTCTACTTTGTACTTGAATGTTTGATTATGTCATCTATTTGGTGTTTGAGTGTTGGTGTCTCTTATTTCGTCTATTTACTGTTGAATGTTTATTTAATCACATGATATGTGTTTGTATCTATAATATTGCATGAGGAATGATTTTGTTCAAGATGGTTGTACAAACATATGTGCTAAGATAACTAGTATATCCTCGAGTGTAAGTAGGTGATAGTTGTAGCATTATGTATTATGACCGATGAATGTGGATTGGTTTTTTATTATGAAATGGTTGTCAGTCTTGGTAAAGTTTGGTTTCAAATTGATAGATATGTTGTCTTGATCTTTGGAACATGTGGTTGATATGTCTATTCATCAAGGTAACATTTTTGGCGCAACAAGATAGGATAACTAGTATATTGTTATGCATATTTATGCACTGACAGCTATGTGTTTATTGCAATATGATGTAGGGAATTGGATGTCGAAGAGACTCTCATGAAATCATTAAGAAGGCTCGGGTTGAGATTTCCCTTGGAAGCACTGGGAACCCATGGGGATTGAATCATCGTGTTTGTTTCTAAGTATTTTGTGTTTGGTCCTTTTGATTTTTTTTGCACTTGATTTATGGTCTTGATTGCATCTAGTGCTTGATCATGCCGCTTTGGTTGTGATGTTGTATTTTTATTGGTTTTCATGGTTTTTTTCTTATTTGTTTCTAATTTTTTTCTTATATTGTCTTGGGGATTGGTTTGGGAAAGGGGAAAGTTGATGAAGCTCAGGAAGAGATGAATGGAATCCAATAGGTAATATAAGGCTTGAATGAAGCTCAGTGCATGATTAAGCGCGTCGGAAGGTAAAAATATGACATTTTGTTGCACTAGTTGGGTCCATGGAGGTAAATGGAAGGTAGAAAAATAGTCGCAAGAAAGGTAGCACGAAACACAAAGTGAGTGAGTTTGAGGTGTTAGATGCCACGGCTATGTTAGCATCAGTTGATATCAACATTGTGCATAATGTGCATGCATAAATGAAGTTCTCTTAACTTATACCGTATGATATCTAGCAATTATGTTGTGATCATGATTATGTTGATGTTTATATATGTATACATGTATGTATGTATGTATGCATGTATGACATATTTGACAGGGTCGTCATTTATCACGATTGTTTAATGGTAATGTTTTTGTGTATATATGTGTGTATGTATGACATGTCGGAAAGGGCCATCATGGATCATGATTATTTAATTCTCGTGTTTATATGTGTATATGTGTGTATGTATGTCATTATCTGATAGGATCATTATTATTTTATGCTAGTGATTATATATATTTATGGACCTACGTATCTATGTCAGTGTATGAGAGGGTGTTTAAGGATCATTCTTGTGGAGGAATGATTTATTACGCACGCGAATTGCATAATGAGGTTCTTGGTCTTATCAAGAATCAAGTGGAAAGAGAAAATCTAATAGATCCATGAGTTCAATATAATTTGGACATGAATTGATATTATATGTTGGTACTTTGCATATGTTTATGTTATTGATAGGTAATTCTGAGGGGTACATCAGCGAAGTGAAAGTGGTGTCATTTGTGGTATGCTAGGATAAGCATGAATAATTGAAAGACACTATAAGAAAGGTTCCTTATGGGGTTAGTGTGTGGTCTATGGATGCGTAGTACTATTATTGTGTATATGTCACGCAAGTTGTATATCAAGTAATTGTACCTATGGTGATGTGTACATGTAACATATACAATATTGTATATATATGATGCTATATTCTTGTTGTATTTATGGTGTTATGTGTATATTGCACATGTGGTGCTAGGTATAGATGGTGCTATGTACATGTTGGATATGGGGTGTTGTGTACATATCGTACTGTGGACATGTTGGATATGCAGTGTTGTGTACATATCGTATTGTGATCATGTTGGATATGCAGTGTTTTGTGCGTGTTGGATATGTGGTGTTGTGTACATATGGTGATATGTACATATGGTATTATGTGTGTGTTTTACATATGGTGCTATGTACATATGGTGTTGTGTGTATGATTGTAGATACGGTTTTGTGTGCATTTTTTGTTGGGTAAATGTTGTACATGTGGTGTTGTGTGCAGGTGGTGTCATGTACTTGTGCTTGTGGCACTATGTACATGTGATTTTTTGTATATGTCGTGCATGTGGTGATGTGTACATGTGGTATTTTTTATACATTGTACAGGTGGTGCAATGTACATTTGGCATTTTGTACACCTTATGCAAGTTGTGTCATGTACATGTAATGTTGTGGAAACGTCGCTCAGGTAGTGTTGCGTATAGGTGGTATTGTCTAGTTGTTGTGCATATGGTACTGGTATACATGTGGTATTGTGTGCATACTATACATGTCATGTTGCGGGCATGCAGAACTATGTATATGTTTGGTGTAGTCGTGGTATTGAGACATGTGTATTGATTGTGTTGTATGTGTATATGTAGGTGTATGTGTTATGTTGTATTGTACATCGGTTGTAGCTATATGTGTTCTATATTGGTGTAGGCGTATGTATTGTGTGGTATTGTACATAGTATGTAGGTGTATGTGTCGTATACCAGTGTGGGTGTGTGTGTGTATGCGTTTTATACAGGTGTAGACGTATGTATTGTGTTGTATTGTGCACCGAGTGTAGTTGTATGTGTCGTATGTCAGTGTGGGTGTGCATATTATATCATGTTTTATGTGGTATGTGGGTGTGTGTGTTGAGATGTACACTATCTGTACGTGTATGTGATTGAAGAGAAGCAAAGGAATTGGGTGTTTTCTTAGTGGCAAATGATCCTCTATGTGTACAAAAATAAAAAAATGAAAAAGTAAGGATCGATGAAGGATAAGTATCGATATTTTATTTCAGTTTTATTATGTATGTGATCTACGATTCTCACTTATGATGGTTACATGTGATTTATGATTATGGTTATAATGATTGCATGTGATTCATGATTTTTATTTATGATGGTTATGTTTTGAGCTAACTAGATGTGATATTTTATTCATGATAAATTGGTCAAAGATGTGATTCGACTTGTTGTGATGGAAAGTGAACAGGATTGCAAGTGTACCTTATTGACGAGCTACCAATGAGGTTACGATTTGAATTTATTTCAATTTATTTTGAATCTAATGGAAATTATGTTCTTGGTACAGGAAATCATGTAATGTCTGGTTTGGTATGGTTGAAACTGACTACAAGAACTTGTAGCATGAGCAAAAGGAATTGAATTAGGAAGCAATTTGTTGGTAAAGAACTTCAAGAGCATGTCCATTTAGGGACACTAGTACCCAATAATGTCCACTGATTTACATGAGCATGATATTACCATTATGATGGTTTTGAGGTAGGCATATGCCTTGGTTGTTTGACGTTTGGATGCGAAGAATCCTTTTCTAGGGATGTAATACTTGAAATGGGGGTGTCAGTGGAACTTGGAAGGTGAGTGACTGCACAGAGGGGGATTACCGTATTTCCTAAGGGACTTTGTAGTAGGTAGGGGAAGGCCAATGATGGATTTTTTTTTGTCATTAGCATTACCAAATAGAATCAAATGCACTTTTGGAGCGTGCCCTAGAACAATGAATTGATAATTGTTCACTGAGAGGATAAGTGACACAGGATTGTAGTGCTAGATATTTTATACAACTTTTACTTTGGAAGTGCCTTCTAAACTTTCTGGGAAGAAAGTGAATCCTAGTACTACTTTGAGGGTGGAGGTGTGAGCCTCTGGATTCCCTTGTTGTTGATACGAGCATCATATCCTTATATTTTTTGGTTGAGAAAATGTGTATATATGCATATGTGTATATTATTGTAAAGATTGTATCGGGCTAGATTTATAAAGATCCATAGACAATATGATTATTTAATGGCTGAAAAATTGTGGTTGTTATTGTAAATACCATAATGGGTTGTGTTATAAAGCTCCAGTAAACGGTATGCTACTCATTTTTTTAGGAGTGGTCATTGTAAATACTGCAATGAGCTATGTTATAAAGCTCCATAGGTAGTATGTTTTGTTTTTATAAGTTTTATAGTTTGTAGGTGTCATTGAACATTGAGGATGATGTTCTCTCAAGGGGGAGGGTTTTGTAACCATCCTCGTTAAAATTCCATGTAAAAATATATAAGACCATGGTTGATGGGACACATATTCCAAGTTGAATGTTGGGAAAAACATCCTAGCCAATGTTCACTTCAATTTATTATGGCTAAGGAAATTGGCAATGGCAATGGCAAAGTCTTTAACAAAGGAAAAGTGGCATTTATTGGCATTTATTTATGAAAATAATGGAAAATACGCGAAAAGGAAGGTGAAAGGTCACAGGTTGCTTGTGACGAGGAAAATTAAGGAAAATAATGGAAAATGAAGAAAATAGAGGCCTCATTAATAAAAGGGCTTTTGAGGATCAGTTGGTAAGATTTTACTCAAGATTTTGCTCACATTTTTGGAGCTCTCTCATTATTATCTCTCTCTCATACTCTTTGATACTTAGAGTTTTCTTGGAAAACTCTTGGAGAGTGTGAATGCTTGGTGATTTTGAGCAAGAAGGTAAAGTAAGAGTAGGAAAGTGAAAGAGTAAAATCGAGATCAACATTTACAGTAGGTTCTAAGTGCAAGTACTGAGCTGCATGTATGTTTTCCTCACTAGTTTTGGCATGCATTGTGTATGCATGTGGATTTTCCTAGCCTTTCCATTTTCTGTATAGCCATGGTGTTGTGGTTTTATTTCCATTGATCTTTTTGGTTGGTTATCGTGATTCTTTTAGTTGTGGGTTGAGTTATTAGTTCCTTGAATCCTTGGTTGGAAAATTGCTCTGGAAGACCGGAGGACAACTGTGGGTTGAGATACTAGTCCTAGAAGCCTTGGTTGGACAAACACTATGGAAGCTCTAGGTGGGTTGAGTTACTAGTCCTGGAATCCCTGGTTGGAACAAAAACTCTGGAGCCCTGGAATAGTTTGGACAAAGACCAATCCATTGATGGTTGTGATGTCTGACCATGTCGTGGAGTCATTGGTTAAGGGTTGAGGTGGTTTTCCCTCTGGAATCCCTGGATTGATTGTGATTGATTTCTTTCATGAGATCCCACATTCATGCTTGGAATACGGCATGGGGGTGATTCGCAGAAGTGAGACTTGGCTCAGCCAATATATGGTCGGGTGGAACGTGGAATTCCCATCTCTAGTTGGCTTTTACATTAAGTAATGAAGAGTTCATTCCTCTAGTATTCGATATGCAAATTTATTGTTTTATGTATGGATTTTACTGTTGTTATATCCATTGTATTTTTGTTGTTATTGTGTTGATTATAAGCATGTATTCGATCAATGATGATGTATGGCGCTATTCATGTTTTTACTTGTAAATGAATACACAACGTATCTATGGTGTAATATATTCTATTTCAGTTTATTATGTAAGGGAGAAATTATTCTTATCGATTCTCAGATAAGTATGAGGCTCCTATGTTTAAATCTAATGTTTACACCTGTAGATGCAATGTTCGTGACATGTTTGAAGAAATTACTGTCAGGGCTAAGAGGGGTCCACATGAGTTTTGGATCATGTGATTGCTTAAGTACCTTTATTTTAATGTTATTTATCATCTCCTAAATTTTCATGAAGTTCTGGGTAGTGACCTAGGCTCTCGGGCTAAAAAGGTGGTATAAATCCAAGAGCTGCATGCAAAAAACTTACCATTTGGAGCCGTGGAGACTACCTTTCCTTGGCATTCCTCCAACTATAGGCTCCCAACCACTACCTTGCTTTGGCATCCCTGCATGTATAGTCCAAAATGGTCGAAAAGTCAATCTCCCTCATGGGTCAATAATCTGAAAGGTTGGGTTACCTCGTCGGGATGTTGTTGATGTTGCGTAAGGTCGGTTTGTGTTGTTTGTGTTGGTTCCACTTCCTTAAGGTCATTTAGGAAGTTGAATCCCATATTAGTAGCCACTCATCGCATGTTTGCCCAAGTTGACCTATTACTTGGATAGATGTGAAAAAAAATGTTAGAGATGCATAAAGTATTAATTATGTGATTAAAAGAGATTACATAGGCCACTTTTAAAGCCAACCAAATTATGCGACTAGAATTTATTCTCTCACTTTCTCGGAAGGTCATAAATTATAGCTCTTTATAAAGTTGCGTTGAGCCTTTTGTGAAAGTGTGAGGCTCACAGCTTGTTTAAAATACATATGGCATGAGGAAAGTGTGACACGACGGACACTTGAAAGGGAATAGTCGGTGAATTTTATGGCCAAGAATGTTTCATGGGGGAGTAAGCAATAGGCACCAGTAATTTGGTATTTAAATAGAAAAGGTAATCCCATAAATAAAATTCGGACGGGATGGAGTTTAATAAAGCTCAGGGCAATGCATACCTGTAAAATGAAAATCCAAATCATATTTCTGATTAATAGGGCTCACATTCTGATTTGTGGCTCCCCAGGTTGCATTTTTAATTTGAAAAGGCTCAAATTATATGTTGAACCACTACTACATGTGGGGGTGTTTTAAGACAATAGTTAAGACAATTTTATAGTGAATTGTCTTAATTAGAGACAAAAAGAAAATTGTGTATTGTATTAAATATTGTCTTTAAGCGGGTGTCTCAAATTTAATGTCTCAAACAATTGTCTCAAAATTACCGTCTCAAAATTAGTGTCTCAAACAATTGTCTCTATAAAGACAATATAGAACACATATTATTATTGTCTCTATAAATACATAGGTGTTATTGTCTCTCTAGAGACAGTTTCATTTGTCTACAATTTGTCTCTGTAGAGACACTTTCATTTTTGTCTTTGTAAAGACAATAACATTTGTTTCTTTATGGATAACAGGTGAGATCAAAAATGTATTGTCTCTATAGAGAATATATCTCCATAATTAAAACTATTGTCTCTCTAGTGACGATATGAAAACATATTTTAAAAAAAATAAACAAATCATTTTAAATGTTATTTTAACGTGGTTTCAACATTTCAAGTTCCCAAATAGTGATTTTAATTACCTTAAAAAAAAAAAAATTATGGAAAGAAAAAATAAATTCCATTTTTTTTAAAGCTAACAACAGTCATTTTAAATCTAACTGAATAAACAATTTCCCAAAACTTAACAATTCTGGAAAGCAACCTTGAAAATAGTAAGGCATCACACTTATATTCGCTGAAAATAAATTCATGCCATTGAATTTGAACATACAAGATCCTCATAATTTGGAACTTCATTTCATGACTATTATGAGGTAAAAGAAAAATGTACAATATTTCTCCATCTTACAAAGAGCGTTTAATCTCTGACATATAAATCGAAAAATAAATTCATATCCAGTGGTTAGCTCCACCATTTCAACACCTTTGTATAATTGGAATTGGCTTCCTTGATAACAAAAAATAGAAAAAATGTATATGCATCCAAATGTACAATTGATTGCCCAATTTACACTTAATTCCAGTGCTGTCATAAGGATGTTCTGTTGACAGAGGATTATCCACATATATTCTAGTTTTCTTACATTTGGGAGAGGAAAGGAATCAGGCTTGGTCTGATTCTTGTCCAAATCTGGGTTTTGCTGCACATTGTCTCTAGATAATTTATATTTAGAATTGGCCACCATACGAATTGAGCTGCTCAACTTATGTCCCTGCTCTGTGACAACCTGAATTTGAGTATTCCTTTCCAATTCCCCCCTCTTTCCCTTTTTCTGGCTCACAGAAAGCACTGATATCCCTCGCATTCATTCATATCTATGAAATATAGGATTTCAATATCTCAACAACCTTTAAATCTAATGTAGGGACGAAAAACATCTTCATTTTTGGTTGCTCTCGACTGTCAAAACAAAATTCCAAACATAAGCTGTGATGTTTAAACAGTTCAAATGACTCGTTAATAATGCTAAATTTATTGAAATATGTTTTATAGACCTCCTCCTGCGATGTGATTTGAGAAGGATGTGTTGTACATATTGTTACATAGGGAAAACAAACCCCTAGTTCCTAGGGAAGTGAATAAGTTGGCAGGTCTTACCTCCAACACCCTTGCATAGAGAGTAGTGTGCAGTTGCCCGAAGAGTGTCAATTCCCAATTCCCCAATGTTTAATTCAACAAAATTGAACTCTCATCCTCCAAACTATCAAGAGTACTTTCCCATTGTTCCTTGAGAGTTTCCATTTCGTTCTCAACAGAATCTTCAAACTACACTCTCATCCTCCAAACAAACGTTTAAGAGTACCTTCCCACTATTCCTTGAAATTTTCCATTTCGTTCTCAACAGCATCTTCTAACTGCACAAAATACATAATCTGTCTAGTTTCAATATGCATAAACATAAGCAACAAACTCTCAAAAAGGACAACATAGGTAAAGGAGGCTCTTACATTTTTTCCCGTTAATGACTCCGATAACTCAGACCCAACATCCCTTTCAACATGGAGAAGTGTTTCTTCTTCTAATGATTCTTGAGCTTCCGCTGCCTAAAATATTGAAGATTACATATCTATGTAACTTTAAGATGGGAGGGCCTTTTCATATTGAAAAAAATCACTACACCAAAGGAACTAATGAACTCATTATACAAGAAAATATCTTTATAGCTCGACCAACAAAATTTATTTTACCTAAATCTCAAGACTACAAAATCTTGCAAGGCCATGATTAAATGAATCAGGGGCAGTGCAGCAAGCATACCTTGCTTTAAACCTGTAAAAATTCATCAATTAGATATTGAAGCTCTGCATCTGTTAGACGCATCTGCAAAGAGAATTTAAACCAATGTCACATGACTGAGTGGAATTATAAAATTAGAAGTATACTCAGGTTTCTGGAAAAAATTCAAATTAAAAGTAGCCTAAGTCAGATTATTAAATCTAGAGGATCTCCTAAAGGTCACAAGTGATAAATATTAGAATGAGGCGAGCCAATCTCTTAAGCAAATATCTTGACAATACCCCCATCAAAACAAACTGGTCAAGAATATTTCCACAAAATAGAGTTCAAGTTCATAATTACTAAACCATTGATTGGGGTTTGCCATTAAACGAAGTTATAATCTGCATAATTTCGCCTATCCAGTTTACAAATATACTCCAGGTTACAGGCTAAGGTGGGACTTCTAAGTTTCTTCAATTCCATCACAAGGAGGAAAACTGGTTAAAAATATATAAACGATATTATAAGCAACCATATATTACCCAAGTGTATAAACCTAACAAGAAATCTCATTTATTTTTTATTGTGTGATGTGAGGATCAGCAGTAGCACCGATGCCTTACCTTTCTCTACTAGCTATGATTTTCATCTGGAAGTGTACCAACATCTGCATCACAACCCTGCATATTATTAATAGGAGGCATAATGCATTGTACAATCATTTCCCGAACAAATTGGCTGGCTCCCTTTCATCAATCTCTATGGCATCATATAAATTTGTCCAACTGTGTAAAAGATTAATTTTGAATCATATTCAAACTCTTTCAAGGATAAAATGCAAGTAGAGAAACCACTTCCAATTTGCATTTTTCCCAAACATTCTTGGTTTAATACCTGGAGGAGACAATGGATATGGGTGACGAACGATCTCTAGCAAGGGTTATATGTGGCAGTTGTGCAGTATACTAAAAACGTTTTCCCAAACATTATTGGTATAAAGCCTGGAGGAAACAATGGATATGGGTGCTGATCCACCTCTAGCAATGGATGGATGTGGCAGTTGTGCAGTACTGAGTATACTAAGAAGCTGGAAGGGAGAAGGCACGAATACATGAAAAGGCTAAAAGTTGATGAATATTGCATAGAAGGATTCCATATTCACTGCAAATGGTTGATAGGTGTATTCAACCCCAACAATTGTGTCATCCTTGTGCTGTTGTAACAGGTAGTATAAGTTTATCTTCTTGTTCCTGCATTGTTGATGGCAAGGAGTTTCTTTTTGAATCCAACATCTATTGAGGAGGAGAGATTTGAGCATATGCTTGTGGAATTCCTGAACCAAAGGCAAAATTTGTTTACAATTATATATTCATGGAAAAACAAAAAAGCGAGAAGCTAACAGAGTCAAAAATACCTATTGGACCAATAGATGGTTGTTGCGAATCCTTTTTACGGGTCCAACGCCAACTGGTTTCACAGTTAATTGATCTACCTTCAAACTATAAGTAATTTCAATATTGAAAACTCCCTTGGAAGCTGACAACTAATATCCTTTGCAGACAAGACTGACTCACATATTTGTTTTCGAGGATTTTTTCTGAGGATTTTGGTAGATCCTTGCAAGCATAGAACCCAACACAACTACGAGCCTCTAGGATATGGCATCCTTTGCAGACAAGATTGGCTCACATCATTGTTTATGAGGATTTTGGTAGATCCTTGCAAGCATAGAACCCAACAAAAGTTTCCTCTGCGAGATAAAAGAAAAAGACAAACCCTCATTCTGTAGCACCTTTAGATTGACATGATGCTGCAAACCATTGATGAAATAGAAAATAGGAAAAGTTAATACTAAAATTGTGCCTAATCATGAACAAAGAGAGCAAAATATAGACTCCCAAGTATTACTCTGAACCAAAGCTAAACAGATTCATTGACAAACACCCAAAAATTCCACCAATTAAATTATCAGTTGTAGAAAATTCAATTCTGTAGTGTAGCACTCCTAGAGAATATATCAGGGATAAAACCACATTTAGCAAGAGTACCTCATTGTGAATTACAGAAAGAAGTTGTAATATTCCATTATATTGTTTACTTCTGCTTCCACCACAATATTAGAGATTTCTTGAAAATATAGTGTTGCTTTTATTTACTCAACCATGCACCCTTTGTTATCTCAAGTCGAGATAGAAGCCCCAACTACACTCATTTCTATTGCAGAAAGACGTGATTCTTACCGTGAAGCCAGTAGTAGCAGTAGTAATATTACTATAAATGAACCCAAGGCATCCCCTGACTGGAAAATCCCTCCTGTAATGGCCAGTGATGTTTATAACATGCCTTTGTATAGATACTTTGCTTCTACCCAGATACGACAATCCTCTGTCGATATCTCTTTCTCTACCCAAGACAAACCCACCCAGATCCCTCTACTGGATAGAGCTCAAATAGATTGGGCTAAAAGGAAAGGGTTTAAATATTGTCATCTTGGAGCCATACGGTTTGGTCTGAATCCCCTTGTTCGACCTTACCAGGACATAAAGTCCTTGTGCATAGTCATGGATACTAGGCACAATCAGTTTGCAAATGCAGTCATAGGTGGCTTTGCTAGCCCATTTCATAATGAACCTGCTTTTGGGATAGTCTATCCCAGATATTCTGTGTTGTTAGATGATCCATTCATCTAAAACCTGATACAAGCTTATATCCACCCTCAAGGGTTTGACATGGCTGAAACTTCAAAGATTATTCAGCTGAAAACCCTATGCATTGTTAGGTTTGGCAATGACAGTCCCCCACCTTTGCAAAAGGTTGTGCAGGAAACCAGCCCACAGAATTTCCAGGTGTCTGAAGGAGACACTAGTAATGATGCAGTTTCCATCACTTTTGATTGGACTGGCATCCAGTACCCTACCAACTGGGAAGACAGCTACACAAGGTATAAAGGAGTCACCCAGTCTGGTCGTCCGCCAATCCAGCCACTAAAGCCTATCAGCTCTAGCCATATCAAGGAGTCTTTGCAGACTCAGCCTGACGTTTTAGCTTAGATTCGCCAGCTTCCAAGTGAAGTTTCTGTATCATCTGGCTCTGCTCCAGGTGCTACACTAGTTCGTGAACATCGTGGTCAGCACTCACAGTGTCCAGCCTGCCATCAGCTGATCCATCAACTGGGGAAGGAACCCCTGCAGACTACACCACACCAGCAGAGCACTGAACTCTTTGCAACTCCATCCACATCCTCTCTATTCCAGATTCTAATGTACAATCTTCTCCCTAGGGAAGAAACTAGAAAAACTGTCAAGGTAGCTACTGGAGATGAAAGTTACATACCAGGTAGAAATCTGCCTTATGTTCCATTCAGATAGTTTGATGATGATGGACAAAAGAAAAGGGAATTTTTCCCTTACTCTACAGTGTTAGAAAATGCCTCTTCAGGCACTAACACTTCACAGTTTAACTATGCCAACTTACAACTAGATCTCAGTTCCAAAAACTTAGATGATCTGCATAGAGATGTCTTGAAGATCAAGACTCAAATTGGGGAAGAGCTAGATCTCTCGGAAAAGATATTATCCCATACTGAACTTATAGAACATGAAGTTTCAGATCTAACCAAAGTCAGGATAAAATAATAGACTGGTTAGATGCAGTAGAACAACTGCTTTCCCTCCATACTGCCCTCCTTCGAAAACTCGGGCAGAAAAGCCATCACCAGATTGGAGCACATTTGATTCTTCCAAATTAGCTCTCTTTAATGATAAACCCCAGAAACTAAAACATGCTTTTAGTTTTGTCTTGGTTTCTCAAGATCTTCCATCTTGGGATTTTGGGGTTAAGGCTGAGCGTCTTGCTCTCCTGAAACAAGAAGAACAGGATCTAGTCGAAGAATCTCAAGACTTCCTAGCCACTGTTCTCAAAAAGGGACCTGCCTTTCAGCCAGCAGATTATACCAGAGAGGTTCTTATTGTCCCAAAACTTGAGTATCATCCTCAGGATACAGGTGCCAGTAATTCTACTGTTCCTCCTCCAGGAGCACCTTTCCAAGCTCCCCCACTGAATAAAATTATCAGGAGCATGCCTGAGATACCTATGTTTTCTCCTTGCTGTAATAACTTTACAGAAAATAGAGACACTCTGACGTTACTCCAGAGTTGGATTGCTAGGAAAAGACAAGATGACCCGACCATCATTGGCAGAACAACTGCCATGGAAATTGTAAATACCTTCAGTGGTCCGGCTCATACTTGGTGGCATTATGCAAGTGTTGTTTCCAAAGAAGAAATCTTAGGTGGAAGTGACCCTGTCTCTCTACTTATGCTTTCTCTCAGAGTCCAGTTTGTTGGTACATCAGTTGACCATGATTCGAATCATTATCAGGATCTTTTTATGTCCAACCAACTTCGCAATCTTGCCAAACTTGATGAATATTAATGCCAAATGTAGCAATGGATCATTATGGGTCATGCATACTCAGATGCTGCTTTCATCAGGCGTTATGTCAACAGCCTTCTAGGCTCTATCCCTCAAGCTATTCATAAATACTACCAGGATAGTATAGATAACTAACAATTTTCAATAGGAATAACTTATTTCTTAATATAAAAACATAAATACAAGCCAAATGAAGCATTGGTTCACTCATGAGGTTGATGAAAAGTACCAAACTCCATTCCTAATATGTTTTTCCCTACTTTATTGGCATGAGGTTTATAGGAGGTTTGGTGTTTACTCCTAGACAAATTTGGCAAATAGATACCCTTTAGATCTGGGGAAGGTTAATTGTTCCTAAAGATAGCCAAATTTGGCAAATAGACACCCTTCAAATCTGGGGAAGGGAAATTGTTCTTTATGAAAATTATAATATAAAGATATCCCCCAGATCATGTGTTTCTCTTGACTACACTTCTACAGTCAGATATCTACTGTAAATTCTACAACCCCCTCAAAAAAAATAAGAGAAAACTTGCAATACATTGATTCAAAAATTGAAAATTAAAAAGCACCAGAGGGCCCAACTTCTTTGGCTGCACCCAGTTTCTCTTTTGCCCCTTGAGAAGTATTTTCTCCTTGCGTCGCTGGAACTCAAAACTCAGTAGTTTGCAGAACTTTACTAACTTCCTAGTCTTAAAAACTTGATCTCATGAGGCTCAGGAAATCCATCCAATTAATTTTGACCTACAGAACTAATAACTCTGCTTCCATGTTTGCAGACTTCTTATCCATCTTGCTCTGCAACCATTCACACCACTTTTTCAGCCACTGAAAACTGTTTCCAAATTTACAGGAAATTATTAGATAATGAAGTAGGAGATAGAGTCAGAATTGGGGCTGATTCCTGGGTTGGCAATCGTGATATTTTTAAACTCCAGTCTCCCTCAAGTCTTAAGAGGATCTCTGCAAAGTCACGGGATTTGAATATTGGGTTAGGTAGCTAATATTTTGCTGATTTTAACCATTTCTCTATGGCAGCAAGGCTAAGAGCAATAAAAAGAGCTGTGGAAGGCCTATATTGGCCAGCTTCAGAAATTCCATATTAGATTAAATGATGAGAAGGATATCCTTGTCTAGTCTAGAAATCCTGTCTTGGTGGCTTACATTCCAAGGTTATGTTATAAAGTCTTGTGTGAAGAAGCTCACAAGGGAGAGTAGGTTTTCAAGTGGAAAATATTGTGGAAAGTAAGGGCCCCACTAAAATCCAAAGTATATATGTGGTTGATGCTTAGAAACAAAGCTTTGACATGGGATGCATTACGAAAGCACAATTGAAATGGTCCAGAGGGGTGTACCCTCTGCAAACAAGATGGAGAATCAACAAAATATTTATTAAACATTTGTCCTTGAGCATCTTAGGTGTGGGCAGGTATGAAATTTAGTGACTGGATGCAGTGATGGTTGGCAAGGACCTTAAAAAATTGTTTCAGGACAAAGAGTTGAAAGCTTTCAGAGGCCTCCTATTTGTGGTAGTGTGGGGTATCCGGTTAGCGAAATGCAGATTTATTTCATGAAATATGTATAACTTCACAACTACTCTATGATAATTCAATAAATGTTCACAATGCAGTTAGGTCTGCGGCATCCCAACTGCACTCATGCCTCCCATTGGACTTTGAGCATGGTGTTAATTGGTTTACACCTTTTGTCAGTTTGTGAGGTCTCAAACTCAGAACACATCTTCGAAAAAAAATCTCTTTTATGAAGAAGCTTTCCACCACACAAATTGAAATTTTGAGAAATATACCAAAAACAATTTGAAAAACATTAAAGTGATCCAAAACAAGATGCCAAAGTCAATATTACAAGAAAAATCTTAAAATTTGCTTGATTCCAAATAAGATTGTCAAAATAAATACTGTGAGGACAATTAATTTTGATAAATATATCAAATGACATGTAAAAGAACACCTCCAAACCCTAAAGAGAGAGAACTCTGTTTAACTTTGTTTGTCTATGACTGAAAAATCATACCTTGAGGGTTTCCACTGTGAATTGAATCAATTCCAATCTTCTCAATCACTCATACAACTCAATAACAGGCTACAACAAAAAAGAGGATTGATTATGGAGAGAGAGACAAATAAACACACCCATCAAAGGAATATTGCTTGCAAGAATTGACTCAATAAAACTATCAGATATTTAACTTATAAGAAACACTACCGTATATGGGTTCACAATAATGTCGCTGATCTTGAAGACCTCTTTGAGAGCTGGGGATCCATCCTCAATTTCTTTGCTGAGGGCTCTGGACTCATCATAACTGTAATCGCTAATCCTAATCCCATCTGTCTCACCAATGCCGTTGTTTTCCTTGTCACTGTTTTTGTCATGGAAACCCGTGATACCCTGCTCTGCATCCTCATCATCAATAATTTCATCATGGGGTTTAGCCAAAGTAACAGAAGTACATTCACAGCACTTGACAAACCTATTTACATTTTTCTATGTTTTCAAAGGTTTCACTATTCCAATACGTCCATAAAAAAAAATTCTTACACAGAGTTCTCTTGAATACACTTCTACAGTCAGATATCTATCGTAAATTCTACGACCCCCTCGAAAAAAATAAGAGAAAACTTGCAATACATTGATTCAAACATTGAAAATTAAAAAGAACCAGAGGGCCCAACTTCCAAAATATATCACTATCATATATAGATGTAAATATAAATAACAAATACAAAACATATCTTCCTAATAATGTGAGAATTTTATCTTAGGTAACAAAAAAAAAAATCTTGTAGTCAGTGAAGTTGTATATCTATCAGCATAATCTCTATGAAAGACTTGTGATAATATTCAGAGGTGTTTTCATCTATTTGCTCCAGGATCTTTCAAGTTCCAAAAATATGTTTAGCATATTTAACACATATCAATCCTTTTTGTCCTCTTTATACGAGGTGCTACTATAATTGTGGGTGTGGATTGCTCATCACATTCAACACCCTCCTCATTATTTTTGTCTCCCATTTGCTAAAATTCAACAATTGTTTCTTGCCAAGGTTTAGGAATTTGATGGCCTAATATTCATAGAGAGCCACATAAAGTTTTCCAACAACCAAAAATCAAATGTTATTTTTTTTTGAGATGAAGGATCTAGGTGAGTTGCATTATTACTATGACATTCTAATAACTAGAGATATGCATAATTATAATTATCAAAGCATTGTCTTCACACAATTTTGAATGAAGGACAGCAAGCCTATATCAATTTTTCTCCACCAAAACTGAAAATTATCAGACAAAAATAGCTATAATGATGTTGATTGGGTTACAGAAATTGATGGAAGAAAGTTGATGATAGATTATGTCTTTAATCAGACCAAAGTTCAAGAGATTTCCAAAGTCGTATCTACATAAAGAATGATTATGGATTCAAAGTTCCAAGAACTACCTACAACTAGTGAAGAAGTCTGAAAGTCAATTAGCCTACAATAGTCAACTGTATATCCAGTAAGTGTTGCTTTTGAGTATTGAGTCACACAAGTCTAACTCATTTGAAGAAGAGAACATAAAGCAAGAGTTGTAGAAAGAAATTCCAGAGGATTATACCGAAATACAGATAAATCAGACTTGGGAGCCTGTGTAGACTTTGAAGAAACTCTGCACTTGTTAGATGAATACAATTAGTTAGGCATAGGTGTGAGATTTATTAAGTGGATGTCAAAAGTGCCTTCTAGAATACAAGCTTTGCAGAGGAAATGTATATGCATTATAGCTCATATGGACAGAGGCAGGCTCATAGAGCCTTGTATGCAAGCATTGATGACCAGCCAAGGATAATTGTTTTGGAAACCTGTCAGATTGTCAAAAGCAAAGTGAAGGATGAAATATTGATTACATCTTACATGTTGATGGCATCATTTCAGTGAATCCAACTTCCAAGAATGATGGAAGTGATAAAATATGAGCTTCCTGCATAAAGCTTTTGAAATGATAGTTCCAATGTATTTATATTTTCCAAGCTAAGTATGTAAGGAAGATATTGAAATTTGAAACATATTTGACATTAAAAAATCATGAGAAATTAGTCAGTTAGTACTACCTCTCATGAAAATGGTCATAGATGAATGACTAAATTAACGCAGTTGAATCCCAAAAATGATATCTAATATAATGCACTACGTAAACCCCTCATACTTAAAATACTAAGAGTAAAGGGATCTCTTCTTGAATGGTTCATGAGGCACAATAGTTGCTAAGGTTTTGCAAATGGGGTAGCAAGCTAAGTGGGCTTGATTGTGGGGAAAACTCCACAGTTAAGCGCGCTTGAGCCAGAGGAGTTCTAGGATGGGTGACCTCCCGGGAAGTCCTGGTTACCGGGTGCAAGCCCCGGAAGTGATGATTGACGCTATGTGATTCATTTCACTAGTTTCAATCCCACTTCTTCACCCCTGTGAGCATCCCCCAATGCAATGAGTGCTAATTGGACTATTCAAAAATCATGAGAAATTAGTCATTTATGACTACCTCTCATGGACATGGTCATAGATGAATGACTAAATTAACACAATTGAATCCCAAAAATGATATCTAATATAATGCACTGCGAAAACCCCTCATACTTAAAATACTAAGAGTAAACGGATCTCTTCTTGAATGGTTCATGAGGCACAATAGTTGCTAAGGTTTTGCAAATGGGGTAGCAAGCTAAGTGGGCTTGATTGTGGGGAAAACTCCACAGTTAAGCGCGCTTGAGCCAGAGAGCTTTGGGATGGGTGACCCTCCTGGCTCGTTACCGAGTGCTCTTAAGTGATGATTGACGCTATGGGATTCATTTCACTAGTTTCAATCCCACTTCTTCACCCCTGTGAGCATCACCCGATGCAATGAGTGCTAAGTGGACTATTCGAAAATCATGAGAAATTAGTCAGCTAGTACTACCTCTCATGAAAATGGTCATAGATGAATGACTAAATTAACGCAGTTGAATCCCAAAAAATGATATCTAATATAATGCACTGCGTAAACCCCTCATACTTAAAGTACTACGAGTAAAGGGATCTCTTCGTGAATGGTTCATGAGTACAACAACTTGCTAAGGTTTTGCAAATGGGGCCTAAGTGGGCTTGACCGTGGGGAAAACTCCAGTTACACGCTTGAGCCGCAGGAGTTCGAGTGACCTCCTGCAGTCCCGGTTATCAAAAAGCCTGCAGCGATGATGACGCGATGGACTATTTCACTACTTAACCCACTTCTTCACCCCCCGTGAGCATCACCCCGATGCAATGAGTGCTGCGGACTATTCAAAATCATGTATGAGAAATTAGCTTCCTCGTTTATTACTACATCTCATGAAAATGGTCATAGATGAGTGACTAAATTAATGCGCTTGAATCCCAAAAATGATATTCATTATAATGCACCGCGTAAACCCTCATAATAAAAATACTAAGAGCAAGGATCTCTTCGAATGGTTCATGAGGCACAAGATATAATCAAAATGGTAGCAAGCTATGGGCTTAGATCATAGGTGGGAAAACTCCATAGTTACGCGCTTGAGCCAGAGGAGTTCTGGGATGGGTGACCTCCCCGGAAGTCCTGGTTACCGGGTGCAAGCCCCGGAAGTGATGATTGACGCTATGTGATTCATTTCACTAGTTTCAATCCCACTTCTTCACCCCTGTGAGCATCACCCGATGCAATGAGTGCTAAGTGGACTATTCAAAATCATGAGAAATTAGTCAGTTATGACTACCTCTCATGGAAATGGTCATAGATGAATGACTAAATTAACGCAGTTGAATCCCAAAAATGAAATCTAATATAATGCACTGTGGAAAAACCTCATACTTAAAATACTAAGAGTAAAGGGATCTCTTCTTGAATGGTTCATGAGGCACAATAGTTGCTAAGGTTTTGCAAATGGTGTAGCAAGCTAAGTGGGCTTGATTGTGGTGAAAACTCCACAGTTAAGCGCGCTTGAGCCATAGAGGCCTGCAGGTGACCTCCTCGTGAAGTCTCCAAGCAAAAAAAGCCCCTAAGTGATGACGATGCTAAGGGATTCATTTCACTAGTTTGTCCCACTTGTTCACCCCCGTGAGCATCACCCGATGCAGTCGAGTGCTATGGGACTATTCAAAAATCATGAGAAATTATTCGCCACAGTACTCTCTGAAAATGGTAATAGATGAATGACTAAATTAACGTTACTTGAATCCCAAAAATGATATCTAATATAATGCACTGCGGAAACCCCTCATACTTAAAATACTAAGAGTAAAGGGATCTCTTCTTGAATGGTTCATGAGGCACAATAGTTGCCAAGGTTTTGCAAATGGGGTAGCAAGCTAAGTGGGCTTGATTGTGGGGAAAACTCCACAGTTAAGCGCGCTTGAGCCAGAGGAGTTCTGGGATGGGTGACCTCTCGGGAAGTCCTGGTTACCGGGTGCAAGCCCCGGAAGTGATGATTGATGCTATGTGATTCATTTCACTAGTTTCAATCCCACTTCTTCACCCCTGTGAGCATCACCCGATGTAATGAGTGCTAAGTGGACTATTCAAAAATCATGAGAAATTAGTCAGTTATGACTACCTCTCATGGAAATGGTCATAGATGAATGACTAAATGAACGCAGTTGAATCCCAAAATGATATCTAATATAATGCACTGCGGAAACCCCTCTGGTACTTAAAATACTAAGAGTAAAGGACTCTCTGTTCATGAGGCACATAGCTAAGGTTGGCAAATGGCAGCGTTATGGGCTCGAATATGGGGAAACCCACAAATATTACATGGTTTATGATTTCCAACGGTGACCTCCTAAAGTCTCTAAATAACAAAAGCTCCTAAGAAGGATCGATGCTATGACTTATCACTAGTTTCAATCCCACTTCTTCACCCCTGTGAGCATCACCCGATGCAATGAGTGCTAAGTGGACTATTCAAAAATCATGAGAAATTAGTCAGTTACGACTACCTCTCATGGAAATGGTCATAGATTAATGACTTACTTAATGCGGTTGAATCCCAAAAATGACATCTAATATAATGCATTGCGGAAACCCCTCATACTTAAAATACAAAGAGTAAAGGGATCTCTACTTGAATGGTTCATGAGGCACAATACTTGCTAAGGTTTTGCAAATGGGGTAGCAAGCTAAGTGGGCTTGATTGTGGGGAAAGCTCCACAGTTAAGCGCGCTTGAGCTAGAGGAGTTCTGGGATGGGTGACCTCCCGGGAAGTCTCGTTACTGGGTGCAAGCCCCATAAGTGATGATTGACGCTATGTGATTCATTTCACCAGTTTCAATCCCACTTCTTCACCCCAGTTAGCATCACCCGATGCAATGAGTGTTAAGTGGACTATTCAAAAATCATGAGAAATTAGTCAGCTAGTACTACTCCTCATGAAAATGGTCATATGAACCCTAAATTAATGCGCTTGAATTCCAAAATGATATCTAATATAATGCACTGCGTAAACCCCTCATACTTAAAATACTAAGAGTAAAGGGATCTCTTCTTGAATGGTTCATGAGGCACAATAGTTGCTAAGGTTTTTCAAATGGGGTAGCAAGCTAAGTGGGCTTGATTGTGGGGAAATCTCCACAGTTAAGCGCGCTTGAGCCAGAGGAGTTCTGGGATGGGTGACCTCCCATGAAGTCCTGGTTACCGGGTGCAAGCCCCGGAAGTGATGATTGACGCTAAGGGATTCATTTCACTAGTTTCAATCCCACTTGTTCACCCCTGTGAGCATCACCCGATGCAATGAGTGCTAAGTGGACTATTCAAAAATCATGAGAAATTAGTCAGTTAGTACTACCTCTCATGAAAATGGTCATAGATGAACGACTAAATTAACGCAGTTGAATCCCAAAAATGATATCTAATATAATGCACTGCGTAAACCCCTCATACTTAAAATACTAAGAGTAAAGGGATCTCTTCTTGAATGGTTTATGAGGCACAATAGTTGCTAAGGTTTTGAAAATGGGGTAGCAAGCTAAGTGGGCCTGATTGTGGGGAAAACTCCACAGTTAAGCGCGCTTGAGCCAGAGGAGTTCTGGGATGGGTGACCTCCCGGGAAGTCCTGGTTACCGGTGTGCAAGCCCCGGAAGTGATGATTGACGCTAAGGGATTCATTTCACTAGTTTCAATCCCACTTATTCACCCCTGTGAGCATCACCCAACGTAATGAGTGCTAAGTGGACTATTCGAAAATCATGAGAAATTAGTCAGTTAGTACTACCTCTCATGAAAATGGTCATAGATGAATGACTAAATTAACGCAGTTGAATCCCAAAAATGATATCTAATATTTGACATTGCTGATGATAAATCTGCAACAACTCCTATTGAAATGGATATGAAGTTATCGATTCTTAAAGACTCAAAGCTAGTGGATGCAACACTACACAGTAAATTGGCAGAAGTATTATTTATCTTATCACTATTTGATCGGATTCAAACTGTATTGTTGGTGGCATGATATCATTATTTATGGATTTCCTCAATAGCTATTCATTGGAAGTCAGCAACATGGTTTTAAGTATGTGCACAAATATGACACTAATCTGCTTGATCTCACACCCATTTATAAAGGATTTTGTGTTTCACGCCAAGACTAAGACGATCATCATCCCTTATATCAAAGAGCAAGAAAAAACCATGAAGATTGACTTGATCTATTTCAGGTCTTAGATTCATAGTATTAAAAAATGGAACCTCTTATCAGCTGCTCGTAGCCATGGTGGAAGACACTCTGATACCATGTAAGGGTATTTTATTACTCATAAATGTTGTGTAAAGTGCATAGAGTGATGTACATACCATTTTCATGGCAGACCCTCTTAACTATTAAATATCTACCCCTATCCCAGAAATCTGTCCAAAGATTACTATAGTTTAAATACGATCTGCCCTTCGAAAGTTGGTTGTTCTACCACCGAGCTTCATAACCTTTACATGATAGGCACCCTCAGCTATTATATATCTACCCTTTCATGACAGCCTGCTACATACCCATTAATGATAGGGAGCTAGCTGTTAGATATGAAGATGTGGACTGTTATGTTCATTAAATTTTCCATGTATTTTGATAGTTGGAGTTGTTATCGATGTTATATATTTTGCTGCTCAACAATTCCTTATGTTTGATGGATTGAATCCCTATTGGAAGATGAGTTTTTTACTTATTTTTTTTGGGTCATCCATGCCTAGACTCCACGTTATCATCAATTCTCACCACATCATTGACAAGGTCTCACTCATTCTGGTAGTTTGCTTGCCGGCCCTGCCACGGTAGCACGGATTTGATAAGCCAGGTCGGTCGGCTATCACTCAAATGGAGAGTTGACATTAAATACAAACTAAGTTTTGTCAACCCCAACCCAACACACAAAGTCTATGGAGTATATATACAATGTAAATCTCCATGTTCACATTGATATTCTCAGGTATCTTTACAACAATGGAAGAAACAACATAGGAATAATAGAATAAAAATGGGAGAACAAAATTCTGATTAGAATAGGTATGACGGCTAATCCAACTGTAAAAATGTTTGTTCTATCAAATATCATTGTGTTCATAGTAGAAATTTTATCATTTGCTCTGTTTAGGGCCATAGTTGTGGTAACAGTGGCATTAATTAATACATTGAAGGCCCCTGGAGCAATAATTCTTGTTGTTCTGGAAAATGTAATGTAGGGGTTTACAATAATTTTGGATTATCTTATTGGGTATGTCATAGATTTAATTGTTAAATCAACATTTGGATGTATGAGGTTGATTATGGATGCCTTCAGTGTTTTAGTGGGCTCCCTGGCTACTGTGTTTTATGAATTTTGGTTTACCTTCACATTGCCCTCAATGCCTTTGCAGAGCTTGTTAGGGCATTCCTATGGAATGTCATAAAAATCTTGGGTTTGTCACTGTTGACCATATGGAACAATTTCGTGGATGCAGTTGCCTCTTTAATAGGTAACTCATAGGTCTATGAAAAGAAAAAAAGCTCAAATATAGCTCCATGGCTGCAGAGTTCTGCATCAGAAACACATGGACTTTTTATAATATATCACAAAGAATTTGAATGAAGAGAGGCCTTCGATTGAAAATGAGATTTTTATCATACGATTTCCCTTCTAGCTCAAACAAATGGGCATGAAAACTCTGCAATAGGTCATAAGTCAGCTTTATTTGATCCTAAAAGGCTTTATTATGATGGTCCTGCATATTTTATTTGAGCTTGAAGGATCCAATGCCTTCTGAGTGAGGTAACATTATGATTTTTATTTGGTTCATGCTCCTGTCCTGAGTGTCATTATTACAATCGGGGGAATATCCTTGGTTGTAGCCCAGAAGATGCAGAAGTAGCAATTGCAGGGCTTTTGGATGTTGTTCGCTGTCAGAAGATGTAAATTTGAAAATTGAAAAATGAAATATTTTTTGACTTTATGGGGCTAATAGATCGGTTAAGACCTCTAATTTTACATAATTGCCCAGTTGAAATCCTGATGGAATACATATACTGAAAGTAATGTGACATCGCACATCACCCTGCAACCTTAACTGGAGAGACTCGTGCTCTAATGGGTGAGACCCATATTCAGATCCTATAAAAAGACATGTTTAAGCATGAGTGAGAATACCAAAAAAATGGCCAATGCCCTGTGTTTTAGATGTGGAAAATATCTATAAGGTGTTCAGAATGGAAAATATCAAAAAAAAATTGGCAATACCTTGTGTTCTAGATGAAGAAAATATATATAAGGCCTTCAGAATGAAGCTGTATATTTCTAAACTTCCTAGCAAATCTGTCAAAAGAGTATTATGGTTTAAATATTTTTCCTTTGACAGTGAGTTGTTCTGCATACCCTTTTTCATAGAAAAAAGAACCTGTAACTATTATACATCTACCTCATCCCAACAAATCTGTCATAAAATTTTATGGTTTAAATGTTATATTCCTTAGGACTGTGAGTTGCTCCAACACTGACCTACATACCATTTTCATGGCAGGCCCTCTTAACTGTTAAATATCTACCCCTCTCCCAGAAATCTGTCCAAAGATTACTATAGTTTAAATACGATCTGCCCTTCGAAAGTTGGTTGTTCTACCACTGAGCTTCATATCCTTTACATGATAGGCACCCTCAGCTATTATATATCTACCCTTTCATGACAGCCCCCTACATACCCATTAATGATAGGGAGCTAGCTGTTAGATATGAAGATGTGGATTGTTATGTCCATTAAATTTTCCATGTATTCTGATAGTTGGAGTTGTTATCGATGTTATATATTTTGCTGCTCAAATTTTATGGTGGTAATCTATGTCTGGGAGATCAGTTAGCTTGTGTGGAGTTTAGGTTTTTCAGGCTCAAATATCATAGAAAAAGATTGAGAATGAATTTTGGCGATAATTCTGATAATAAAGTCTTACTGGTTAGCATATCATTCCATTAAACTTTGGTGCTCTGAAAAACAAAGATCCCACAATAATCATAATTTCTAAAATCTAAAATTTCTTCTATCTATGCCGGAGAGTGTTTCTCACTTCTTTACATAAAAACATGATGGCTTAGATTGTGATGGCTTTTATGTTCAAAGGTTGAAATTCAAACGCTACTAAAGGCTAATATGACTCAAACAAGATATATTTTATAAAATAATTAGATTCAGAAAAAATAAAACAAGTACATTTATTTCAATTACAGATTCTATGAATATGTAGGAATCTGGTCGTTATGAGAGTGTTCAAACAATTAACCTCTCAATAGGGCAGTTCCCTTTAGTGCAGTACATCCTAGATTAGTGATTGTATTAACATTAGAGAAGTGAACGAATTGAAACACCTAGAGCTAGCATCTGTTTAATTGATTTCAGATTGCCTAACGCCATCTTGAAATAGTTAACAATCTCTATGGCGGGTCTAACCAATAGTAGAAAATATGGCTAAGTAATTCAGTGTACCACTGACTCAAATTTCTCTTGTCCAGCCCTAAGTTAGGTTGGCTCTGAATTTAATTCTGTAGTGCTTGTAAGTCAAGAAAATATTGCCTAAGTACTACTGACTAAAATTTCTCTTTTCTTGTCCATCTATTGAGCTAAGTTAGGTCGGCTCTGAATTTGATTCTATGGTGCTTGTAAGTCAAACTTGCCAGATGTGAGATCGGCCAGTAAGTCAAACTTGCTAGATGTGATATGGCCTAAGAATATTGACATCCCATTGCTGGGTAACATTGCAAGGCATGCTATGCCACAACCTGCTTCATAGAGCCCATAATACAGAGGACATGAGGTTTGATTAAATTTATTGTTGCGTTCAATGCATTACACTGTTCCTATTGCATTACTGCTACACTACCTACTGAACTAGACTTTCAAAAAACAAGACAATGAAATTGTGGTTCAATGCAATATTTATGCCTTTTGGTAGCTTAAGATATAGGGGTTAGAGGGCAGTTTTTGTGAAAAATTTATAACCACAATCTGAAAATAGTGAAATTTTCATAAATATATGACATGAGTATGTACAGCATGAAAAATTACCTAAGAACCAAAATGAGTATATAGACAAAGAAGCGTTTCAGAAGCAAGGAAGGAAAGCAGCAAAGAAGCTTAAATACCTTGATCTAGGGCTTCCAGAAAATTATGGAATTTCTCCAACTTGTGAACCTGTGCTTGTTGATCAGATACTAACCCAGTTATATAAACCCTAACTCCAAACTAAAAATTGAAGCAACTGCGTTGTACCCTTTCGCTGAAAATTTGGTGCCAAATAATATTTCCCGCTCTCCATGAAAGAATCACAGCTCCATGCTTCTCCATCGCAACCCCTTAAAACCAAGGCTGATCGCCGCTGTGCCGACACGCAGGATTAACTGCTTTGTGAACGTTGTATGGGATGTATTGTGCGGCCACGCAGGATTGTGCGATGTGGATGGCTTCATTTGGGAGGGAAAGCTTTCAGAAGCTTTCAGAAGCACGAAATTACTCAGGACGAAATCAACAAATGATCGACACGCCCTGAAGAATACTTCATGTTGACAAAGGTAATGGCCGATTAAGTTGTGGATTCCAAACATACCCTGATTTTCTTCTGAATCAAATTTTTAATAGTGAGATATACCTGATACTTCATGTTGACAAAAGTAATGGCCGATTAAGTTCTGGATTCCCAACATACCCTGATTTTTCTGCGAATCAAATTTTTAATACTGAGATATACCTGATAAGACCTGATAACTATAATTATAAGCCTCTGCCACGTAATAATGTGTTTTGGATTTGATTGGAAAGAGGGTCGATTGTAATCAACATTATAATATTAAAATATTTCAATACCAACAACGATTCGCCACCGTGTCAAGTTTTATATGGCTTGCAACTGTGTACAATTTAACATAATGTGTTAATAGGCTGGCAGGCCTATAGTTTTGAGTTTTAAAATAGTTGCGAGAGATTTCCACACAAATATAGCTGAGAACCCTTGGGTTTGACCCCAATCTATCAGCCCACAATGATTTTAAATATTAAAATTTTTCCATAATTCCGCAATTTTAAGTTAAATTTATTCACACCTGAACAGTTTAACAAACCAAGTCACTTTAATGATCTTAGAGCATAAGGAAATTTTTATGGTGGTTCTTACCAAATATTAGATTACAAAAGCAAAGAACTGTGCTAGAGATCTAGTATCTAATGTATTAATCTTGAAGGTAAGAATATAAAAAAGAAATTAAAATGTAGGGAAGGAACTTGCAACCTTAATCTTCTCCAAGAAAGAAATTGTACCTTTATATACCCCCTTGTTTCCTTTGGCATCCAAATTCTTAGAGATAAAACCTCCAACAATGTGCCCAAAACATGCAACCACACATATAAAAATTGTACAAATCAAATCTATCACTTACACATAAAAATATGTTTTAATAAATAAGTTTGGAGCTTCATGTGTATTATGCAAACAACTTATTCCCTTTATAGTTAATCAAAGGAATAACCCATTTACCTTTAGGCCTAAGTTATTTATTGAAGAAAATGTTGATATGGATGCCCATGACTATGGACTACTTCCATTTGGTACAAGATGTAATATCTACACTATTGCAAAATTGGGTGTTAATTTAGTTTAGTCTATGTTGGGATACATGTTTCATCATATCATAGGAGAAACTCCTGCGGAAATGAGGGTAGAAGGCATAGATTCCACACTAAGTCCAAGGTTTGTTAATTTCATGGTCTCTCGTTTGGATGTCATTTCCTTTCCTCAATTGCATACTCATATTAATAAATGACAACCACTAAACTAATATGATAATGTATTTGAAATTTCCTGGCAAAAAAAATTAACTTCTGGTTTTCCCCTTTTTCGTAATCAAAGTAGATTTCTTTCTCTAAACTAGCTCGACTTAAAACCAAAAAATAAATGTATAATTTCAATGCAAATATGATAACAGCCAACCTCAATTCAATTTTTTATCTTTATATGGTGTCACTTATGTAATTTGAAATGATATATTAAATTTATTGAAGTGTCTTTACTAATCCTAATAGGTAGAACGAGTGGATTGCAATTCCAATATGAACACATATCATTCCACTATGGAGATTTAAATATTTATAAGTCATTAATAAATCTTAGTGTTT